>CM046862.1:42365940-42855940 GCA_025617745.1 Heliocidaris erythrogramma | reverse complement strand
GTTTAACACATATATAATAGAGACGGTATGGATCTAAGGCTAAATCCCATAGTACATGTATATACGGCTGAATGCTCTCAACCTCGACAAGCAAGGAACCATATATTTTATTTTATGTACAGACCACACGCAGATGCTCTCATAGTAAGTTTACTAAATTTCTCTGTATATATATCTTTGTTTATTGACTTTTTCGACGTCGCTGTAGGGTCTAATTACACCCATGAATATGTTCATATATTCTAGTTATACCAGTTGTATCGCATTATATGTTCCCTTTATATATTATATATTATATTATTGTTTGTTGTGTTATGCGTTCAAATATCTTGGTTATTCTTTTTGCCGTTTCTGTCGTACTCATGTAGATCTGAAGAAGGGCTAATTGCCCGAAAGCTAATTAAAAGCGTGGTACCAACAGCTACGTCTACAGATGTACTCATTTTGTTGCCTATATTATATATATATATATTCATGTGAAAAGATGCCTTTGCATATAAACATTTCGTATGTACTCTTTATCTCTTTTAATAAGTAAGATAAGTCATAAAACACTCAGGATGCATTAGTGTTTCATCAAAACTCTCCTTTATACATCTTTTCCCATCAGTTGATTTTGGTAATCAGAGTTATTTAACATTTGTGTAATCATTCGTTTCACAGTTCCGCATACAAATACACGTACAGAAATAGACCATATTATTTGAATGACCTATTATATTTTAAAATCATTTAAAGAAGGAAGATGTTTTAACGTTCATTCTAATTTCTCACATTCTGTATTCCAACATGATAAAATCTTGCCCCACTGAATGAACTTTGAAATTTCCAAATATGCGAGCGAGTACTAATAATTTAAAAATTCTTGGTGGGAGCCTTCCTCCCCCTCCCCCCCCCCCCCCCCCCCACCCATCGCTTTATATACGCTTATGATAAAGTACACAGTATGGGAGTGGAGGGAGAGGGGAACGGGAGAGTTGATCTCAACGCTTACCCCTTCAGCGTCTCGACGGATTGAGATACAGCCTATAGCATAGCAAAACACGGTGGTAAAGCAAAGTCCAAGAAACAGGCCCCAGAAGCTGTATGCAAGACGATCCGTATCATAAATGAGGCAATTACCAGTCTCTCCACACGACTCCTGGAACATTATACACGTAGACTCTACCGCCAAGCCATAATAGATCGGAGCAGGGATGAACGCTGTATGGGCATGTTGTAAAATGAAGGGAATGATTGTTTGGTTACAATTTCAATTATTATACAAGTTCGTTTTATATTCATTTTCTTTAATGATCATTTCTTTTTACTGCATTTCGATCTATGTCAAGGGCAAAAAAAATAATAAATAAATAAATATCCCCCATAAATAATTGTTAGCTGATAGTGTAAATAGTTGAAATACTTTGTCAGTTGTTATGTCTTATATTGATTTAAATTAAAATTAATTTAATTAAATTAAATTAATTAAATTAAATTGATTCTTGTTTTACTTGTTTGTTGTTTGTTCCACCCATGGAGCGGCCTTCTAAGAAATAAAAATCACTGTATCACTGTACCACATAATGTCACAACGACGCATAATGTCCTAAAATTGTGACATTAATATGCGGTGATCATCTTTTCTCGAGGAATTACCCTCCGAGGACAACGCCCCCCCCCCCCCCCCTCCCTGGCATTTAAATTCACAGTGAGAAGCCGAAATTAACTTTTCAAAAATGTTCGTTAAATTATGCGTTAAGCTTTTTCGATATTTTACGTCAATTTATGCGTCAGAAGATGTGATTTTGTGCGAGAGGAAAGTTATATATGATAATGGTCAACGCTTAATGTCACAATTTTAGGACATTATCCGTAGTTAGGACATTACCGGTTGTAACAGGCCCAACGTCAGTGGAAAGGGCAGATATTACGCTGTGAAATTTTGAACATTTTGAAATGCTTGCTCATCCTTGCAGTAAGCATCACTTCACCCTGTAACGGCCACGTTCACAATCATCCCACAATTATTGACGCGTTGATGCCGTAAATGCAACGTATTTAGCCACGTCCCACTCCATATCACAAATATGGCCTTACGTGGGGCTTACGGCTAGGCTTTACGTGAAAGTGTGACTGCACCTAAATGTAGCATAAATTGATCTCAGCAACGTTTGTTATTCTTACCTAACACCTTATTGAAGAAGCTTCCAAGTGCGAGGGCTATTGCCTTGTCTCTGTTTTCAACGACCCTAGATGAGAAACGGGATTGGATAGTTGTGTTTGAAAAGCAAAGGCATTTCATGGAATCATGATCGAGAGCAGGAATAACGATGACGATGATGATTATTAAAAATAATGGTTATAATGATATTGATAAAAATACTACTACTACTACTACTACTACTACTACTATTACTACTACTACTAATAATAATGATAATTACAATGACAAGAAATGATATTAATGATATTAATAAGGATTAGAATATTAATAATAAGAATAAGAAAAAGAAAAGAAGAAGAAGAATGAAGAAGAAGAAGAAGAAGAAGAAGATGATGAAAAAGAAGAAAAAGAAAAAAAAAAGAAGAAGAAGAAGAAGAAGAAAAAGAAGAAGAAGAGGAAGAAGAGTGGTAATAATGATCATAAAACCGACATTTGAAAGGCGATCTTGAGTTCTCGTAAGGACAATATATTAATGTTTACAGATTCACACCAAATTTACCCTAACTTTTTAATATTTGTAATGAATGGTATCTGCAAAACGAAATTGTACAAATTATATTAAACAGCTCATTAATAAGTAGACAGATATTTTGGAAACTGAGCTTAGAGTCCCGACCCCGTGTCATACACTCGATATCTAATGTACAAGAGTGGAAATCCAACGTTGGGGGTCATAAGAGAGTGTAATCCACTCTCAAAAAAATAATTCAAACAATAGCGTATTTGAAGTGGGGGGGGGGGTGGGGTTCCGGAGGAGGGGGAAATTGTTTAATATAATTTGTACAATTTCAGATATCATTCTTTACAAAATAATATTAAAAAGTTAGGGTAAGTTTGGTGTGAATCTGTAAACATTAATATATTGTCCTTACGAGAACTCAAGATCGCCTTTCAAATGTCGGTTTTATGATCATTATTACCACTCTTCTTCCTCTTCTTCTTCTTTTTCTTCTTCTTCTTCTTCTTTTTCTTTTTCTTTTTCTTCTTTTTCATCATCTTCTTCTTCTTCTTCTTCTTCTTGCACCTTTGATTCGATAAGGTTATGAGTTTGAACTGATGTAAAAAGACGTTTAGATTGTATTTATCTACCAGACGAAATCGATGGCATTGGGCAAAATTCTTTGCCGTTATCATGAGGAGGACCCAATTTTATGTGAGATGGCGCAAATTTTATATCAGATGGCGCCGATTTTATGTCAGATGGCACCAATTACAATTAAGCAGCCATGCAGCGCCTACGAACGGGGGGGGGGGGCACTCAGTATTATAGTGTTCGGTGGGTGTGTGCCGTGGAGAAGGCCCCCCCCCCCCCCCCATTTCTACTCTCAAATTTCCAAAGCATTCCAGTTTTTTCTTGTTGAGAAAAAGAAAGAAGAGAAACGGTTCCAAAGCATCGGGGTTTTTTTTTATTCCGTCGTTCCGGCCGTGCTGGCCCGCCCGCGATTTTTTTTTCTTCCGTCAGGACTTGAGCCACAGGAAAGAGAGGGCAGTATTTTAGTGTCAAGCGACCCCGTTTTGAAGACTTTGAGAGAGACTCCAATTTTAAGACTTGTAGTTTCACCCTATATTTATTTCAGCAAAAGAAAAAAATGTTGTCAATACTGAATATCCAATCTGACACTGATGAGACTCGAACTTGAGCCACTTACATGACGAGCGCTTCGTAGATCCAAATGCGCCACACAAGCAACTGCAAGTTAGGTTCGCTCGTTTTATCATTATCTCTAGAATTTGTTTTTGATGAATATTCATGCCGATTAGTCTTGATGGAATAAACCGTATCGTCAATTCAATTTGGCGCTCAAATCCTGCCTTCTCTCGTCGGTGGCGCAAGTCCTGACACATATCATTTTTGGTGAAAAGTTGGAAACAAGTTTCATTCCATAAGAGTATACGTTGATCTGTTGTCACACGATGGAGCAAACGAGGGTTGCGACGTTTCGACCGCTAACTGCTAGTCTTCGTCAGGCAATGCGGACAATCGCCGCTGCAAGCGCCTTTTATAGCGTAAGCTACGTTCCGAGGGAACGTACTATTGACCTTACGTATGGGCGCCCTGCCCTAAGGCTTACCCGTAGACATGAGCGCTGCTCGAAGAAACTCGCGAGGTTTACCAACCACCTTACCTTCCTAACGCGTTACATCAAGAACTCCGTCATCCCGAGAGACCTGAAGATTCGCCCTCCAGTTCCTACGCCTTCAAGACATCCCGCCGCTTTCTCCGTGAGAGAATTCGCCTGACTCGGATGACTCTGAAGACTATCAAGTCCGAATTGGAATCCACCACCGCGCAGGTCAAAGCCACGCTCGCCGAAGGACACGCTAACTTAGTCCTCGAGTGCAACGGCAACACCTTCCGCGCTGAATTCGAGAAGTACAAGGCCCGTCAACAAGGTTAATATGACAAGCTGATTGAACAAGGTAAGCATAATTCCGTGTGTATTTCGGTCGAAACGTCGCAACCCTCGTTTGCTCCATCGTGTGACAACAGATCAACTTATACTCTTATTGTACTACCACGATGATCAACATCTTCCGCACTAAGTTTCATTCCAGGTGCTTAAATCCTCCAGGCTTTCCCCATTGCTTCCAATCCGGTTCCAATCCACCCCAGGGAATTCAGTTTTCATTCACGCTGAGCCCATGCATGCGAATTAACCCCGTTTGTATGAATACACACACCATAGACTTGCCATGACACACAGCGTATTAAGCTAATGGGAGCTTGTGGGAACCAGTTACGTAGCATAATAGGTTATATTGTAATCCATTTCCAAAGAAAAAATGTTAGTAATTCCGAAGATCATGCTTTTCATGGTATACACTAGTTCCGAAGCCCCCTTTTTATAATCTGCCAGTGACACACACCTACCGCTTTTGGGGTCGAGTGCTCCCCCCGCCGGTTGCTATTTTTTCTGTCAGGACTTGTGCCAACGACGAGAGAGGGCAGTATTTGAGTGCCTAAGTCTATGAAAGTGAAGTGACAGTACGGTTTATTTCGGCTACACTAGTCGGCATGAATATTTTGTGAGGACGATCTGTGATGACGGCCTGCCATGTATTATCTCGCACAAACTGCGTAATATATATATATATATATATATATAATTATATATTATATAAACCCGCATTCAAATTATGTTTCCATATTTATAAGCGAAATTTCCGGCGTAAATATTCAAATTTGAATGAAGCGCCGTAAAATCTAAATAAACAACAACAACAGCAATCATGAAAAACAAATTGTAGTGATATAACAAAATCAGCGAACCTAACTAGCAGCTCTCTGTGTGGCGCAGTCGGATCTACGTTATGCTTTTCATGAAGATATCCCGAGTTCGAGTCTCGTCAGGGTTAGATTAGGGTTAATGGTTACGATTTAGGAATTCGGTATTGACAAAATTTTCTTCTGCTGTTAATATTAGGTGAAACTTTGAGAAAATACAAGTCTTAAAGTTGTAGTCTCTCTCAAAGTCTTCAAAACGGGGCCTCTTGACGCTCAAATACTTCCCTCTCTTGTCGGTGGCGCAATCTCTGACAGAAAAAAAATCGCCTACGACGCTATGGAAAAGTATGTTGATGTTGACTTCCCTTTAAACATAATATTTTCCTCAAATAGGAATCCTTTACTGATTACGACAACCTTCTAAGACATTGTCATTGATCACTGCTTTGAAACCTTCTACTGATTTCGTTATCTACCTTATCTGCGCATTAAAGATAGAGTTGCCCATGGAAGATTGGACGAATGTAAAGGCGGAGTAAAGACAGATAAAAGTGATGATTTTAACTCGGCAGAATCTTGGGCATTGGTTCTTTACGGAGGTCGAAGGTCCCTCGAAGAGCGGACTAGCAGTGGAGGTAGGCGACACGCAGGTGCAATTCGTGTAGACAGTCTGCAAACGATGATATTGATTATATTAATAATAAATTTGTATAAAAAAAAAGAACAGAAAAGAAAAGAAAGAGACACGACAGGTGTCGCATAAAATTTTTAAAAGGACGTCATTCCCCCTTCTGTTTTTATCTGAGGAACTTTTGTACATAAGTAAAACAATTTTTCCACTAACATGATCCTGACACCCGCTTTAAAAATAGTTTAGCGATAGTGTGCTGGAATCGTCGGAACGGTAAACTCAAAATCACGTCTAAAGAACGGTATGCCAGATCAATTGGGTTTTCTTTAAAAAATATATATACATACATATATGCATGTGTGTGTGTTTGTGTGTGTATATATATATATATATATATATATTTCCTTCAACTTCAACTTTATTCATCAACAAACAAAGGGAAATACGAAGTTAGTCCAGGTTATTTTTTTGTAAAGTACAATGTATAGGACTATATAAAATCTAAAATGGAAGACATATCACAAAACATAACACATTAAAACGTGGAATATAGATAAATATACAATATTTTTTACTTTCTTTCCAAATTCAAAGACATTGAGGGTGGATTCGTGTGATATAAAAACTCTTATCTTAGGTTCTATTCAATACTATTATGTTGCACAATAAACTTATAGTTTGTTTTTAAATATATATATATATATACATCCCCTATATAATGCGAAAAGAAATGAGAGAATAACGGTATAGAGTAGCTTAAATCAAATTTCCCCAGAACTGTCCCCCCTTTTCAAATTTTTGCAAAGGTTGAAAAAATGTCTCCGCCGGGGATCGAACCCGGGTCCTTGGTTTTTTATCACCCCCCCCCCCCCCCCCTGTCATTATCGTATCTTTCTCCCCCTCTCTCTCTTGCTTTCGAACTAAAACTTGCCAATAGAAATTGTCAGCGGGGAATGTTGGCTATGCTACGCTCGTATTAATTCCCTATTTTTTGTAAACTGGCTGAATTTCTCACCTCCCCTTCATCATTCTCACGAACTCCGGAGCAGCCAGCATGGCAAGGCGTGATGTAGGTGAGTCCATCAGAGCCGCAGACCGGAGTGTAAACTCCTTTTTCACATCCGCAGCTTGCCATACAAGATGGCGCCGGTTCCAAACTGAAATATCATCGGATGCAAAAGAGACAGTTAATTTACAAATGATAATAACCCACTGTGAGATAATGTTCTGGATTTAGGAAGCATTTTATTCCTGCACTCCATACCTATAAAGCGCTTTCTAGAAATATTGATATCATCACCTCTTTCATCGGATTGCAATGTGTGCACATTCTCCACTCCCGTGCTGAGCACTACAGTTTAGCACGATTAAAAAAAGCAACAACGCACAGTTTGTTGCGTTGTTATTTGGATGCATTTTTCCTTCTGTAAGATATAGTGAGATATAAAGTCGATTCACGTAAGAAATTAGTTGGGTAAATCTTATTCACCAGTTGGACAGTAAATTCATGTGAAAAAATATCTGGGGGAGGGGGATGGGGCGGGGTTTCTTTTAACGTTATTCACACTTACCTAATTTCGCCAGTAGAATAGGGTGTAGTCACACCAGCGAAAGACGCCTTGTCGCAAACGATGGCGAAATTGGCAGCGACGAAAACTATCGCAATACTCTTGCAGATAATTCCAAATTTAAGGAAGCCTTTAAGCTTCAAGTTCATTCTGTTTATGATTACTCCAGACAGCAAGACGCCCAAGACTGATGTGGGGGTACTCACAGCAGCTGAAAATAGAGTTCATAAAACAATTTCTGAGCTTATCTTTAAGAATTTTTATATTTCAAATGTAATTGTGTACATGGTATAGGAGATACTGAAAAGGCAAGGAGAAAATTTGACGTGTTAGTTTTTATTATTTTAGAGGCATCATAAGCTACAAGGAGACAGTTGAAACCCCCAATCAAAAGTTTTGTCCATAAATCCAAACTTGCTTTCAGCATATTTTTAAATTGTTCGATGGCTATACCAAATTGTCACATTTTAAATTGTTTTCTGTGTAACAAAATATCACAACCTATTGGTATGAATTTGATAATGCAATATTTATTGCAATCTTATCCATGAACGTAAAACGGATCTCTGAAATACATGGCCATAAAAGAGCGAATCACTTCGGTTGGAGTGCATGACCCACCCCTTCATTTTCATGGCAATGCCCAGTTACCATGCACGTCACCTGATTTTTGCGTCCATCCCTTCTATTTCGAAAATTAAAATTTACCACCGAATTTTTTTTATCAAAAACCCACAATAAAGTAAAATTTTAACAAGCGACATATTCATAGCTAGTTGAAAGTGTTAAGAAACAGGAAATTGCTCCTTGTTTGGTCACGTACGCGTACGCGTGTCACAACTCAGTACGCTAAAAATTATATCAAGAAGCGCGGCAACTGTTCTTACATAAAATGGTGGACACGTCTGCAGGAGTAATGTCATACTCTGTCTGTAGGTAACGTCCAATGAAGATATAGAACCCGCTAGTGTTGGCCGAAGCAGTCACAGTTCCAATGGCTATGGCCAAGAAGGTGAAGTTTGTAAGGAGACGACGAATGGCAGAAAGGTATCCTATTTTACACAAATAAATTCCCAAATCACAATATATGAAAAGATGATAATTAGACAACTCTGGATCCTCCTATGGATATGTACAGTGCGTCCCAGAAAAAAAGTTAACAGTTCGATAAAGTCTCCCCAAATAAATGTTTGAAAATATTTTAAGGAGATTTTCATACCTGTGGACAGCTTAGGGTCTCTTCTATCAATGACACCAACATATATAACAATATTCTACGCTTGAGTGCGCAAAAGCCAATTTTGTGAAAGGGTGCAAAATCCAGACTTGACAAGAATTGATATTGGCTTTGGTCGGTACCAGCCAAGCTGAGAGTCATGAAAAAGGCTTATAAATTTCCATTTTCCGATCAATAAAGGACAATTCATAAAATAACAAACTCTGTTCTATGTATATCCTTACACATTCCATCAACATCTTATGCTTGAGTGAGCAATTAACTACTTTGTTGAGTTGTACAAAATGTTACTTTCGGTGAGTCTTTTAATTTCACCTGCTTACTCACTAAACCATAACGTTTTGATGGGATATATCAGCACATACAGTGAACAACATCTGTTCTTTCATAAATTGTCTTTTATTGATCAGAATATGACAATTCTAAGCCTTTTCATGAATGTCAACTTTGCTGATACCAGCCAGAATGGACAAACATTTATCAAATATGGATTTTGCACCCTTTTACGAAAGTGGCTTTTGCTCACTCAAGCGTAAAATATTGTGAGATATTGGTGTCATATGATAGAAGATACTCTAAGCTGTCTACAGGTATGACAATTTCCTGAAAATATTTTGAAATACTCAACTTGGGAGACTTTTTTTCAACTGTCAATGCTAAAGAAGTTCTCAGCTTTGTTGATACCAGCCAGAACAAATACCAATTCTTGCCAAGTCTGAATTTTGCACCCTTTCACAAAAGTGGCTTTTGATCACTCAAGCCTAATGACTAGTCAGATTTTTTTGTGATATTGCATAGGAGAGACAATATAAGAATGGAAATTAATTGAAAATATTCTGAAATATTTTTTTGGGGAGACTTTTTCCAACTGTTAAGTTTTTTGGGGGACGCAATGTAGAGTTCGTTTCCTATGATGTGTAATGGCACTACTGAATAGACTTTATATATATATATATTGCTGCAGGTTCCATTTAATGATCCTTCAATAGAAGGCAAATGTTCCACTATTACATATTTTAACTGATCTTCAACAACGGGTGGCAGCCAAAGTCATTCCTATATTTAATAAAAGGGTGACTTTGAAGTCAGTAATTACCGTAAAAAATACTTGAAAAAAATTACAAGCGTTTCATATCTTGTAACTAACATACCAAGGTCAAATAGTTCAAATAGTTCCACTAATCTCATTCATTAATGACTTTGACATTTTGAGTAGCATACGATATGGCTTCAGAGAAAATCACAGCACGACACATGCTATATTAACTCTCATTGAAAAAGTAACTAAAGCATAATGATAACTCACACACAATCGGCATATTCCAGGACTTTTCCAAGGCCTTCGACACAATAGATCACTCAATTCTTTTACATAAATTATATCATTACGGAATTAGAGGCAAGGCATTGGAGTGTTTCAGGAATTACCTTACAAAGAGAAACTAGATGAATCTCCGACCACGTGCGGTCGGAATGTATGCCTCCGCCATCATCAGATTGGCAATGTATGACATACATGTACACTTTCAAAAGGATTGGTCCATCAAAATTACAAATCTTTTCACTTCAAAAGCACAGGAGACAGAAAATTTATTTAATTTTATTTTCGAATAAAAAACTTAATTACCATTCACTCTTAGAAATATTGGGCAAAATTTTACCCAAATTTTACCCAACATGAGGGTCCTTATGAGTCCGACCAACTTTTGGGTAAACTTTACCAATTTCATTCTTATTTTTGATCAATGTTGGGTAAATGCATGTAAAAGTTGAGCAAGATTTAACCAACCTATGCCCAATCTTCATTTACCCAGTGGCATTTACCCAACATTTCTAAGAGTGTTGATGAATTACAATCATCAAATACACCAAGGAAATAGATATTTTATAGCAAATAGACCACTGTCCCTTTGAAATTTCTAAAATAGGTAGGCCTAGACTTCATACATCACAAACCATTTTTATGTATATAATGACCTCTACGACCTTTGAACTTTGACCTTTGATCCCCTAAAATCTAATCAGTTCATCGTTCCTCACATATGCATACGTGGGCCAAGTTAGAGGTTGATCTGTCAAACAACTGAAGTTATTGCAAGAACGAACCATTTTTATGTACATAATGACGCCTCTGACCTTTGACCTTTGACCTTGAGACCCTAAAATCTAATCAGTTTATCGTCCCTCCCATAAGAATACATGGGCCAAGTTAGAAGTTGATCCGCCAAACGGTTCCTAAGTTATCACAAGAACGAACCATTTGTATGTATATAATGACCTCTATGACCTTTGACCTTTGACCTTGAGACCCCAAAATCTAATCAGTTCATCGTCCCTCCCATATGCATACATGGGCCAAGTTACAAACTGATCCGCCAAACGGTTTTGAACTTATCGCGAGAACGAACCATTTTTATGTATATAATGACCTCTATGACCTTTGACCTTTGACCTTGAGACCCCAAAATCTAATCAGTTCATCGTCCCTCCCATATGCATACATGGGCCAAGTTACAAACTGATCCGCCAAACGGTTTTGAACTTATCGCGAGAACGAACCATTTTTATGTATATAATGACCTCTATGACCTTTGACCTTTGACCTTGAGACCCCAAAATCTAATCAGTTCATCGTCCCTCCCATATGCATACATGGGCCAAGTTACAAACTGATCCGCCAAACGGTTTTGAAGTTATCGCGAGAACGAAAAGGGGACGGACGGACGGACGGATAGCCTTTTGACAAGGCCTCGTGACTTGGCTATTTTCCTCGTCATGCTGTGCCTGAGATGAGACTAGCCGGCGACGAAAAGAATCAACACGGCCCAGGTGAACGCGCGATCGAGCGACTTTAGTCGCGAGGCCTTTTGGAACCTGGGTTTCCATCGTCCGATATGAATTATTCACGAGTTGACATTCGTATGCTTAAACACGCCTACCGAGGATTGTCGACCAATCACAACGGTATGCGGGGCTTGCTTTCCATGATTGATGTACTAGTAGCTTGCACGGGCCGCGCTAGCTCGAGATGAAGGCTAATTTGCATACCAAATGTATGCTGACGTCATGCGAAGATACGTTTGCTGATTGGCTCCTACCTATAAGGTAGCAGATCCTCGCTAGGAACAAAGGATAACATAAGAAATACAGTCCAGGTTCCAAAAGGCACTCGGACTCAAGTCGCTCGATCGCGCATTCACCGGGCTGGGCGGCTAGTCTTCTTATGCAGCCACTACTAGCTTACTTGCCGAGAAAAATAACCAAGTCACGAGGGCCTTGTCAAAAGGCTAACGGACGGACGAAGTCCCTAAAAATATACGATTTATACTCCTACAATCTTGGAAATTTCATGTATCAACTTGAAATGACCTACCAAAATCATTACTGAAAATGTTTCTTTAAAACAATGACATTCACTGATATCCAACCCGATAGTCAAATCTCTTTCACCCTCCACATATAAAAGCTTATTTTACAAACTAACAAAAAAAAAACCCACCAAAAACATTCACATATACATGTACACTGGACCCCAACTTAGGAATTCACTTGACACGGCGTTGAAATCAACCGCAACATTTTACACATTTAAACGTAAATATATAAATATTCCTTGTTGGATAGCTACAAAAATAAAGAAACGTAGATTCAAACCAAATGTATTAGACGGCCTCTTTCCTCCTCCGTTTCCTTTATCTCTTTTTATTCCTCCACCTCTCCTTCTCGTTCATGTCGTTTATCCTTGCCTCCTCATTCCCCCCCCCCCCCAACCTGTATTGCTTGTTCACGTCTTTTTATGCGTGTCTTTCTTTCTCTCTCTCTCTTTCTCCAGTACTATTCACATCCCCCTTGTTTTTCGTTTGGCCCCCCTCTCGGTTTAAAAACTTGTTCATAGTGCTCAAATTAGCATTTTCTGCTTCTTTTTTTTTTACTTCACACACTGTAACTACTTTTACTTTTTTTTCCAAACAAGAGCCTATGAAATACAAGCCATGCTTACTTAATAGACTCCTCCACTTATATTTTCCTTTTACAATTACAATGTTTACATTATACCACTATCCCTTTATCAGTGTAAACCATAACGAAGTTCACTGAATGATGTTCTGTTTTATCTGTTTTATTTCAAGCATAAATCATAGTGCAGTGGTGGCTTATCTATTCAAGTTTGATATCAGTGTCAATAACGTCAGGGGCGGATCCGGGATTTTGTAAAAGAGGGGCACAGAGCCGGAGAAGTACACAATTAAGGAGGCATTTTTTTATTGTGTACTTAAGGTATGCCATTTGGTTTTCAAAAGGGGAGCTTTGGCCGAATGCCCCCCCCCCCCTCCATCCGCCCCTGACGGGGAAATCATTTACTCAATTTTGTCGAGGAGAGTGATTTTTTTTCTTGACGAGCCTAAATTCCTTCCATTAACAAAATGATAAATTTTTATCGTTATACGTTCGCAGTATCATGTACCCTGATAGCAGAAAGTGGTAAAAATTACGTGATATTTACGTCGTGGTTTTCGTCTTTTTTACGTCCTGTAATTACGTCAATAAGACGACAACTTGCACCAACGCAAGACGTCAAGAGGACGTCTTATTTTGACGTCATCTGTACACTGTAAAAACTGAAGTGCTGTATATAGCACTTTTTGAGGGCATGCATAGGGACTGCACTCAGAGTGCTATTGAATGCACACAGCGTGCTATTTCAGCACTTTCACGGGAGCTGGACCGGCTCCTTAAACTGCTAAACATTCATTAAAAAAATGATTTGGGCGAGCTTCGAACCAGGGTCCGCTGATCGAGAATTGCTGGCAATACCGCTAGACTAACTCACATTGTACGATTTAGAGCAGATCATATTGTTACATAGTGAATTTACGACACCACATAGTTCATGTTATCTACTTGACTCCCATGACTAAACTGGATTGCAAGAAGCATTCGTTAGTCCATCGCCGGTAACGTCAGCGCCTCTCAATCAGCGGAACCTCGTTCGAGGCTCGCCACGGTCACATTTTTTTTGCTGGTAAATTAGCACACTACAAGCGCTATAAACAGCATTTCAGGTGCCGCTACATGCCCCTAAAAGTAGCACTTAAGTTTTTACAGTGTACAAGACGTAGAGATGACGTCAAAATAAGACGTCCTCTTGACGTCTTGCGTTGGTGCAAGTTGTCGTCTTATTGACGTAATTACAGGACGTAAAAAAGACGAAAACCACGACGTAAATATCACGTCATTTTTTAACACTTTCTGCTATCAGGGTAGTGTCATTCAACTATATCAATTACATGTATTTTGATATTGTGTTCTTTTCATGTATAACAGTTGACATAATAGAAAATATTTTGAGAAAATTATATCTTATATAGTTGTGTATAAGCTGTTTCCCGTCATTCTGACTTTTCGTCAGATTTCTTGGATTTTTGTCGATAAATAGCACGACACTGGAAATACTGAGAAGATTTCGCCTGCTGAAGTTTACTATTAAACAAATGAGAGGCAAAACAAAATTTATATAGGCCTACTATAGGCCAGCGTAGGCACCTTTAACTCCAAACAACGGCAGTATGCACTATACACTATACACACACGTGTAAAAGCAATGAGTATACTACACACTGTGACACACAGGCTATCTTTGTGCGAAGCCCCAAGCATGTTGTGCCGGAAGAAGTCGCCGGTGGAAAGGTCCTGGCATGCTTATGACAGTGATCTCCGGCGTTCCTTCCAGATATTTACACTGAAATTCACCGGAAATCATACATGGAATACCAAATGAACTCTTACAAACATCTTTTGATAAAAGGAGAACAACATGAGACTATATTTAACACGTTTCTTTCACATTTCCTTTTTGCTACCAATATTGTACATGAGCTTTAAAACGAACCACCATCTTCGGACCTTTAACTTCCTCCAATTTACTATATAATTACCCACCCACGCCGATGAAATCGGCAGGGTTTACCCACGCCGATGAAATCGGCAGGGTTATGTAAAGGGCTCCGTATGTTTGTTTGTTTGTTTGTTTTTGTTTGTTTGTTTGTTTGTGTACAAGATAACAAGAGAACGGGTGAACGGATTTGCACCAAATTTTCAGGGAATGTTCAGAAAGTGACAGGAAAGAATCGATTAGATTTTGGTGATGATTGGTTGACCCCTGCACATTCTGTGTGACCTTGAAGTTTTGACCCTGTAGTAAAGTGTAGGAACTTCAGTTCAGATAGTGACAGGAAAGAAACTAGAAAGATTGATGACCCCAAACTTCGCCTGCAGATGCAGAAATATTTTGGCCAATCAAAACACTCATTACTTCGTCTCACCAAAAGTCTATTTCAGGTTTATGAATTTTAGAAGACTTTTAGACCCATTATTTGCCATTTCACTTCAAATCCGTACGAGCCTGCAATGAATATTCAAAGCCAACGTATCCCAGCAACAAGGGATGTTTCGCGTGCTTGAACTACTACTGCGAAAGCGGCTAGCTATGTACGGTATACTAGTAATAGGCGGCTCTACAGCTTATAGCTAGCTAGCTATCGCGCGCGATACCTTTTTTTATCTACAAATTCATTTAGATTCAGGCTACCCTAGCCCTACGGCTTCTCCTCTATTTCTTATGTTCTGTGCATTTCTGTTTATTTTCCCCGGTTCTTTCCACTTTGTTGTGGAAGTTTTTGTGATTTATTTTATCCTGGTGGACGTGTAGTACGTGATTTTAATTGTTTTCGGTGAAAATTTGGTGAGTTTGTTCGACGTGAGTGAGTCTATCGCACTCGCGAGCGTTCGCGTGTGTTGATCTGAGTAAGTGGGCTGTGTAGCTAGCTGTACGTACATAACTATACACAGCGCTGTCGCGAAGTGACGGGGATCTGGTCGGGCTAGGGATCGGAGTACAGTGCCTGTGCCTGGATGACTGTAGTAGGATTGAACTTTTTTCTTTGGGTTATAACGGTCCTGTCATTTGAGATTTGAGTTAGTTTATAACTCATTTATGTCTGTTTGAGTGGATTTCGTAGTTGTAAAATATATACAAAAACTGTATTTTTTAAAAATTTGTGTGGATTTGCAAAATTTGGTGGCTGATCGAGGTTCGCCGAATACATGCACGCCAGTATCCACTTTGACTTTGTTGATGGGTACGTGACTGAGCTGAGTGAGTAAGCTCTGTGCCTCACATGCATGTCATTTTGAAGTCGAGATCCAACTTATTTTGTCGTCATATTTATTTTATCCAAGCCCGATGAAAAAAAACAACAACCCCAATTGCAATGTAATTTAAAGATAGAACATGAATACATTTACTAACACTTACATGACTGAACACTGAATCCAAATTGCTAACATTTTTTTCCTCACCACGCCACGCTCTCTGGTCATGTCTAATCAATTACTTTTGGGGGAGAGATGTTTCAATAATAAAATATCTTTTTCAGAAGAATTTTTTCAAGGGTGGGGACACACAAAGCTATGACCTGGGATATGGCAAAATTTATTGGGGGGGGGGGGGGCTGAGATGTGCCTCTTGTTATCCCCTTTCAATGGCTACTGCTTACAAAAATAATCGCAACAAAACAAAACCTATATTGGGTTTACTTTTTTTTTATACACGACAGGGGAACCAACCAGTAAAAATATATCTGCAGTTTCAAGAATAATAGCTCCGCTAAGGCGTGGGTCTGCCGCCTTTGACGGCCTTTCTAGTTGTCAATTAAATAATTGTAGAAATATAAATTAAGGTGAAAAAAAGGAAGTCACTAAGCGAACCTGTGATGAGAGCGAAACCACAGACACTTCCTTCATCAACCTTCTCCTTTCCATCAGCATCCGATTTCGAAGCATCATCCCCTTCTGTGTCGAACTGCTTGTAACCGTTGCTCCCCTCCACGTGTTTATGGTGGCCATTCTGCTTTCCAGTGCCACCACCCACCTTAAATTCCAGTCCGTCCTCTACGGTTCGGACGACGACGCCAGCTTCGTCCACGTCACCAGTGACGTCTGTCTGACACTCCTTGTCGGCCTGATCGGTCTTATCCTCCTTCATCTTCGGTGTCGATTCCATCTCGATTTCGTCTTCATCTGACATCTCCTGTAATGGCCACACCTATTTATCAGAAACATAATATTATTAATAGAATTAAGTGAAAATACAAATATGTTTCTCCGGATGCTGGCTGTGCATGGGTCGTCAAAGGGGCTAAAACAGATTTATTTTTTTTTAATCATGATAATTTTTGTTGTCATAAAATACTATAGAAATATTTTTAGTGTTTTTTTAATCATTATCAGCATTTAAATAAATGTATTATGTACTTTTTGTATCTATGTCATTCCAATATTTCAATAGATCAGTCTTTGCTTCCAGATTTCAACTTCTTGAACAATGTTGAAGGTTTCAGTGGCGAGTATTCACAATTACGTCGCTGGTTTCTGGTTTCTCAGTGCGCGATGCGAAAATGCAGTTTTGAGGAAAACGCGTTTAAAGATTTCATAATTTTTCACCGATAAAATTGAATAAATTATTGCACTAAATTGCAAACATTTTATGATATTCTGATACTACGGCATTCGTTTTACCTGATTGTAAGCATTTTATAGCTGAAAAAAAAACAACCCCCCCCCCCCCGGGAAGATATAAGCGAGCACAGTGGTACTAATGCAGCAGGTTGGTGCTAAAAATCAAAGGAATTGTGCACTTTTTCATAAAAGCATGAAATTGGAATGTAGGTAGAGTTTTTTATACTAAATAATTCTGGATATGGGGCCACCTAAAATTTGGCCCCTTGGACCCGTTGTGCCCATTTCTTACAACATGGCTATCTTAGGGTATTTTTCCTTCATAATTGATTGAATCATATCCAGTTCTGATATACTGAATATTATATAGGATTTCAGGGCCTCAAAATTCAGACAAGTACTTTAGGTGCCATTTTTTTTTCAAATAAAGGGCTATCCCATATATTAAAATGTTATAAAGTCACTGATGTGTTGAATATAAGTCAAATGCTTCTAATTGTGATCAGTCGGACATTATGTCTTTGAAATTAAGAAGATATGTGTGGTGCAGGTGTCCATTATGACCAATAGGCCCACGAAAGGCTCAAATAAATCAATGTGCAAGATAAGAGTTTTTTAGTCTTTGGTTTATGTTTTAATGGTAGACGGCCACATCAATGTTTTAAAGTTTATTTATTTTCAAAAATGTGACTTGCTCTCCCACAAGAAGATGGCGAAGTTAAAATTGCTGCTTAGCGGTCAAAATTGCTTACTTCCATATAACTTTGAGTTTGAGCTTTGTATTGGTATGGATGGTATAAAGCAGAATACCTCCAGTGTAGGGTCACTTCATTTCACCAAGATGGACGTCATATTTGAGATGGTCGCTGGTCTGTTTCAAGATGTGGCTATATGCTGTGTCTTGAAACTTATAACATGGTATCGAGGTAGATTTTTGTGTAGGCCTACTACAGAAATCACTGTATATTACAAAATTTTGCCTAAACCAGAAATAAAGCAAGTTTACTACTGCGATGTAATTGAACCCAAGGTAAAGGTATATAATTATCTTAGACTGCTGAATAATTTGGAATAGTGGGACGTTTCATTTCCACACCAAATCAAATTGGAAAATACTGCATAGATGTTAAAAATATAATTTGAAAGTGATAGATTTGCTTTTTGGAATACGCATCAAAGTGCAAAATAGTTCATATGCTGAGGGATTACGGATTATCATCTTTTAGGAGCTGCTGTGTAAAAATCTTTTCAAATTTTACCATGGTTAAGTTGTATCTAAAAGGAGATTTTTTTCTCTCAATATGGCCGTGCAGGTGAAAGAGCAAAGCGTAGTTTTATAAAATTATTTGTTCTGCATCTGATTATAGTGTACTTTGGCATAATAACATTATTTGCAAAAGTTTAGATTTTTATGCTTCATGGGATGAACCTTTTTCTTGTAAAGCTCTACAATGAGAAGAAAAACATGTTTAAAATGTTTTAAAAGAAGAGTTAGAATTATATTTGTATAGACATTTCCAGTATACCGGTACTAACCAAATCAGAACTCTCGCGTAGGAAATACACTAGATGCCGAAACACCTTAACTACAACATTACGTGTTGCAAAGAAAAATTATTATTCCCTTCAATTTCAGGCAACCTTGAATGACATTAAGGGAACGTGGAAGGTCATCAAAAATCTTTTTAAAAGCAATAGTAAAACATCAAGTATTATATCTCTAGAAATTGATGGTAAAACAATAAATGATACAAAATCTATTATTGAAAATTTCAATAATCATTTTTGTAATATCGGTTCTAATCTTTCGCAGGACATACCAAAATGTGATAAATCATTCCACGATTTCTTAAAAGAACCTAACCAGCTGCAAAGCTTGTTTTTACTGCCAACAAATGAAGAAGAAGTACAAAGTATAGTAGATTCTCTAAAAATTGGAAAAAGCCCTGGATGTGATAACATCTCTAACAACCTAGTTAAAAATGTAGCAGCAGCAATTGTACGACCATTAATGCATATTTTTAATCTGTCAATGACAAATGGAATTGTACCCAGGAATATGAAAGTGGCAAAGGTTGTGCCTGTTTTTAAAGTAGAACACTGATGGTTTTAAATATTGGCTTAATACTTATTATTGCATAGATGGCATAAATTAAACAAGGTTATCCAAATTTAAAGCTTGGAAACATTTGAATTAATGATTATTATCAATTATAAAACGGTAAAATACAGCCCCCGATATAGCAGCTGAAAAGCTCCTTGAACGCTGCTGAGATGTGTGACGACACAAGAGGGGCGAGTCCTGTCTAAGCAGACGATGTCCCATAACATTATACACATTTTTCAGTGCCTGTTTTGTCATCTCCTCTTCACTTATTTCTCTTACTTGACTAGCGTCAGTCTTAATGTTAGTCTGTTGCCTCACTCTTAACTTCGTGTATGGTATTATTTTGATGAAAAATGCAGCGTTAAAAAAATAAAGGAATCAGTCACTTGTAAACAAAATAAGACGCCATTGTATTTTCAGCTGCTTGCACCGCGGCATGTTCGGCGTTTCAAGAGGGAACGAATACCATCCAGCTATTATTCGCAGGGCTTTTCAATTTGAAAATGGGGTTTATTTCATTGATCATTGACCCTTCTCCTGTGTATTTACAATCAAACGGTTTTAGTTATCAGAATCAGTTCACTTTCCCTTTTCGAATGGTGTGAAATAAGGTCATGTTTAAATGTACCAAACTCTTTATAATTTGATAAATAATTGCATTGCAATTACGTTCATTCATTATAGGACGTCGTCTGCTTAAGCAGGATCGATCCCTCGTATGACGACATCAAAACATCGCTATATTTCTGGCGAATCCTCGGATATTCCACATGCTGAGAAGAGCTTTTATTTATGTTGTTTTTATAATCATCATATACGCAGTTGACATAAAACTTATACGATTGCCATCTGTAAGCTTCCCAATTTCTAGTGATACATTAATTGCCATATTTGTGATTTTCTTGAGTGTTCTACTTTAAGAAGGGTGACCCCAAATCTTTGACGAATTACCGACCCATATCCTTATTAACACCTTTCTCTAAAAAGGAACACTGGTGTAATTTATAGATTGAAGTCTGTTCTTCCTCAAAACATGTTATTTATATTGTACTCGACTCTTATTTTACTATATATTAATTATGGTGTTCTTGCTTGGGGCATATCTAATAAAACGCAGTTGGATAAACTCTTCTTAGTTCAAAAGAGGGTTGTGAGAACTATTTGTAATGCTAACTTTCGTGCTCATACAAATCCCCTTTTTATGAACATAGAATTTTAAAGGTAGTAGATATTTATTATATGCAATTGGGTTCATTAATGTATGATCTTAATTCAGGTATACTTCCAATGGCAATGGCATTAGCCAAGATTTTCAAGAAAAATAACCAGATTCACAATTAAGCCACAAGACTTGCTTCTGCATTCCATTAACCATATGCAAGGACAAAATTTGCTGTGAACACTTTAGTTTGCACTGGACCAAAATTTTGGAACTCTCTAGATCCAAGTATTACCAATGCTCCGAGTATATACATCTTCAAACGTAAACTGAAGTTATACTTATTGAGTAATTATCTAGTTGATTCTTCTTAATTGTAATTATTACATGTATTGTAACATGATTCTTTTTTAATTTACTACTGTAGAGCAACTGTCGACTTGACTCTCCTTATTTCCTTTCCTATCCCGCCTGTAGCCTGATTTTCTTTTCTTTTCTTTTCTTTTCTTTTATTTGTGTCGCTTCCTGAATGTCCTTTTCTTTATATGTATCTCATCCCCTCCCCTCTTTCTGTACCTAATCCCTTCTCCCCATCCTTTTAGTGATTTAGTTATTTCATGTCTATAAAATATACAAACACTTATATGACAAACAGTGGTTATTTGTTATGTTAGCTCGGTATATTTTCTTCTATTAAACATTTCTTTGTTCATCTTCTTTATGGTTTGCTTTGAGGGACCTGACTTTTTTACAAGCTAAGCTTTACCGAAGGTCTCCTCGTCTTTCCTTATCTTACTTTATGTATATTTATAATGGATCAGTGTTCTTACTCAGTATGACATTTCATTTTAAATTTGTAAAACTGTGTAATGGCAACTGTGTAATGTTTGTTGAAAGAAAGACAAAATAAACTTGAACTTGAACTTGAACTTGAACTAACTAAATTCCACACTTTTATACCCTGAATTATAGGCTTCAAGTCACAGAGTAAACTTTAAAATGCACGTAGTCATATATGTTATCACACTGGCACACAGGCAGAACTATACTACCTGTAAAGGTAAAAATCAAGAGATACATGTATTTCAATTTAGGAATATCTAAAAACTTCGGCAGCCATTTTGAATTTGGCTATCCAGTTGTTAGGGAATAATTCAAATTGAACTAGAGTTGTCTTCAATGGACCATCGATGGGCCTATTTGACTGCTAAATTTGGCTTTTCATATGTCTACCATAAAAAATTAAAACCGAAAAAATGAAAACTTCTATTTTGCACATAGATTAATTTGGGCGTTTCGTGGGCCTTTTTGGTCATATTGGGCACCTGCACCACATATCTTGTTAAATTTAAGGACATAATGTCTCACTGATCACAATTAAAAGCATTTCATTATATTCAACAAATCAGTTAGTTTCTAACATTTTGATATATGGGATGGCCCGTTATTTGAAAATGGGCACCTAAAGTAATTGTCGGAATTTTGAGGCCCGGAAATCTAGCATACTTAGTATATCAAAACGAGATATGATTAAATCAATTGTGAAAGACAAGGCATTAGCGATCATGTGTCTCGCCCACATGCGATAACTAGAAATATCGTGATCTCTGTTGCATAAGTTATGCTTGCATATATCTACATTACTAATGTTTGGAAAGTGACGTTTACAAAGTTACACATGTATGTCATAAGAGGGTCTTGCGGGTAAACTATGTTTGACCTGAAATGACCTTTGACCTTACCATGTGACCTCTGATGGCAGCACAACATGCAGGTCCCCCAAGTGCTTCTAAAACCCAAGTTTGGTTGAAAAGTGAGTTATGGTTGCAAAGTTATCTGTCATAAGAGAGTCTTACAGGTAAAATTTAACGTTTGACCTGAAATGACCTTTGACCTTATGTGACCTCCAACGGCACCATAACATGCAGGTCCCCTCAGTGCATCTACAACCCAAGTTTGGTTGAAAAGTGAGTGACGGTTGCGAAGTTATCTGTCATAACAGAGTCTTGCAGGTAAACTTTAATGTATGACCTCAAATGACCTTTGACCCTATCATGTGACCTCCAACGGCACCATAACATGCAGGTCCCCTCAGTGCATCTACAACCCAAGTTTGGTTGAAAAGTGAGTGACGGTTGCAAAGTTATCTGTCATAACAGAGTCTTGCAGGTAAACTTTAAAGGGAGTGGCAAGTCGTAATCCATGGGCCTGACCAGTTGGCCTGACTTGGGGAAATTCGGATACAATCAGGTCCAATCGTGCGCTACCGAAGGAATGTTATTGCTGAATTCCTCGCGTGATCGTTAACTCGAATCCCTACATACGTAACCGACCAATGAGATTCAAATACTGGAATAAAGAATGTGAGATCTTGTTTACTCAAAATAATTTGGGTCAATGTGCGAACTTTTATTAGCTGCGCGCGATAAATTGAAGTCGCTTTGAACTTTGATCCAGAGAAAGGAGCAGCCAACTGTAAAACCGCCCATAGATTGCGACTTGTCGCTCCCTTTAACGTATGACCTCAAATGACATTTGACCCTATCATGTGACCTCCAACGGCACCATAACATGCAGGTCCCCTTAGTGCATCTACAACCCAAGTTTGGTTGAAAAGTGAGTGGCGGTTGCAAACTTATCTGTTATAAGAGAGTCTTGCAGGTAAACTTTAACGTATCACCTGAAATGACCTTTGACCTTATCATGTGACCTCCAGCGGCACCATAACATGCAGGTCCCCTCAGTGCATCGACAACCCAAGTTTGGTTGAAAAGTGAGTGACGGTTGCAAAGTTATCTGTCATAACGTTTGTGACGGACGGACGGACGGACTACGGACGGACGCCATTTGGATCCCTTAGTCTCGCTTTCACCTCCGGTGGGCGAGACAAAAAGTACACTGAGAGAGGTATGTTTTGTTAAAATGGGTGCAACGGGCCCCAGGACACAAATTTTAGGAGGCCTCATACCCAGAATTATTCAGCATCACAAACTCTACGTACATACAATTATACCTAGTATCGGACTGAGGTTTTTACATTGCAATGTTGAAGGATGTTAAATTTATTGGGAAAGTTTTATTACATTTCTCTTAATTCATAATCCACGTCCGTGAAGCACCTACAGTAGACTCATTCAAAAATTTACTCAAAACCCATTTGTTCACTCAGGATATGTAATTTGCATTAATTTGTGTATATACTTATTGGTTTTTGTTACTTGGTTATAATTTATATGTAAGATTTATTATGCATTTTGTGTATTCTGCTCCATTTTAAATGACATCATTATTTAATACATTTGTAATTCTCTTCCTTCAGAGCTTAGAAACAGTAGTAATAAGCGCTTTATAAATTATATATATTTTATTATTATTATTCTTTTCTAGAAATATTGCGATGAATATTTGATTAGACTTTTCACTTTTTAAAAAATCAAGGAAACAAAATCTGTGTGTATTACTTATTACTTCAGGTCAAAACAATTACCAATGTGTGTTGCACGAGTAATTTCTGCCAACCGTTTGCTGTCCGTTGTCATTAATGCTTCATGACTCTAGGTTAAAACGGTGTTCTGGAATTTCAGCTGCAATATACAGTGGCAATTGTTGCACTCTGAATTAATTACTGATACATGCAGGTCTTGCGGCTTTTATTTCCCAAAAAGTGAAAAATCGAATTAAATATTTAGAGAAATGTCATAAACCTTGCTCCCAATGAAATTTACATCCTTCAACTTTACTATGTAAAAACCTCAGTCTGATGTGATTGACAATTTTTTGAGTTATTAATGATTAAAAGTGTTCACTGCTTTTTAACATCTACTACATGCGCGTCTGGGCTGTGTATTTTGGTTTCGCTAAGTGACGTACCGTCATTTGCAAACAGTATTGTCATTATTTTATGCAAAAATAAATTTACCTAATAAGTTTACCTAACTTTAAATTATAAATTATTTTATACTCTCTCATATTCTACCACAATGTTTCATTAATTCTTCCGTTATTTTGTTGGCAGAAAAGAGTCAACGGAGACAAAAAAATAGGGAGAGAGATATATATACAGTGCGTCCCAGAAAAAAACGCGAAACCCTAAACAAATGGTTATTGTGACCACACTATGCATGCTATGTGCTCTGTGCCAATAATTATCTATTTTCAATAAACTACAAGTATTATGCTTTATGCTTTACCGAGCAGCAGCATTTCGAACATGACATGTACAAAACAATTATGTATATCGGATTGGGATAAAACCATGAAAACGTTAGGAACACATGCGAACATGACCCAAATGTAACATGAATTTTAAAACCCTATTCATTTGTTTCTTTCAATAATTAGGGTAAGCTAATGCCCTCATCATAAAATAAAGGATGATCCAAGTATTTTCGATGTTGGGGTAAAGAAATGGCATTTTTATTAAAATGGTACCTGCAATCGAAATGAAAAGCAATTTTTGGCATTTTTCTAAACAGAAGTTTCATTTAAGAAAATAAAAGGACAGATAATGATGTTTCATGCAATTAAGTAAGTGGTATTTACATTGTCATCAAATGGAAATACAAGGTGGAAAGGGCACATAATGCAGACATAATATCAAGATTATAGAAATTTCCTACGTCAGGAGGGGCACCTTTTCCATCACACGAATTATCATTATTGTCATAGAGTATATAGTGTGGTCACAATAACCCTTTGTTTTAGGGTTTCGTTTTCTTCTGGGACGCTTTGTATATTACAGAGAAAATGTTTAGAAAGAGAGGAGACTAGAAAAAGAGCGGTAAAGAAATAAAAGAGAAATCTAAAGAAAGAAAAACATAGATGAAGGGACAAACGGGGAGAAAACAAAGAAAGATGTCTAATGACAAAAAAACAATAGGTAAGAAAAAATATTTCGCGTAGAGAGAGAAAAAAAGATCATGATAGAATGAGGTAAGAGAGGAAACTTAGTATTATACAGCAAAAATGAAAAAAAGAAGGACGGTGACAGTAAAAAAGAAAGAGAGGGATAATAAGAGGAAAGAGAAATCAAAGGAAAATATAGAGATATAGATAAACAAAGAAAAGGAAGAAAGGGGGTACAAATAGAGAAGGGGGAAAATACGATAAGGGAATGAAAAATTAAAGACAGAGAAAACAAAGGAGTGAAAAGGAAAAATAATGAAGAGAAAAGGAACATACATTAAAAGGGAGGAAAACTGATAAACAAAAAAGGCGGACAAACTGTATAGATCAAGAATGACTGAAAGGAGATGAATAAAGAGTGGAAAGAAAATGGAACAAAGGGAATTAAAGGAAGAAAGGGAAATCAATAAAAGGGGGAAATTTAAGATAATATAAGACCCACCCCCCAAAAAACAACAACAACAAACAAACAAAAACAAACAAAAAACAAAATAAATAAATAATAAATAAAACTCTAAAAAAATTAAAAGAGAGTGGGGAGTAAATAAAGAGAAAGAAATAAATATATTTTAATGCACGCATGTATGACAGACGTTTTGACGTCGGTTTGCAAAATCAAAATTCCTGCAATTCGTGAGAAGCGTCAGTTTGCGTGATGTCATTGTGACGTCATCGTGGAGTTGTGTGGTCTAAACTCTTTCGGGAGTAATAGATAATGGAAGATAGAGGTAAAAATGGTAATAACTAAAAAACCAAACATCGAGAAATATGCCAGCGACGATTATTGGAGGCTTTCGGTGACACCATGCATGTGGTAGCCTCTGTGAAAAGGCTGTTGATAAATACATTCTTTTGTAATAGAACCCTTTATGGGACGTTTAGAGGAATTTAGGGCAAAATGTAGGGAAAGAAAAAAAAATGAAAGAGATATTAATAAAATGAATTTTTAAATTAGAAACGTACACGAAACTATTTTTAGTTTTTGCTTTAGGTGTTTATACACCAAAAATGAAGTGAAATAGAAAGAGGAAATAGAAAGAGGAAAGAGGAAAAGGACAGAAATTGTGATCGAGATCAGTAAAGTTGTTTTAGCAGGTCACAGAAGTTTTGAGAGTGTAATAATGTTCTAAAACGAACTCTTTGTATTCCTCTGAATTTATTTCTTACACGCAGTTACTTTCTTCCCAGTTGCCATTGAATTACACAGAAAATGATTTTCGTTTGCTGCGGCTGCTTTGTGCTTGACGTTTACCATAAGGTGTGTGAACGAGGCTTATAACATAAAGCATAGAACCAACCTTGGGGAAGAAGAAGTAAGGTATAGCCAGAAGAACGAACATTCCTGCGTAAATCAGATATCCCAGCCACCACGCACCAATCCATCTCGGATCCTGGTCATCGTAACCTAGTTCATCGACGTTCATCTTATAGAAATCGGTATGGTAGGTGAGACTGAAAGCACTCAAACCGAACGCAACGAATGCCCCCAGGGAATTTACCGTTAAGATGCCAGCTGGACGGAGGAGAGATATGAAGAATATTTTTAGTCCGTTGGTTGTGTGTGTGTATGGGGGGGGGGGGGGTGAGGGTGTGTTTGTGTGTGTGTGTGTGTGTGTGTGTGGGCGTGTTTAGCAGTATGTCCGAGGACATTTTCGGACAGAGAACAAAAAAAAATCATGACAACAATGGTCCTCGGAAGCCGGACAATAGTCCTCGAACGTCGAACAATGAATTTGTGCTTTATTCCGTCGACTGTCCGAGGACGAGGAACAATAGAGGAAAAATACTTGTCCTCGGAAGTAAAGCCATGTAAAGCTGCGTGTGTGTGTGTGTGTGTGTGTGTGTGTGTGTGTGTGTGCATGTTCTCTATATTGGGTATATATTGGGTAAATTTTACTCAACTCATTTAATAGAGTGTAATTTAGCCTGTTAGAGTAGTAAGCCCATAATAGGTACGTTCACACGTAGGGCGATAGCATCGATGCTATCTAGGTTTCGAGACTATTTTGGTAATGACCAGATAGTTTTAAGACCAAACGCTGTCTGAACGCTGATGGTCACGAGATAGAAGCGAGTTGGAGCTGTTTCAAAACTATTCTGGCAGCGAGTAAATCTCAAGATCCAGCGACAAGCATCGATGCTTTGCGGTAGACCACCCACCGCGCTTGTGACTATTTGTAATGTGAACGCAATCGCTGCTTCACTCGTTGCTATCTTCACTCGCAACTTCGCATGATATGACCCCTGTGCACAAACTTCAATACCAATTATACTCGGGTCACCGTGTGTGGCGCAGTAATTATTGTTTTGGCAGCCAGTGAGCGATGGATAGTCACGAGTCGGTGATAGAAGCAAGTCGATCATGGCCTGTCTGAACGTACTGGTATAGTTTCGAGACTTACATAGCATCGATGCTATGTACTACGCAGTGGCGGCACCAGGATTTTCAAAGTGGGAGGGGGGGCAAATGGGGGGCAAAAGAAAATGTTGGGGGGGGGGGCAAGGGCGGACAAAAAAATTGTCCACCCTTTTATTTTTTTTCACTCCGAAAATTATTGGGGGGCAACTGGGGGGCAAAGCTTCTGACTGGGGGGGGGGGGGGGGGGGGAATGCCCCCCACTTGGTGCCGTCATTGGTACTACGTGAGAACATAACTTGTGTAATTAACACATGAATAGTACATTTCAGCCTGGCAGGCACATTCCACCGCGCTTGTGACTATTTGTAATGTGAGCGCAATCGCTGCTTCACTCGCTGCTATCTTCACTCGCAACTATTATAATTCTGTCTGTTTCATGTGGTGCTGTAATATAATGTAATGTATGTATTCATGTGATGTACCCTCTTCCCTACTTTTTTCTATTATCATTCTGTCTGTTTTATCTGGTGCTGTAATGTAATGTATGTATTCATGTGATGTAGGGGTAAGTAGGCTACTGTGTATAACTGTGTGGTAAGGGAGGGGTTTTTTGTTTTTGTTTTTGTTTTTCTTCTTTTTATCTTTTTCTTTATATATATATATGATATGGCCTTCAAATATTGATTTACATGTGCTTACCAGATAATAGTGTGCATGTGTTTTATTTTGGTATAAGATTGGAATTCAGTCAATTTTGACATGTACAAGGTTTATTTAAAATTAAATATTTCAACACATGTATTTGCTAGTGGATTGTATTATCGATATATTACAAATGAATTGTTATTGTGTTATGTTGTTATGTTGATTTATGAAGACATATAATATATTATTCAAAACAAAAACTTCCCATGATATGACCCCTGTGCACAAACTTCCGCGCGTTTTGACCATGCATATATACCAAATTATACTCGGGTCACCGTGTGTGGCGCAGTAATTATTGTTTTGGCAGCGAGTGAGCGATGAATAGTCACGAGTGGGTGATTCAATTCAATTCAATTCAATTCATTTATTTCCATATTCGAATTCAACAATATAAAAAAACAATACATTGTAGGAAAACAACATCACAAAATATATGAAATACAAAATAAAAACAAGATACAAAGCAATTCTAAAAAGTACAGAAAAAAAAAACATATGCAAATTTGAATATGGAGGGATTGCCAGAAGCCAAAAAGGCTTATCAAGGGCAATCCCCAAAATAGTGTACAAAAAAATAGATATTAGACAATAAGATAGAGAGAGAGACAGAGACAGAGAGGGGGAGAGAGAGAATAGACTTTAAATAAAGAAAAACATGCTTGTATGTACATATTATGAATCAGCACGCAGTATATAAGCCTTGAATTTGCGTTTAAATACTGACAATGAAGAACACGATTTCAGTTCAATCGGAATATTATTCCAGCATTTTGATCCAACGCAAACAATTTTAGTTTTGGAAAAATTAAATTTTAGAAAGGGCAAACGCAAATCCCCCTGTGCCCTTGTACTATATGAGTGAATTGCACTATTTTGGGTAAAAAGATCACTAAAATTTGATGGCAATAGTCCTTTGGAATAAGAAAACATAAATATTGCAACTTGTAATTGATTTATTTGGAAAATAGTTAAAAGATTCATTTTTTTGAACAAAGGAAAGCTATGACTTAAAGGTGGAGAATTGCACATTACCCTGATGGCACGCTTTTGGAGTATATACAAACGATTTAAAATGGTTATTCCACAGTTTCCCCAAACAATATTACAATAAGACAGGTGAGGTAAAATCATTGTATTATATAACATCAATAAAACTTTGAGGGGAACTATGAGTTTAACACGATTTATGACACCAATGGCCTTTGCTATCTTAGATGATAGGCTATTTACATGTTCTTTCCAAGTAAGCTTTTCATCGATTATTATCCCTAAAAAATTTGTATACTCTACTCTTTTAATGTTAAAATTACCTATCTGAATTTGTAAATCATAATTATCCAATGAATAATTTTTTGATTTAAAAAGCATATATGAAGTTTTTCCAAAATTAATTATAAGATGGTTTGCTGTAAACCATTCATAAACTTTTTGTAATTCAGTATTGACAATAATATTTGTTTCGTTTAAGTTTCGGCCCGAAATAAATAAATTAGTGTCATCTGCAAACATAACTGGACGAAAATAATTACTAACATATTGAAAATCATTTACAAATATTAAAAAAAGTAAAGGCCCGAGAATTGATCCTTGTGGCACACCAGTAGATAAGTTAAGTTGATCAGATAATACATTGTCAATAGATGCAAACTGTTTCCTATTACAAAGATAACTTCTGAACCAACTGTGTATTTTTCCCCTAATACCATAATACTCAAGTTTGTGCAACAATATACCATGATCAATGCAATCAAATGCTTTGCTAAGATCTAGAAATATTCAAATTAAAAACTTTTTTTTTTCAAAAACATTGGCAAGATTATTGGTAAATTCTAAAAGAGCTGTGCTTGTTGAGTGGCCTTGTCTAAAACCAAATTGCCTTTCATACAGAATACCATTTTTCTCAATATAATTAATTAATTTGTTGTAAACAATCTTTTCAAATGTCTTAGTAACTACAGATAAAAGAGAAATTGGTCTGTAGTTAGATACTATTTCTTTATCACCATTTTTAAAAACTGGAAACACTTTAGCCACTTTAAGTTTCTCTGGAAATATGCCAAACTCTAATGAATGATTAAAAATATTGCACAATGGTTGTAAACCGAAACAAATAGACTTCTTATACACTTCAATATTGATATCATCAAACCCTGGACTTTTGTTATTTTGAAATGATTTTACTACGTCAATAATATCAGCAGGACTCACTGGAGTTACAAACATTGAATGATCTATTTTCCCTTTCATAAAAAAAGAAAAGTGTTTTTCACTCGATGGCAAACTATCTCTAAGTTTGGATCCAATTGTACTGAAATAACCGTTAAATTTTTTCGCAATTTCATTCTTATCTTCTATTTTTACACTATCATCATCCTTGATAACTGAACATTGATCACTGACTTTGCGTTTATTAATAACCTCATTAATTGTCTTCCATGTTTTGTTTATATTGCCATTCAACTGAGTAAATTTTTTAATATAATATTTTCTTTTACATCTTCTCACTTCAGTATTGAATGAGTTTATATATTCTTTATATCTATTTCTTTTGCTCAGTATTGGATTTGCGGTATAAATCATGTTTCTTTTTACACATCTTACGTAAAGTGCTATTAAACCATGGTTTATTATTTTTAATATTACATTTTACTCTTTTTACAGGGAAACATTCATCATAAATCTTTTTATATTGTGTGTAAAATGCATTAAATTTGTTGTTAACATCAATAAAGTTATAAATAAAGGACCAATCCTGTTGGTATAACTTTGTACAAAATTGAGAAATTGAATCACTATTAATACTGCGCTTATCATAAAACATAGGAAATGAATTGCACTTATGGGAATTAGAAATTCATTGCACAATGATCACTAAAATCACAAGTGAGAATTCCAGCACGACACACGTTATCTGTTACATTAGTAAAAACATTGTCTATAAGTGAGGCGCTTTCATGAGTAACTCGAGTGGGTTTGGAAATTAGAGGAATAAATGCAAATGAAGTCAACAAATCTAAAAATGTATTTGATATTTGAGAATTGCACATTAAGTTAATATTATAATCCACAAGTAAGTAACTTTTTTTTCATATAAAACATTTTGCAATATTTGTTCTAATTTATCACAGAATAAGGTCAAGGATTTATCAGGAGGTCTGTAAATTACATAAATCAAAAGACTATTAGGAGATGAATTATTAGGAATCTCCATGCAAATACATTCTATTACATCATCCATAATTTCCAAATCTGTGCGCCTTTTAAATGTGACATTATTTAGAACATAAATGCCCACGCCACCCCCTCGTTTAGAAAGGCGATTTCTGGCAAGAAAAGCATAGTTATGTAAGTTAAAATGAACATTCTCATCTCCTTTGAGCCATGTTTCAGTAAGACCTATTACTGACAATTTTTCATAAAAACAATTAAGGAATATATTCATATGATCAAAATTCTTCTTAAGACTACGACAATTCATGTGAATCATTGATAGCTTTCCGCTGTTAATATATTTACCAATATTAAAATCATCAGGGGTTGTGTAGGGGGAATCAAATTTTAATCTATCTGACATCATCATAACAGATGGAAGCATAATGAATATAAATATACTGATGTAGGTATTTCATAGATATGCATGCAGCATTAATTAAGAAAGTAGAACAAGAAAAGAACATATTTACAATTAAAATCTAAGATAACAAAATAACAACAAGAGATAGTCTAATGCAATCATAAAATGGAAAGGTAGTACAGGTGGATATATAATAATAAGAGCTAACATGGTCAAACCTCACATGCTATCCTCATTATTTATTGTATTATATTCCATGAACATAAGAATAAATATATTTGAATATACATGTAGCATCAAACTGTTAAATACTATATGAAGATGAGGTCCTCATAGTTTCTTGAGATCATTCACAGAGTTTATTCTTTTCCTTACAGATTTTCCATTCGTTGCTTTCACCAAGACAGTGATTTTGCCATCTGTGGACCACGCGGCAGTCACATTTTTGTTTTTGTTCACTTCATCTTTAGATTTTTGGAGCAAGATTCTGTTTGTTGATGTCAAGTCTTCTTCAATTCCAATGTGTTTTCCTTTAAGTCTTTTCCTGTTCTTGATCACAAGATTGCGGGCTCGATAGGTTGAAAACTTGACGATAATGGGTCGTGGAGGCTTCTTCTTATCCGCTGGTCTTTGATGCAGGACACCAATACGATGTGCCGGTCAATGTCAGCCAGGTTGAGATTGACACCAAGATCATTGTTTGCAAGATTTATCATCACTGCGTCTGTGTCCTCTTGATCCTTCTCTGGGATGCCGTACAGTCGTAAACAGTTCCTCCTCGAGTACTGTTCTTCTTCGTTTAACTTCGCCTTCTACGACTTGATATCGTCATTTGTAGAAACTTTCTCTCTCTGTAGTGAAGTCATGATGGAAGCCTGTGTTTGGAGCTCGTTTTCCAGATCCATTACCTTGCTCTCTGTTTGTGCTAGTCGCACACAAAGATATTGTATCTCCATTGTCATGGCTTGAGCAAAAGATGACTTGAACAAATCACTGAATTCTTTGCTGTTGAAGTATTCTCTCACTTCATCACTAATCTGTTCACATATGTCATGAGTCTCCTGAGGCTGGGTAAACAATGAAGCAAGTCGATCATGGCCTGTCTGAACGTACTGGAAATAGTTTCGAGACTTACATGGCATCGATGTTATGTACTACGTATGAACATAACTAATATGGCAGTAATTCAACTTAAACGCTTTATTTGCATCGTCCAGTTTGCAACATTGTTTGCAACATTGTTTACAATGTCAGCGATGTCATTGACACCGCGCGCCAAACACCACGCCAGTTCCTGGCTGTGTCCTATACGTCCGAGAAAAAAACCCAACAACAATAACAGCAACGTGTGGGACGGGCATAAAACAGCTACAGACATTGTAGTTATGATCGTTAAAGGAGAGGGAGAAAAAAAGAACCTACCGAAATATACCGGGGCCAATCTTCTGGGGACACCATCGTCCAGATAGCTCAAACCCAGTGAAACGTACCCGGATGATGCGAGGCCAAACAATGCCTGACCGATATACAACCATATAGCCTTCAGATGTTGGGCTCCGGATTTCTCTTTCTCCTCATCTGAACATTCATCTCCTTCATCGGGAGCACCTGTAGAGAGGAAAGTATATGATTATTATAATGACCTACAATACCTACATTAGGAAATTACATGATGAAAAAAGCCATTTGGACGAAACCTACTATTAAATAAGAGCGATAATTGCAGCAACTCTCACGCTGCCGATGGCAAACTACAATGGATCTGGTGCTTGAATGCTATTTTAACTCACTGGTAAAATCGCAAATAAAATCCTGCGACGACGAGGTATTAGACTCAGTTGTGGCATTCTGGTAGGCACTTTCTTCGAGAAACTGGGGTATGGTGCTGACGACACACCCGACTGCGAACGAGAGCGTGAAGTATCCTAGAATACGTGGTCGATGTCGACTAACTCCATAGTACGCCGTCAATGTCACCGTGACTGTAGCGACGACATCATTGACTGCCAGTAAGAATCCGATCTCGGAGCTTTTAAATAGAAACTGACGTTGAAGTGTGGTGATGGTGCCTGAACTATAGGGACCAATGCAACCGATGTATACGAATATGGTTACACCGAGGAGAACGCAGAACGCCAGAGGACTGTTGTAAAATCGCTGCTTCATTTTGTTCGTTTGAATCCAATCTGCTGTTAAAAAGGAATAAATGTTACTAAACAAAGCTAGGGAAGGACGGATGGAGGAGAAATGGTTAAAGAGAGTGAAAATGGGGAGGGGGGAGAGAGAAAGGGAGAGAGAAGAAAGAGGGGCAGATAGACATGACAGAGGAAAGGGGCAAGGGGCAAGAAGATGAAAGAGAGCAAGAGAGACAGAGACCAGTTCATCAATCATCGTGAAGGATATCTTGTCTTAATCTTCTCCCAAAATTATATCCAGGGTAAGTAATTTCAATTCAATCCCTCGATTCCTTCGAGAAATGGGGGTGGGAGCTAAGGGGTAGGAAGAAAATTCCACTGTGATCTTACTATATACGATTTTTTTTTTCGCCAGACCTCTAAAATTCGCTCAGTGGGGGGCCTTATGGGGTTAAGTTTCCCTCCCTAATTCTCTGACAAGGAAAAAAAAGTTTTATTCTAAGGGGATGGGGAGGGCACAATCGAAAAAAGGACGCATCCTTTATGGTCAAAATGCATACTATTCTTCCAAAATGGGGGGGGGGGGGCACGGGCCGGGTGTGCCCTCCCCCCCCCCCCCCCCCAGATCTGCCACTGCTGGCAATAGTCTAGATGTCGGCCCTCGTGCAGTACTCGCCAACATTGTTGAAAAGGTAATCAATTACAGTCATGACGGAGCTGACATATGCCGCCGCCCCCCCCCCCCCCCATTTCCAGTGTGTGGGCCTGCTCTTACTTTTCCACTCGCAAAAACAAAACAAAACATCAAAAACAAAAAGATATTTACATGCAACAAATCTTCAGATTTAATTTTTAAGGTATGAAAGGATAAAACCAACGGTTTCATATTGCCAAACCTATCCTACTAGGGCTACTTCTCCAATTATTGTTTATTACATATTACCAGAAATTTCTATTTCGTTCTGCCTCAACCAAGCTCACTTTGTAAGAAGGTATTCTGCTTCAAGATTTATAATAACTGAGATATTGTATTGTATCATACAATACAATACAATACAATAAGCATTTAGTACGCCCTTCCCATAAGGCTCGGAGCGTTTAATCCTCATAATATGAGGATTCTCACAGAGGATGTAGATATTTCTGAGGCAAATATTCATCTGAATATCTCAATTACAAAGTGATGCCCTTGCCTAGAAATGGTGGTCCAAATAACCCTTTACAAATTATTTGAGGGTCAAGTTAAATCGAAGAAAAAAAAAGATGGTTTACTCACCGAAACAAGTAGAAAGTTGATTCAAGCTATGCTCACCTTCAGTTAAAATGGTAAACTGCTGAACTGGCAAGACATATTACTCATGTCACTGATGAGAAGAATCACTGCGCAGGTCACTGCGTAGGGATATTCCATTTCTATCGTTCTCACAGGAGGCCGGAGCTTTGGATTGCATTTAATTCCATGAAGATTTTTAATCAATCCCAAATGGATCGGTCCGAACAATCTTTTTTGTAGACAGTTTTGACAAGAGAGCGAGAATAAGTTGTCCCTGGACTTCGTACCATGCAACCCAAACGTCCATCGAAAATTGTTAAAGAAATAGAAGGCCTCAAAAGTGATTTAGGCATGCACACAAATCTTTGATAAGGCTGCGTGGTATGATGGGAGGGGTGGCCGAGTTTCACTTTCTGATTGGTCAAAGATCTATGCGATAAAAAGAAGGATTGTCGACCCTTCTTTTTGAAATCAGTTCGAGGGATTAATCCTGAAGGCATTCAGTGTAAGCAAAATGTAATTGGCTGTCGATCTATGATACAAGTTCGTCTCCAAGTGGGACGTTTTGTTGATTTTTTTTTTACTGACAATTGAAAAAAATGTAAATATTTTTTCTTATGCATTTCAGACTTTTTCAGATTTCTTTCAAATATTAACTGAGCACTGGAAAACCCTAGTTCTATTAAGTTCCTCCTCTCGGAGCGCAGAATTAATACAAAACCGAAACAGATTAAAAAATTTAGCTAGCTAAATGAAAGTTGGGAATTTTTTTTTCGAACTTTGAAAAATGCTACCTTTAATGCACTTTATTCTATATTGGGGTTAAATTTATTTCCAACTTTTCAATGTAAGTGTACAAAGTAATAAATAATGTACATGTATTTTTAACAAAAAATATGACAAAATATACATTCATGTGGTACCTACAGAGTTGGAGGACGCATCTCTGAAAGCAAAAGCTTGTGGCGAGGGTGCCCTTAGTACATAATACATGATAGTGCAGAATTTAACAAGACCCTGATGAAATCTATATGCTCTCCAGCAAAGAAAAAGGAGTTAGAAAATTTTGAACCTTTTAATAATTATCAACTAAATCCGATATTGGGGGCGTGAAATTAAGAGATCTTGAATAACCATATGCGAGGTACAAAGCGACCGAGCTTTAGAAAATTTAGTGAGCATCTTGATTTGGGACGCATAATCATTTAGGACCATATTTTTCTTTCTTTTATCCCCTTTCTCTTTCTCTCTTTTGCGTTTTTAGCGCCCCCCCCCCCCTCAGTTGCAACCCGGAGCACGTGCCCCCTATGCCCCCCTTAGATACGCCACTGCATCAGCAATTTTAATTGTTCTCATTAAGTGTTGTTTAATATGTAAACTATATACCCATGTACAAGTATTCAATATACCATTTATATTACTGTAAATATGTTGTGCTCTCATACCCCGAGAGGGGTCGATAGAGTGAATAAAATCTTATCTTATCTTATCTTAGTACGCAGATAACACTGTCATAAATGAATTCCTTCAAGTCCACGTGTGTTAACGACATCCCTGCAGGCATTATTTGCCAATCCCTCCAACAAAGTCGTAGCAACGCTGAACTTTCTGACATTTCGTTAACCTGTGCTATTCTCGAAGTGGCTGCTGGCAGTGCTTGATGATGACCCCGAATTATTTTTGTTGAAATCAAAATCTAAGGTGAAGCACTCTTGGTACGCAGGTAGAGTTGAGAAATCTGCGGCGTTGCATTCCGGTGACGAAGGTTTGTAAATGGACTCGATGTTGAAGAACAATGGCGTCCTCGGCAGCCTTGGTGGCCCCAGTGGCCTTAGTGGTGGACTTGACGGCATCGATGACTTGGTGGTCGACGCGGTCATTTCTTCGAGTGCAAGCGGGAAGAATTTGAAGGCTTTCTTTCCGGAAAAGCTTGGGTAGAAGAGACATACAGACCAATACAATGAAAACGATGACAATGGGAAGATAACCTGGAAATCGAAAAAGAACACACATTATTACAGAATTGATTCAAAATTTTATACTATGCGCCATTAATGAGGGGGTTGTGCTGTTTGACAAATGGTAAATACTTGAGATCTTGTAGGTCTTGAAAGGTGGGCACTTTTACAATTCATATCAAATCAAATCAATTTATTGAATTGAAATCCACAAGTTGGGATTATCATCAACACACAAGTATAGAAGTGCAAATGAAGAATGAAAAAAGGTTGCAGATGAATTTTCTAAACGGGGTGTTAAATCATCATTGAAAAATAACTATGTAAACAAAAGACAAAAGCAACCCACCAAGAAGGAAGAGTAAAGTAGAATGTTGGTTATAATCAGGAAAATGCAATATTCATGTAGGCCTCCTGCCAAACGTACTTTACAGATGATATACCTATTTTGAACCTCTATTATATACTTATTCTATTACTGTACATATCAGCCCTTCAAAAGTCGCTCTCAGTTGGGGGGGGGGGGGGGGGGGGGGTTACAAGATTTTATGGTGTCCAATTCTCTGACAAGCAAAGTTCTAAAAGAAAGGGGGGAATCTATACTTTTTTTGTTTGGTTTGGGTAAAATGTTGTGGGGGGGGGGGCAGTCTGCCCCTTTTCCCCCTCATTGGGTACGTTAGTACTGTTGGATGTGACATGGATCTTACATTTGTCATAATCAGTGCTCTGCATTTACCAGAAACTCACATCTTCATACCCTGATTAAACCAATACACTTATTCTATTATACATTCCACCATGAAACCAATGGATTCAGGCAATGGCTGGAAAGCAAGCGTCCCTTTGACATTCATATGAATGTTTTGTGTTGTTTTTAATGCCCGGGGACCCCCATGAAAAACAAGACCAAACAAACAAACAAAAACAACAACAACAAACAAATATATATCTTTAAAATGATACCCTACATTTCAAGGCACTGCACCTCCATGTGAACAATAATCATATCATGTAGGGTATCATTTTAAAGAAAATTAAATGATCTTTTCAGTGGTATCAATCAAACATCTATATTCACTAAGACTCGGGAGAAATGATCGATCAAAGTCAGATTTCCAAACTTTTTTTTGAGGAGTTTATTATGCTGATCGGGTTGTTCCGTCAAATAACTGATTTTGATCAACTCCTCCCCATCTTTTAAAGATCTTTATTGTTTTATTGCTGCTTTTGTTTTTAATGACAAATTTCTTTTTTTTTTTTGACTGATAGCACTTGTTGATACTTACGGTCAGCAGTTTTGAGCATGGCTTATGGTACTTTCCAACTCTCTCTCTCTCTCTCTCTCTCCCTTTCTGTCTGTCTCTCTCTCTCTCTCTCTCAGTCACCCCCTCTCCCTCACTCAGTCATTCTCTCTCTCTCTCTCTCTCTCTCTCCCGTTCTCCGTTTTAAACTTTCTCTGTTTCTACCTTCTTTCTACGTGTATGTATTTATTTTGGTCTTACCCCCCCCCCCCCCCCCCCTCTCTCTCTATCTATTTATCTATCTATTTTCACCTCTCGCAATCTGGTGTGTATAATCGGGTAAAGATGCAGTATTACTGGAACATTCTCAGATACCTGAAATGTATATTACATGAAATTATGTACCTATGGTTGCTCGAAGCCCTTAAGGAACATAATCACGAAATAGTAAAGGCTGAGGCTTCAAGTGTGACAACTTTCAATCACTTCGACATAGTTTTTATCATAGTTCACTCATAGGTCTTTCTTTAGTCTTCAGGCTGGAAAACTTTCAATAAGCCTTTGTAATTCGACCTTTAAAGTCTGGGAGCCTGTCCCGAAATAGTCACTCCATTTTACCCATTAGATTTGACCCTTCAAAATTACTGAGACCATCTATATGTTTTTTTCTTTACATATACATAGCATTTTACAAAGTTTACAAAGCTTTGTCTATGCATGGGCACTTTGGTGGTTTGTTTCAGGGGTTCTAACACCACCTCCCTGATGGAAAATTTTGTCACTGTAAAAATATTTTTGTAATGTGCATCCATACTTCTATAACTCCTGTCAAAATTTGGTCCCTGGACTTTGAATAAATGTACACTAATTATTAGGGGCCGTCTGACTGACACCCCATCCCGACGGAATTTTTTGTTAATGACTTAAATTAATGATCTAAGTAACTTTAAGGGGTCAGATCTTATGAGGAAAATAGGGTGACTATACCGGGATAGGCTTCTGACCTATTATGCTCAAACGTATAGAAGTAACAACTCTGCACTAATCCAATATTATTGTCTTCTACTGTCGAAATCATGGGCAGCGATCCCAGTAGGACGGGTGGCGGGGGGGGGGGGGGGGTGACACCTCCCCCTGGAAATTTCAAATTTAGTACAACAACCAATGGTAAAGGCTAGTCGCGGCCCCGGCCGGAACAATAAATCGTCACACCTGGTCGAACGACACTGCCCTGGTCCACCGAAACGGCTTTTTAAAAAGAATTTCATGTTGACGGACCTTCAGGGGCAAAAATTAATAATAAATATAATAAATAAAAAATTAATATAATAAATATAATAAATATAAATAATATAATAAATGTAATAAATACAATAAATATAATAAATATAATAAATATAAATAATATAATAAATATAATAAAAATAAAAATAAAAATAATAAAAATAATAAAAATAATAAAAATAATAAAAATAATAGAAATAAAAATAATAAAAATAAAAATAAAAATAAAAATAAAAATAATAAAAATAAAAATAATAAAAATAATAAAAATAATAAAAATAATAATGATAATAATTAAAATCATCATAATAATAATAACAATAATGAATAATAATAAAACCATTCTTGTATAGCGCATATCACATTATGATATAACGTCCCTGTTCCGAATAAAAAGGGTGACGGAAACGCGATACGTGTAAATATGAGTGACCCAGTTTTAGGGAGAGGTGAGATGGCCTAGCGGTATGTTCATCAGTCGGTCAGCTCTCTCTCTCTCTCTCTCTGCCTATGAACTTGACTCAGACGCATTGGCGGATCCAGGGGGAGGGGCACAGCCGGCCCGTGCCCCCCCCCCCTTTTGGAAGAGAAGTATGAATTTTTACCATAGACGATCCGCCATTTTCTCGATTGTGCCCCCCCCCCCCCCTTTTAGAGTGAAGACCTTTTTTTTTTGCTTGTCAGGGAATTATGGAGGGAAACTGGACCCCATAACCCCTTACTAAGCGATGTTTGAAGGTTTGGCGAAAAATTTTGTTGTCCCTACCCCCCCCCCCCCCCCGCTTTTGACTTTCACATAATTATAGGCCTACCTTTGTTGTGTACCATGGAGATCTTCTAATATGGTCCTGCTAATCGTTATGTACTTCTTTCAAAAACTTGTAAAGGGGTTTAAGAGAAAATTTTGATAATGTCACAATCCTCTACTATATATTCAGCAGACCTCTGTTCTTTGAAAAGTCAGGCCTGACCATAGAGTTACATACAACTCCATGGGCCCGACTCACACGAGGCGTTGTTATTTGCATTGATCAAGTTTACTTCTCAGAACTTCAGTTCTCCTTCATACGTAGGATAAAATCAAAACATTTTCTATAGGCTTATAACTTATAACATATGTTTACCTCTTGATAAGCTAAGATAGTTTGCTATTTCTATATTTCACACACTTTCTGTAACTGTACTTCACTCAGCTGTGCAATATGAAAAATATTTTCTTAATACAGTTTCTACATATGAACAGAAATATTACTTATATTCTTGTTTAGAATAAACATTAACATGACTAATTACACTTTTAAATACGATTCTACGTTTAAAACATACACAGAATTGAAGTTACCAGTCTTTTCTGTAAATTTACCCCCCCCCCCCTCACCCTCCCTTCCCTCTATTTTTTAGTGCCTTTCTAACTACTTTGAGTTTTAACTCCTCCCATCCCCCATTCTAAATGTGTGAATATGGAAGAGTCGCCTGCGCAGCTGTGCTCCTCCTCTACCTCGCTCTCCCTAATCATGCTAGTTGCTTTACAAATCTCCCATTTTCTCAAATGCAGAGGTTTGTTTCTCACCAAAGCCAAGCTATTTTCTTCGATTAATCTTCTCTAAACTTACGTTTAATTTCATCAAAGTTTATGGGTGTACTCTGTTCTTTTCCCCTAAAAATTATTACTTGCGCTAATCGATCAATTTTAAAAGTATTGTTTGCACTATACATTTTGCAATCAAATCACTCTTTCATGGCGCGCAATTTACGACCGTACAAGTCACTGACGACTCGTATGAATCGGGCCTTACAGCCAGGTTCGAGATAGAATAGGGTCTTCATCTGTTCATGCCCCCTATACTTAATATAAGAAAAACACATAATATGGAATGTGCAGAGAGAGAGAGAGAGATAACTGGGTTTTTTTTTCATAATCTCGCTCAATGAAAAGTTAATAAAGGAATGAGTAAAATACTTAACATAAAATAAATATAAAATATAAAATTATACTCTCTAAAAAAAAAATCAAAAAGATCACTGACGTCACTCCCTGGGGAGTGAAAATATAGTGATAATTCACTGTCTTTTTTTTTAGAGAGAGAGTACTTGATCATCCGTTTACAAAGACAAAAACACACATGAAACTCATTATGTTTCCTTGTAATACACAATAATTAGTATTCCAATATATCATTATATCCAATTATGAATATCTTGAAACACGCATAAAGTATCATATGCCAAATATCAAACCATAAGACATAAACATGATAAATGCGAGAAGTAAATGTGAGAAGTAAAATAAGCATACTGATCTATTAAATTATTAAATATCTCAGTATGGTTATTCTTCACATATTATCAGGCGAAATATGGGTGCACAATATTATATACAGTACTGCAAACACGGTCGCATAGACTATCGATAAACCGACTCAAGGACAATTTCAATCTCCTCTTGTGTATCCCATATAAATCATGATTGGATTACGTAAAGTCTTTGCGATTGTGTTTACAGTGAATATGAAAAAAATCTACATTCCAATTTGGCAAACATAATACATGGGTGTGTACATAATATCATGCCTAGAATAATAAATGAATGATAAAGGAATGTAATAAAAACAACAAAAACAGAGGCTTTGTAAATAGCCCCTACAGATATAAATATTCCATTAGTAAGAAAAAAAGCAGTTTTTAGAGATATTGTGTATCTGTGTAAAGCTTACATATTTATTTGCTTTTTTCCCCATCATGATTTCATTGCACGCACTGAACATAATTTTGTTTGTCCATTCCGTTCCGTATGGTCAACCGCTAGGAAAGTTTGGACTGGGAATAAAAGTATGCGCATGCGCAGTCATGACGTCATCATACGATGGCAAATCACAAACAGTCACAAAGTCTGATGAAGAAGAAGTATATGGTGAGGTATAAAGTTTGATATCCTCGTAACAAGGGGGCGGTTATAGCAGGAATCAGGTTAAAAAAACAATATCATCTAAAATGCTGGGACCAGGAACATTACCTTGTTATAGCAGGAATATCGTTATATCAGACCTCTTTATGCCGAGTTTCCACTGTACTCTGAATACTTTGAAGCTACTAAAATGCGAAGGTGAATGAATGAAGCATGATTAATCATTGAGAATAGGTAATTTGAATTGAAAATTTCATCTGGAACATATTAGGTGGTGAGTGCTTTTGCAGATAGGAAAGATTATCAAACACATCGTTTCCTCTTTTTTTTCAATGTATAATTTGAATCTTTTTGCTGTACCAAGTAAAGTATTCACTAAATAATAAGTTTGTTTATAGATTAATACAAATGTAGGCATTATAGCATGTCTTTTAGTTACTTAGTGCATTATGATTGCATTTAGATAAAGAAAATGAAGTACAATTATCTTCTTTGTATCTATGATTCCCTTTTTTTAAATCTGTGTATAAGACTTACAATATATTTCATTATATGAAGAAAAGAAGTTTCGTTTGCTTTGACTCGGCATATATTTTTCTGATATAAATGATATCTCATTGCTTGTTATATTTGATGGCATTATTATGACTTACATTATTATGGCATGTTTATGATCAGAATATCAACATGTGTCCATGATGAATACATGTACCCATCCCCCTTCCCCCCCCCCCCCCCCCAAACATTCAATCATGCTTCCTTCCTCGCCACTGACATCTAGTAGTAATTTGGTGTAAAAAACAATATTTTACAAAATGAAATTTAGCTTTGTGCACCTTATGTTTCTCCATTTCATAATGCATCGAATCACATTTAGGTTTTCATAATCTGTACACCTTAAAACTTTACAGGGCAAATCAAACGGTTAGATGAGTAGTCTAGGCCACAGACCTTGGTTCTTGCTTAGTACTACATCGCAAGCCTAGGATGGCTTGCTGGAACAGTCTTCTCTGAGGAAGCTGCTCTTTGAAGACATTAATGTGGACTTGGTTTTTGCTACGATTTTCACTAGGATTCATTTTTATAGTACTGTGTTGCTATGTGAAATATAAAGTTGAAAGTTCTGTCTGTACTTGATCAAGCAGAAAGTGTCGGCAAAATGAGAAATATAGAGAAGTTGTCATTTGTGAATTTTTTGAATTTCTTGTTTTAAAGGGTTTATGCTTGACCTTGTCCCTTCAAGAGTATAAACTGAAGGCTTTATGCTTGACCTTGTCCCTTCAAATAGTATATCTTAATTTACTAAGGGAGCTTAAAGATCACATTGCAAGAAAATTCCATCAAAATAAATATTGGCTAATTTGGCTTAATACTTATTATTGCATAGATGGCATAAATTATACAAGGTTATCCAAATTCAACGCTTGGAAACATTTGAATTAATAATTATTATCGTTACGGTAAAATACAGCCCCCGATATAGCAGCTGAAGAGCTCCTTGAACGCTGCTGAGATGTGTGACGACACACGAAGGACCAGTCCTGTCTAAGCAGACGATGTCCCATAACATCTTACACATTTTTCAGTGCCTGTTTTGTCATCTCCTCTTCACTTATTTCTCTTACTTGACTTGCGTCAGTCTTAATGTTAGTCTGTTGCCTCACTCTTAACTTCGTGTATGGTATTATTTTGATGAAAAATGCAGCGTTAAAAAAATAAAGGAATCAGTCACTTGTAAACAAAATAAGACGCCATTGTATTTTCAGCTGCTTGCACCGGGGCATGTTCGGCGTTTCAAGAGGGAACGAATACAATCTGTGATATTATTCGGAGGGCTTTTCAATTTGAAAATGGGATTTATTTCATTGATCATTGACCCTTCTGTGTATTTACAATCAAACAGTTTTAGTTATCAGAATCAGTTTCACTTTCCCTTTTAGAATGGTGTGAAATAAGGTCATGTTAAATATACCAAACTCTTTATAATTTGATAAATAATTGCATTGCAATTACGTTCATTCATTATAGGACGTCGTCTGCTTAAGCAGGATCGATCCCTAGTGTGACGACATCAAAACATCGCTATATTTCTGGCGAATCCTCGGATATTCCAGATGCTTAGAAGAGCTTTTATTTATGTTTTTATAACCATCAGATACGCAGTTGACATAAAACTTATACGATGCCATCTGTAAGCTTCCCAGTTTCTAGTGATACATTAATTGCCATATTTGTGATTTTCTTGCAATCTGATCTTTAACGAAACGCAATGGCTCATAAAGACACGTGAAAGACGCACAGAGAAAAATTTCTTTTCTGTGCTTCTAAAATTAGAATCAGACATATCTGAATAAAAGTTTTCATATTAGTTTGCTTAAAAATGTTTAAAGATGCAAATACTATAATTCTAAATCTTAAAGGGGAATGAAAGGCAACAAACATTAACCGATAATCATGTAGATAATTGTCAGCCTATTACAGATATCTTGAAATTTGATTATTCAAGGAGAACAGTGTCTCAAAAAGTTGCAGTTTCCTTGCTAGACATTATCCCATGGGGGCTGCCATTTTCTTTAATGTCAGAGCAGCTCTACTTGTGAGATACCCACTGACCTGTACACTAACTACAATGACACATTTATAAAATCTCAGAAAAAAAGTTTCGAAAATTGACGTTAATGAGTGAAATCAGATCAGCCCCCACTTTCAAAAATGCTCTGCGGCCCATGTAATGAGAGTGTTAAAATTCCCTTCTCACTTGCATTAAAAAATGTCACCAACTTTCACTTTCTCGAACCATTATGGAATGAAAGCTTTGTTACAAGTTCACCTTCATGAACTTGATAAGGGGAAAATGCACTTGAGTTTGGTGAAGCAGGCCTACATTATGTGAATATTATTTTCATTTGAAAATTGTGAAATAGAATGTGTCAATAAATTCACGAGCAGATCTTTTTCCCCCATTCTTTCTTCCACCCCCCTTTAAAAAAAAAAATTGTTTCTCTTTTCTGTTTTATTCTTTCTTTGGTAGGGATAACTCAGAAAAAGCTACAATTGATGAAGTTATTGGTCATGCTACAGCCCAAGATACTGACATGATTGTCTCACAGACTGTCCCGTATAGGCCACTATCACCTTGCTTTCATTGTCAAAGCGTTGAGCATTATCAGTAATTAATTTTTTTATTTCAAACCGTTGTTACCATGTCGATGTTGGCCTACGTTATAATGATATGGCTGCACTTATTTCCATTTTTCACTGAGCATCACTGTTTGGTTTTAAAATCAAGTAATTTCTTAAATGTTATATCTATTTGTACAGGTGTATTTGATGTTTTTGCTATGAGTTTCAATTTTCACTGTTTTCCAAATTAAAAAAAAATGCTCTGTCTTCATCATCAAAGTTTAGTTTATTGTACATATTGCCATATGTATTTATTTAAATTTGATTGGAAATGTATATAATTTTCATGTAATATGTATATAAATTACTTTGTGATATTTCAAACTATAAAGAATTTTGAACTTTATTCATTCCTGATCTACAGTGGAACCTTGTTATAACAAACTCCCTGGGACCAAGGAAATTACCTCTTTATATTGAAACCTTGTTATATCTGGGCTAATAAACAATAGAATACAAAGAAGTGGGACTGGCAAAATCACCTTGTTATAACGAGAATTTATAACGAGGTTCCACTCTATCTCTTCAATTTATTAGAGATGTGTGGCAGTTGGATATGTTCATAATCTTGCTAATGTATCAATGAGAAGATAGGGAGAGAGAGCATAGTAGGAGGAGGAAGAGGGGGTGTGAAAAGATATGGGAGAAAAAAGAGTGTGTCTGTGTGTGTGTGTGTGGGCTTACATAGATTCAGTTGTGGGGTACAGAGAACAATAGAGCACAATGATTGCCTTTATTCCGTCATGCTTGTTGGGTACAAAATACAATAGAAAACAATAGTTCCCCACAAATCAATGTGTGAGAGAGAGAGAGAGAGAGAGAGAATAAGAGATTGAGAGGGAGGGGCGTTGAAGACATGGGCTGGGGAAAAAGAGATGGAGAGAGAGAGAGAGAGAGAGAGTGAGCAAAGAGAGATGGGGGGGGGCGGAATAAAGACAAATGGAGCGATGAAGAAGGTGTACAAGTAAGAAAAGTGGAGAGAAAGTAAAACGAAGTTTTATAAGAATTTTGAGAACAGTTAAAATGTGCAAAAGTTTGTTTCTGTAAATGGGCGATTCCAAACAGAACACGAACCTTAAAACTTATTAATTTACTGATCATATCACATTTGGTGTTTAATTAAACGTAAACATCATAATTTCCCTGATCTGAAAATAGGCAATATTCACACTCCTAAATATTTAAATTTTCATAATCAAGAATTCATACTAATTATCACAAGAACAACAAAATTATATTAATATGACATGGGCCCAGTTGCATAAAACTTACCATTAATTGTAACTCTGCTATCATTGGTAACTACCACTCAACAGCCAATCAAAACGGGCCCCATTGCATAAAACTTACATTAACGGTAACTTTGTCATCAATGGTAACTCCCATGATTTTGACTGGCCGTTGAGTGATGTTCCCATGGTAATTTATACCATTTTTTTATGTAACGGGGCCCTGGTTAATAAAATGTACTTCATACACAAAGTTTTGATAATACATGTATAGGAACTAATACTAGAATTAATTTCTCTTCTGTATTTTTGGTTCAGTAACCTTGGAAACATATACACCAGAAAATGATTACTTGATGCCAAAAAGCACTTCATTTCAACTTATTTAAAAGGAAAAAATATTGTCATGAAAGTTTATAGATAAATCAAGTTTACTAAAAGAAAAATCTACCGAATACATGTATGTAATTTTTAAATGGATGAATATTTAGAAAAATGAATTACGATATGATTAATTCTGTCATTCCATGACAAAATACAATTTTTTAATAGATGATGACATCACACTGAATTTTGCACAAGTTGATTCAAATCAGAATCTATTTATTAGTTGAGCTTGGTATAGATGATGCCTAACTGCCTGAGCTTGAAGAAAATATTTATTAGGCCTCTCTCTCTCTCTCTCTGTGCCTCACACATACATACACACACGTCTACATTTGGTGTTCTCTCCCTCTCTTGCACCCCATAATGGTTTCATGGGGGGGGGGGGGGGGTCTTCTGGAAATACACCCTTGAATATTAACAGCCTACACGATATGAATCATTTTCCTTCAAACTTCAAAGTATCGTACGCAAACACTATGGAATAAATGTCAAATTGTTGACATCTAATTCCAAAATGCCTTTCCCAGGCAACTCAAAATCATCATGATATGATATGACATGATTGTATTTATTTATCAATAACAAGATGCAATACATTATGATATTTACAATATTTGCAGGAAAAGAGTATATAATTACATCATGGTAAAAACAAGAAAAAATGGTAACATGGAACCAGAAAATAGCACAAGTGCTAGTCAGGTCCGGCCCCACGCAGGTCTGAGTACATCAATGTGAAATGACTTCACAATGGCAGTATTGTTCTATCTTCCGAGAAGCTCACCTAGACCATGTGGATACCATATTATCATGATAGTATCTTCAGCGCGCATATTATGTAAATGAGGATCATGTGCAGAGTAAGCAAGTTACAACAAAAGTTACAACAATTTTTAGAATACCAATTTTGTAATAATGCCAGGATAGAACAATAATTAGAGATTAAAAAAAAAAGTTTTCGGAATACCGCCCCTGGGGCGGTATTACAGGAGCTACTCTGATAGAGACTAGTAGTGCGCGGTGCATATCAAGGGATATTAGTCAACCAGAACTTCGCATTTACTGCACTTTGGTGGAAAGAGGCCACTGTACATAAAATACATTGCCTACATAGCTAGGGACATACGCAAATAGGCTCCTTACGGATTAAACTGTAGTAGCACCTTTCAATCGTCAGATTCATACCTTATACCTCATGCTTTATACCTACAAGATTCGGATTTATGCCCTATATACCTTAAACCTTACACCTTAAACCTTATACCTATTGTGTACTTAGGTATGCCAGTTGGGTTTCAAATTCGCCCCCCCCCCCCCCCGGAACCGCCCCTGTACCTTATATCTCATACATTAAACCTTATACATTCAAAACACTGTCAATATTTATATTAAACAGAACAAATCTGTATTTTTCCCCCTGTAAAAATACAAATATTTTTTACAGTATAGTAGTGCGCGGTGCTTATTAGGGAATATATATTCATCCTGGTTCCCTCCCCATCTATTCATTTATATTTTAAAGATCTTATACGTACATGTAAAGAATAATGGTTATGGCTACCAATGTTTGAGAATAATAAAATACATGGATCTCTTTTTACAAAGAAGAAACAACAAGAATAAACTGTATTAAAAACTTTACTTTCAGCTCATATTCGTCAAAGAGGTTCACATTTTTTCACTAAAGATTATGAACATGTCATTGAAAAATAAATGAATAGTGTTTCGATTCGTTCGAAAAATCAGGAACTACAGACGGAAGGCTTGTACCGAAAGTGTGGGTAGTGTCGCGTCACGTTGACTGGAACGCGACCATTCGTCCAAAGCCTCCCCCTCCTGGTTTTTTTCGAAAGGGAGCGTTGACTGTTTCTAAATATTGTTATAATCATTGTTATCATTAATATCAGGGGCGGATGCAGGATTTTGTAAAAGGGAGCACACAAATTTTCTGACAAGCGAAAAAAAAAGTTCTAAAGGGGGGCACAATATATAGGCTACTTATCTTTCAAGGGGGGGGGGGGCACTGCGTTATGAGATTATTTTTTAAGCCCGAAGAATAGATTCAGCCCCCCCCCCCCCGGATCAGCTTCCTGAATATTACATTAGAGGAGGGCCGAATTGGCCGCGGCCCCATTCCCCTTTTCAGACTTTTTTTGCTTGTCAGAAAATTTGTTTGCCCCCCCCTTTTTTACAACATCCTGGATCCGCCCATGATATTGATGATGATAATAATAATAATAATAATAATAATAATAATAATAATAATAATAATATTTAGAAAAAAAAGTCAACACATGGACGAATGGTGGCGTTCCAGTCAACGCGATTTGTATTCCTTCCCCTATTTAACATGCTTAACCTATACGATCACTTCTTTTAGAAAAAGCATGCATTACATATTTATCGTGATTTAATAATGTATAAGCAGTGTAAAGGGGTCAGTCTAGACAGGCCAACGGCCTTTTGCAGTTCCTTCACATCCGCTGCTCAGTATTTATTTCTTTCTCGCTCCTCTTCTGGAAAAGACGCAGCTTTAGAGGCACATATTCCTAGAAGACAGATGTGGAAGAGAAAAGGAAAATAGCATTATAAGATATTATCATTGATTAACTCTTCGTAAAGATATTAAAGGTTCCCTGCTACCCATTGTGCAGGGATGCATACAACTCATGTTTTGTTATTCAAACTTCTAAATATGTTTCATAGATTTTTAAATATTTTGTGAACTCATTTTCTCAAACATGCTAAGCTGCACCCTAAAAAATGCTCCATATCTCATTCCTGCAGTGACATCATCTCTCAATCATTAGCTAAGGAGGGACAGTGGTCTGTAGCTTTACCAGAGATGACCATATGTTCTAATAGACCATACAATACCTACATAGTAGTTGCTATGTCAGACATGCTGTAGCATCACCAGGAAGAGAATGGTAATGTGGAGGTATTGTTTCAAAGCATGCAATACCTCCACATTACCATTCTCTTCCTGGTGATGCTACAGCATCACCAGGAAGAGAATGGTAATGTGGAGGTATTGCATGCTTTGGAGGTATTGTTTCAAAGCATGCAATTCTATTGTGAAAATGTGCTGAGTTGGGGGGAGTTACATTCCACTGTCTATTGTAGAATGTAAGTGTAGCTAACTGATGATTGACAGATGATGTCATTGCAGGAATGAGATCTGGAGCTTTTTTCGGGTGGAGCTTAGGAGGTTGGAAAAATATTTGAAAAGGCATTTAAAAATCTATGAAACATATCTAGATGTTTGAATAACAGAATATTAGTTTATGCATCCCTGCACATCAACATAAAAAAACTTGCATTTGGGTTGCGTTTGGTTGCAGGGGCCTTTTCATGGAGGCTTGACATGCATGAATATATATATACAAATAATTTCTTGGTACTACAAAATTTCAATATGGCACGAAAAAGAGACATGATAACGAAGCTTTTCGACCTGCACTCATCAGGTTATCACGCAGGTATATAACAAATTACTTGAAATCAACTATATTATACTCGGTAAACCGGACGCAACCTAGACGCCGTAATTTCAGAACAATCGCAAAGCTTCGACGAACTCCTTTTGTCTGCACAGAAGAGGTTCATGCGATTGAATGTAAGCGGCTTCCAGAAAGCGTAAATGCGCTGAGCTGCTGGCCCGGGACATAATTGAGAATTGGTCGTCGGCATAGCTTTGTGCGCAAGCTGAATTGTTCAGCAAGTGGAGACCAATCGCTGAATCGCATTTGGCTATCTTTGGTCTGTTAGCGTGCATTTCAGATTTGCAGGCACGGACGGGCTGCGTGCGCTGATTGGTTGTACGGTTCCGAATAGTCGAGGGGATGTGTTGTTTAATGCGATCAGCCAACCGCTGAGAAGTACGGCCAACGTACCTGGCATCGCACCGGCACTGAAATTGGTAAATAACATTACTCAAGTGGGGGGTGGGTAGTACATCCTTGCTAGTTGACGGTAGCATCCTGTGTGTAGAAAACACAATGCGTGTCGAAACTGCGTAATAGCAACGTGACACTGCATGTTTGATCTGACTGGCGTATTTGTCAGATACCTTACCCCTCCAGGGTAGTTTGAGATACACGGGGCATTTGGCAGGTCCAAATCTGGTGTCAGATTTGGATTGTGCCTCCAGCGTCCGTGTTATGGTGCGAGATACAACATGCTCAGGGTAACCATTGTCAAGGAGAATAGTTTTTGAGTTTTGCGATTTCGGGAGCTAATTTGCCCGCAGAGCAAATCCTAAGGGAGCGGCACACTAAGTTTCTAATGAGCCCAATCTTGTATGAAGTTGCACTGTACGAGTCCCATCTCGTGTATTGCCCGGTGAATGTGGGCTTGCGGTAGACGGAAGTGATAAATTTCCCATCACTTCTCTCCACGAGAACGTCGAGAAATGGGAGCGCATTGGACAGTTCAATTTCACATGTCAATTGTAGCGCGGGATGGAGCCAGTTCAGTTGTGCAAGGAACACCTCACACGCTGCGCGGTTGTCAAAAATTGCAAACGTATCATCAACATACCGACAATACACATGCGGGACTATATTAAGATCGGTGGCGTTCTGTAGCAGGCGCATTTCATGAAAGCCAACAAAAATGTTAGCGAGCGCGGGGCCTAAAACCTAGTTCACACCAACTGCGCTTTGATGGCGCTTTAAAGCGGCGTGCAAAGCGGCACCAAAGGGTAACAAAGCTTGATTAAAGCGTCAGGGTCGTAATAGATCGCGGGAAATCTTGGAGCAAAGCGGGACATTCCGCAAGAGCGCCAAAAATTTTTAAACTGTTTAAAAATTTTGGGTGCTCTGTCACGAATTGATTAAAGCACCGAGAGCGTATCAAAGCTTAACAAAGCGTAACAAAGCTCAGCAAAGCTTGACTCAAAGCGTAGGAAAGCTTAACAGAACTTGGTTCAAAGCGGGGACCCCAGTCTTCACGGTCTGTCACCACTTTACACGCTTTATTAAGATGTCTCAAGATTTGCTACGATCTGGCAGGAAGATCTGACACGAGGTCAGACGCTTTTATCAAGATCTGACACGCTTTGTTACGCTTTCATGAAGGATTCTCACGCTTTCCCACGAATTGAGACGCTTTGATCGAGGATTGATACGCTTTCTTAGGTTTTGTTACGCTTGGCAAGCTTCATCACGCTCTCTCACGCTCTCTCACGCTCTCCTACGATACCCTCGCTCTGTCTCCATCCCTATAAATAGCGCCGCGACTTGAGTACCACTCATTGCATTGTTTCCAAACGAAGAAGAAGTATCAGGGATAATATTAAATGTTTACTTTGATAAATTTGCATGACTATGATTCGTAAAATGTTTACTATGATAACTTTGCATGTATGATTTGCAAAATGTTTACTGTGATAACTTTGGATGTATTATTTGTAAACAGTGATAATATTTATATATATTTTTTTTTGGTTAAGTTTGATGCTTTTTGTACATATTGATAACATGTTTCTTATAGAATATGTTACATTTAAAAGAAATGCTTTTTATTTTCAAATAGAATAAAAAATACAAGATAGATATTAATTAAAAATTAAGTGAACAATACAACATACACAAATACACCCCACACAAAAAAAATGAAAAAGAAATAAAAGAAATAAAAATATAAAACATAATAGAAACAAAAATAAATCGAAAAACTTTGGGGAAAACTTTCCCCAAAGATTTTCACAAAGTTTTTCGATTTATTTTTTTATTCTATTTCTTTTTCTTATTATATTATGTGTTATATTTTTATTTCTTTTATTTCATTTTCTTGGTTACAATAAGGTTTTTGAACCTGTTGGCCAGGATGCCAAAGGCATTCTCCACCACTCGTCTACCCCTTGAGATCCTGTAGTTGCAGATTCTCTGCTCATCTGTCATCCCTCCTCTACTGTATGGCTTCATCATGTAGCTCTTCAGGGCAAAAGCATCATCACACAGGATGAAGTATGGAATATCTGGCTCAGTTTCCCCAGGGAGAGGGCATGATGGGGGCAGCCCTATGGACCCATCTCTAGGCATTCAATGAGCTCAGAGTCTGTGGATATCTGGGAGTCAGACATGTGTCCTTTACCTCCCAGCACAATCCAGATGAACTTGTACTCTGCATCTACCACGGCCAGCATGGAGAAGAACCACTTGTAGTTGTGGTAGAGACTGCCTGCGTTTGCTGGCTTCTTGAAGGCTATGTGCTTTCCATCCAAGGCACCAACTGCATGGGGAACATTCCACCTCTGTTCAAACTGCTGGACAGGTTTCTCCATGCTTCAGGGATGGTAGGTGGGTTGAAGACCTCATCTTTATACGCCTGTACAATGACCCTGCTCACTTCTGGAATCAGCTCTGATATGGTGGAGAAACCACATCTGAATCCATATGCCAGTGACCTGTAGTTGTCCCCAGTGGCCAGATGTCTCAAGGTGATTGCCAGCTTGAGGCCAGCTGACAGGGGGTGCCTGTAGCTAGTCTGCTGCTTCTGGATGACTGGTGCCACTCTCTCCAGGATATCATCGAACACCTCAGGGTCAATCTGGTGAAGTTTCCGAAGGCACCAGTGTCTTCTAATGAGTTGTGTGTCCAGGAGGCTAGTGTAATGACCATACAGCTGTCTTCTTTCTTCAGTGAGCCATGGCCTGGTCTAGCAGCCCTGACATGCCTGATGTATGGTTTTCTCCCTCCTGCTGGTAGGTCAACCTCCGCTTGTCTTTGCTGTTCTTCTTCCTTCTCCTCCACCTCAAGGGCTAGGATGCAGTTATACAGCAGGGAGACAAACATCATGTCTTCTTCAGATAGATCATGGTCTGGTACATCTGGAACTGCTGGATCTTGTTGTTCTGTCATCGTGTTCTGGAGTCAAAGATGCAATGATGGATCTGCTGCATCTTGATCAAAAAGCTGCATGAAATCAGTGATCTCGAAATTTTCCAATGCGTAACAGAGCTTAACAGAGCGTAACAATGCACAACAGAACTTGATAATCGTATCAGAGCGTGATTTAAAGCGTCATAATCGTATCAAAGCGTAATAAAGCTTATCAAAGCTTAACAAAGCGTGATTTAAAGCGTAACAAAGCCTGATCAAAGCGGGATCAAAGCGTGAGGAACCGTAACAAGTCGGGAAATAATTCGTCCCCAAAGCGCCAACCAATTCGTATCAGAGCGTATCAGAGCTTATCAGAGCGTAACATTACTTAGGAGATCGTGATATTTTTGGAAAAGTAAACAAAGTTCATGAGATCAATGAATACGGGCTCAGGAACAGGTGGTGAGTCTAAGTCGCCATGATAGAGATAAGAAGCACAGATGTCAATAGCTTCTTTCAGTGGCACTTTGGTAAATAGGCTAGAGATATCGAATGAACACATAACACAATTCCTATTATCAAGATGCAGATCGCGGACGAGTTTAGCAAACGTAAACGAATCTCTAACAGTATGAACAGACAAACAATCTAAGACTGGCAGAAGTTGCTCGCTTAGCCATTTTGCCAGTTCATGCTGCGCTGACCCAACCATCGATAAAATAGGACGAAGCGGAACGTTGGTTTTGTGGGTTTTGGGGAGGCCGTACATGCGGGGTCTTAGCGAGCCATGTGGTCGAATTCTATCATAATCTGGCTTAGACAAATCGCCGCGTTTACATAAATGTAATAAATGTCGTTGGAGCTTGGTTTCCAAAGTGGCTGTGCGATCATGTTCTGGGACAGCACATATGCGACAAAACTTTGATTCATCATGAAGAATGTCAGACATTTTGTTAACATAGTCACTTTTATTTCAAGTAATTTGTTATATACCTGCGTGATAACCTGATGAGTGCAGGTCGAAAAGCTTCGTTATCATGTCTCTTTTTCGTGCCATATTGAATATATATATATATATATATATATGTCGTACTCATGTAGATCTGAAGAAGGGCTAATTGCCCGAAAGCTAATTAAAAGCGTGGTACCAACAGCTACGTCTACAGATGTACTCATTTTGTTGCCTATATTTATATTCATGTGAAAAGATGCCTTTGCATATAAACATTTCGTATGTACTCTTTATCTCTTTTAATAAGTAAGATAAGTCATAAAACACTCAGGATGCATTAGTGTTTCATCAAAACTCTCCTTTATACATCTTTTCCCATCAGTTGATTTTGGTAATCAGAGTTATTTAACATTTGTGTAATCATTCGTTTCACAGTTCCGCATACAAATACACGTACAGAAATAGACCATATTATTTGAATGACCTATTATATTTTAAAATCATTTAAAGAAGGAAGATGTTTTAACGTTCATTCTAATTTCTCACATTCTGTATTCCAACATGATAAAATCTTGCCCCACTGAATGAACTTTGAAATTTCCAAATATGCGAGCGAGTACTAATAATTTAAAAATTCTTGGTGGGAGCCTTCCTCCCCCCCCCCCCCCCCCCCCCACCCATCGCTTTATATACGCTTATGATAAAGTACACAGTATGGGAGTGGAGGGAGAGGGGAACGGGAGAGTTGATCTCAACGCTTACCCCTTCAGCGTCTCGACGGATTGAGATACAGCCTATAGCATAGCAAAACACGGTGGTAAAGCAAAGTCCAAGAAACAGGCCCCAGAAGCTGTATGCAAGACGATCCGTATCATAAATGAGGCAATTACCAGTCTCTCCACACGACTCCTGGAACATTATACACGTAGACTCTACCGCCAAGCCATAATAGATCGGAGCAGGGATGAACGCTGTATGGGCATGTTGTAAAATGAAGGGAATGATTGTTTGGTTACAATTTCAATTATTATACAAGTTCGTTTTATATTCATTTTCTTTAATGATCATTTTTTTTTTTTACTGCATTTCGATCTATGTCAAGGGCAAAAAAAAAAAAAAATAAATAAATATCCCCCATAAATATTTGTTAGCTGATAGTGTAAATAGTTGAAATACTTTATGTCAGTTGTTATGTCCTATATTGATTTAAATTAAAATTAATTTAATTTAATTAAATTAATTAAATTAAATTGATTCTTGTTTTACTTGTTTGTTGTTTGTTCCACCCATGGAGCGGCCTTCTAAGAAATAAAAATCACTGTATCACTGTACCACATAATGTCACAACGACGCATAATGTCCTAAAATTGTGACATTAATATGCGGTGATCATCTTTTCTCGAGGAATTACCCTCCGAGGACAACGCCCCCCCCCCCCCCCGTAAGGTAATACCCCCTCCCTGGCATTTAAATTCACAGTGAGAAGCCGAAATGAACTTTTCAAAAATGTTCGTTAAATTATGCGTTAAGCTTTTTCGATATTTTACGTCAATTTATGCGTCAGAAGATGTGATTTTGTGCGAGAGGAAAGTTATATATGATAATGGTCAACGCTTAATGTCACAATTTTAGGACATTATCCGTAGTTAGGACATTACCGGTTGTAACAGGCTCATCCTTGCAGTAAGCATCACTTCACCCTGTAACGGCCACGTTCACAATCATCCCACAATTATTGACGCGTTGATGCCGTAAATGCAACGTATTTAGCCACGTCCCACTCCATATCACAAATATGGCCTTACGTGGGGCTTACGGCTAGGCTTTACGTGAAAGTGTGACTGCACCTAAATGTAGCATAAATTGATCTCAGCAACGTTTGTTATTCTTACCTAACACCTTATTGAAGAAGCTTCCAAGTGCGAGGGCTATTGCCTTGTCTCTGTTTTCAACGACCCTAGATGAGAAACGGGATTGGATAGTTGTGTTTGAAAAGCAAAGGCATTTCATGGAATCATGATCGAGAGCAGGAATAACGATGACGATGATGATTATTAAAAATAATGGTTATAATGATATTGATAATACTACTACTACTACTACTACTACTACTACTACTACTATTACTACTACTACTAATAATAATGATAATTACAATGACAAGAAATGATATTGATATTAATAAGGATTAGAATATTAATAATAAGAATAAGAAAAAGAAAAGAAGAAGAAGAATGAAGAAGAAGAAGAAGAAGAAGAAGATGATGAAAAAGAAGAAAAAGAAAAAAAAAAGAAGAAGAAGAAGAAGAAGAAAAAGAAGAAGAAGAGGAAGAAGAGTGGTAATAATGATCATAAAACCGACATTTGAAAGGCGATCTTGAGTTCTCGTAAGGACAATATATTAATGTTTACAGATTCACACCAAATTTACCCTAACTTTTTAATATTTGTAATGAATGGTATCTGCAAAACGAAATTGTACAAATTATATTAAACAGCTCATTAATAAGTAGAGACAGATATTTTGGAAACTGAGCTTAGAGTCCCGACCCGTGTCATACACTCGATATCTAATGTACAAGAGTGGAAATCCAACGTTGGGGGTCATAAGAGAGTGTAATCCACTCTCAAAAAAATAATTCAAACAATAGCGTATTTGAAGTGGGGGGGGGGGGGGGGTCCGGAGGAGGGGGAAATTGTTTAATATAATTTGTACAATTTCGTTTTGCAGATATCATTCTTTACAAATATTAAAAAGTTAGGGTAAGTTTGGTGTGAATCTGTAAACATTAATATATTGTCCTTACGAGAACTCAAGATCGCCTTTCAAATGTCGGTTTTATGACCATTATTACCACTCTTCTTCCTCTTCTTCTTCTTTTTCTTCTTCTTCTTCTTCTTTTTCTTTTTCTTTTTCTTTTTCTTCTTTTTCATCATCTTCTTCTTCTTCTTCTTCTTGCACCTTTGATTCGATAAGGTTATGAGTTTGAACTGATGTAAAAAGACGTTTAGATTGTATTTATCTACCAGACGAAATCGATGGCATTGGGCAAAATTCTTTGCCGTTATCATGAGACGGACCCAATTTTATGTGAGATGGCGCAAATTTTATATCAGATGGCGCCGATTTTATGTCAGATGGCACCAATTACAATTAAGCAGCCATGCAGCGCCTACGAACGGGGGGGGGGGGGGGGGGGGGGCACTCAGTATTATAGTGTTCGGTGGGTGTGTGCCGTGGAGAAGGCCCCCCATTTCTACTCTCAAATTTCCAAAGCATTCCAGTTTTTTCTTGTTGAGAAAAAGAAAGAAGAGAAACGGTTCCAAAGCATCGGGGTTTTTTTTATTCCGTCGTTCCGGCCGTGCTGGCCCGCCCGCGATTTTTTTTTCTTCCGTCAGGACTTGCGCCACAGGAAAGAGAGGGCAGTATTTTAGTGTCAAGCGACCCCGTTTTGAAGACTTTGAGAGAGACTCCAATATTAAGACTTGTATTTTCTCAAAATTTTCTCAAAAGTTTCACCCTATATTTATTTCAGCAAAAGAAAAAATGTTGTCAATACTGAATATCCAATCTGACACTGATGAGACTCGAACTTGAGCCACTTACATGACGAGCGCTTCGTAGATCCAAATGCGCCACACAAGCAACTGCAAGTTAGGTTCGCTCGTTTTATCATTATCTCTACAATTTGTTTTTGATGAATATTCATGCCGATTAGTCTTGATGGAATAAACCGTATCGTCAATTCAATTTGGCGCTCAAATCCTGCCTTCTCTCGTCGGTGGCGCAAGTCCTGACACATATCATTTTTGGTGAAAAGTTGGAAACAAGTTTCATTCCATAAGAGTATACGTTGATCTGTTGTCACACGATGGAGCAAACGAGGGTTGCGACGTTTCGACCGAAATACACACGGAATTATGCTTACCTTGTTCAATCAGCTTGTCATATTAACCTTGTTGACGGGCCTTGTACTTCTCGAATTCAGCGCGGAAGGTGTTGCCGTTGCACTCGAGGACTAAGTTAGCGTGTCCTTCGGCGAGCGTGGCTTTGACCTGCGCGGTGGTGGATTCCAATTCGGACTTGATAGTCTTCAGAGTCATCCGAGTCAGGCGAATTCTCTCACGGAGAAAGCGGCGGGATGTCTTGAAGGCGTAGGAACTGGAGGGCGAATCTTCAGGTCTCTCGGGATGACGGAGTTCTTGATGCAACGCGTTAGGAAGGTAAGGTGGTTGGTAAACCTCGCGAGTTTCTTCGAGCAGCGCTCATGTCTACGGGTAAGCCTTAGGGCAGGGCGCCCATACGTAAGGTCAATAGTACGTTCCCTCGGAACGTAGCTTACGCTATAAAAGGCGCTTGCAGCGGCGATTGTCCGCATTGCCTGACGAAGACTAGCAGTTAGCGGTCGAAACGTCGCAACCCTCGTTTGCTCCATCGTGTGACAACAGATCAACTTATACTCTTATTGTACTACCACGATGATCAACATCTTCCGCACTAAGTTTCATTCCAGGTGCTTAAATCCTCCAGGCTTTCCCCATTGCTTCCAATCCGGTTCCAATCCACCCCAGGGAATTCAGTTTTCATTCACGCTGAGCCCATGCATGCGAATTAACCCCGTTTGTATGAATACACACACCATAGACTTGCCATGACACACAGCGTATTAAGCTAATGGGACCTTGTGGGAACCAGTTACGTAGCATAATAAATTATATTGTAATCCATTTCCAAAGAAAAAATGTTAGTAATTCCGAAGATCATGCTTTTCATGGTATACACTAGTTCCGAAGCCCCCTTTTTATAATCTGCCAGTGACACACACCTACCGCTTTTGGGGTCGAGTGCTCCCCCGCCGGTTGCTATTTTTTCTGTCAGGACTTGTGCCAACGACGAGAGAGGGCAGTATTTGAGTGCCAAAGTCTATGAAAGTGAAGTGACAGTACGGTTTATTTCGGCTACACTAGTCGGCGTGAATATTTTGTGAGGACGATCTGTGATGACGGCCTGCCATGTATTATCTCGCACAAACTGCGTAATATATATATATATATATATATATATAATTATATATTATATAAACCCGCATTCAAATTATGTTTCCATATTTACAAGCGAAATTTCCGGCGTAAATATTCAAATTTGAATGAAGCGCCGTAAAATCTAAATAAACAACAACAACAGCAATCATGAAAAACAAATTGTAGTGATATAACAAAATCAGCGAACCTAACTAGCAGCTCTCTGTGTGGCGCAGTCGGATCTACGTTATGCTTTTCATGAAGATATCCCGAGTTCGAGTCTCGTCAGGGTTAGATTAGGGTTAATGGTTACGATTTAGGAATTCGGTATTGACAAAATTTTCTTCTGCTGTTAATATTAGGTGAAACTTTGAGAAAATACAAGTCTTAAAGTTGTAGTCTCTCTCAAAGTCTTCAAAACGGGGCCTCATGACGCTCAAATACTGCCCTCTCTTGTCGGTGGCGCAATCTCTGACAGAAAAAAAAATCGCCCTACGACGCTATGGAAAAGTATGTTGATGTTGACTTCCCTTTAACATAATATTTTCCTCAAATAGGAATCCTTTACTGATTACGACAACCTTCTAAGACATTGTCATTGATCCCTGCTTTGAAACCTTCTACTGATTTCGTTATCTACCTTATCTGCGCATTAAAGATAGAGTTGCCCATGGAAGATTGGACGAATGTAAAGGCGGAGTAAAGACAGATAAAAGTGATGATTTTAACTCGGCAGAATCTTGGGCATTGGTTCTTTACGGAGGTCGAAGGTCCCTCGAAGAGCGGACTAGCAGTGGAGGTAGGCGACACGCAGGTGCAATTCGTGTAGACAGTCTGCAAACGATGATATTGATTATATTAATAATAAATTTGTATTAAAAAAAAGAACAGAAAAGAAAAGAAAGAGACACGACAGGTGTCGGATAAAATTTTTAAAGGACGTCATTCCCCCTTCTGTTTTTATCTGAGGAACTTTTGTACATAAGTAAAACAATTTTTCCACTAACATTTTTTTTTTCTTAGGGGCATTTATTGTCAAATCAAATAACAAATTTACAAACAATTATAATGATAAATATACAACATAATTGTTCAAAAAAATGTGACAATTAAATAAGAATGACAATAGAATAAAGACATGATTATAAATCGAAATGAACAAGTAGAAAGAACAGAAATGCAGGGGCCAGCTATCTTAAGCAAAATGCTTGAATGAATAGCAGCCAGTGGTCCTGACACCCGCTTTAAAAATAGTTTAGCGATAGTGTGCTGGAATCGTCGGAACGGTAAACTCAAAATCACGTCTAAAGAACGGTATGTCAGATCAATTGGGTTTTCTTAAAAATATATATATACATACATATATGCATGTGTGTGTGTTTGTGTGTGTGTGTATATATATATATATATATATTTCCTTCAACTTCAACTTTATTCATCAACAAACAAAGGGAAATACGAAGTTAGTCCAGGTTATTTTTTTGTAAAGTACAATGTATAGGACTATATAAAATCTAAAATGGAAGACATATCACAAAACATAACACATTAAAACGTGGAATATAGATAAATATACAATATTTTTTACTTTCTTTCCAAATTCAAAGACATTGAGGGTGGATTCGTGTGATATAAAAACTCTTATCTTAGGTTCTATTCAATACTATTATGTTGCACATTAAACTTATAGTTTGTTTTTAAAATATATATATATATATATATATATATATATATACATGCCCTATATAATGCGAAAAGAAATGAGAGAATAACGGTATAGAGTAGCTTAAATCAAATTTCCCCAGAACTGTCCCCCCTTTTCAAATTTTTGCAAAGGTTGAAAAAATGTCTCCGCCGGGGATCGAACCCGGGTCCTTGGTTTTTTATCACCCCCCCCCCCCCCCCCCCACCCCTTCTCGTATCCTTCTCCCCCTCTCTCTCTTGCTTTCGAACTAAAACTTGCCAATAGAAATTGTCAGCGGGGAATGTTGGCTATGCTACGATCGTATTAATTCCCTATTTTTTGTAAACTGGCTGAATTTCTCACCTCCCCTTCATCATTCTCACGAACTCCGGAGCAGCCAGCATGGCAAGGCGTGATGTAGGTGAGTCCATCAGAGCCGCAGACCGGAGTGTAAACTCCTTTTTCACATCCGCAGCTTGCCATACAAGATGGCGCCGGTTCCAAACTGAAATATCATCGGATGCAAAAGAGACAGTTAATTTACAAATGATAATAACCCACTGTGAGATAATGTTCTGGATTTAGGAAGCATTTTATTCCTGCACTCCATACCTATAAAGCGCTTTCTAGAAATATTGATATCATCACCTCTTTCATCGGATTGCAATGTGTGCACATTCTCCACTCCCGTGCTGAGCACTACAGTATAGCACGATTAAAAAAAGCAACAACGCACAGTTTGTTGCGTTGTTATTTGGATGCATTTTTCCTTCTGTAAGATATAGTGAGATATAAAGTCGATTCACGTAAGAAATTAGTTGGGTAAATCTTATTCACCAGTTGGACAGTAAATTCATGTGAAAAAAAATCTGGGGGAGGGGGATGGGGCGGGGTTTCTTTTAACGTTATTCACACTTACCTAATTTCGCCAGTAGAATAGGGTGTAGTCACACCAGCGAAAGACGCCTTGTCGCAAACGATGGCGAAATTGGCAGCGACGAAAACTATCGCAATACTCTTGCAGATAATTCCAAATTTAAGGAAGCCTTTAAGCTTCAAGTTCATTCTGTTTATGATTACTCCAGACAGCAAAACGCCCAAGACTGATGTGGGGGTACTCACAGCAGCTGAAAATAGAGTTCATAAAACAATCTCTGAGCTTATCTTTAAGAATTTTTATATTTCAAATGTAATTGTGTACATGGTATAGGAGATACTGAAAAGGCAAGGAGAAAATTTGACGTGTTAGTTTTTATTATTTTAGAGGCATCATAAGCTACAAGGAGACAGTTGAAACCCCCAATCAAAAGTTTTGTCCATAAATCCAAACTTGCTTTCAGCATATTTTTATATTGTTCGATGGCTATACCAAATTGTCACATTTTAAATTGTTTTCTGTGTAACAAAATATCACAACCTATTGGTATGAATTTGATAATGCTATATTTATTGCAATCTTATCCATGAACGTAAAACGGATCTCTGAAATACATGGCCATAAAAGAGCGAATCACTTAGGTTGGAGTGCATGACCCACCCCTTCATTTTCATGGCAATGCCCAGTTACCATGCACGTCACCTGATTTTTGCGTACATCCCTTCTATTTCGAAAATTAAAATTTACCACCGAATTTTTTTTATCAAAAACCCACAATAAAGTAAAATTTTAACAAGCGACATATTCATAGCTAGTTGAAAGGGTTAAGAAACAGGAAATTGCTCCTTGTTTGGTCACGTACGCGTACGCGTGTCACAACTCAGTACGCTAAAAATTATATCAAGAAGCGCGGCAACTGTTCTTACATAAAATGGTGGACACGTCTGCAGGAGTAATGTCATACTCTGTCTGTAGGTAACGTCCAATGAAGATATAGAACCCGCTAGTGTTGGCCGAAGCAGTCACAGTTCCAATGGCTATGGCCAAGAAGGTGAAGTTTGTAAGGAGACGACGAATGGCAGAAAGGTATCCTATTTTACACAAATAAATTCCCAAATCACAATATATGAAAAGATGATAATTAGACAACTACAAGTGTACAAAAAAAAATTTCGCCAAACTTCCAAAAAACGCTCAGTAAAGGGGTTATGGGGCCCAGTTTCCCTCCATAATTCCCTGACAAGCAAAAAAAAAAAAAAAAAAACGGCGCCAAAATTGGGGGGGGGGGGGGGTCCGGACCCCCGCGACCCCCCTCTGGATCCGCCTATGGATATGTACAGTGCGTCCCAGAAAAAAAAGTTAACAGTTCGATAAAGTCTCCCCAAATAAATGTTTGAAAATATTTTAAGGAGATTTTCATACCTGTGGACAGCTTAGGGTCCCTTCTATCAATGACACCAACATATATAACAATATTCTACGCTTGAGTGCGCAAAAGCCAATTTTGTGAAAGGGTGCAAAATCCAGACTTGACAATAATTGATATTGGCTTTGGTCGGTACCAGCCAAGCAGAGAGTCATGAAAAAGGCTTATAAATTTCCATTTTCCGATCAATAAAGGACAATTCATAAAATAACAAACTCTGTTCTATGTATGATCACTTCACCTAATACCGACCATGTCATAATACCGACCATTAAGCGTATCATGGCATCTAGCGCGCGTCTTGCAAATCAACCCATGGGACTACGCGTAGAATGCCTAGCAACGTTGAGAACAGCCAAAATAGAGCAAGACGAGGAATAAAAACGTAATTATTATCAATTTATTGTTAATTTTTAATATTTTCATTAAAATAATTTCTTTTCATAAATTGCCATTGACTTATGTGCAGGGGTCGGAAATAAGACGCACTTCTCGACTATGCGTAAAATGAGATGACTCTATTGCGACGTCATTTCTACAAGAACGCGCAAGTATTATCGCTCGTCAGTACCTGGATCTTGTTCCCCAGTATTTGGGTAATAGTCTGATGAATTTTCATTACGTTTCATGAAGAATCTTTCCCGTAGTCGTTGGAAACATCGTTAAGAGGCCGGTATTAGGTAAAGGCATCATATATCCTTACACATTCCACCAACATCTTATGCTTGAGTGAGCAATTAACTACTTTGTTGAGTTGTACAAAATGTTACTTTCGGTGAGTCTTTTAATTTCACCTGCTTACTCACTATTACCAGCACATACAGTGAACAACATCTGTTCTTTCATAAATTGTCTTTTATTGATCAGAATATGACAATTCTAAGCCTTTTCATGAATGTCAACTTTGCTGATACCAGCCAGAATGGACAAACATTTATCAAATATGGATTTTGCACCCTTTTACGAAAGTGGCTTTTGCTCACTCAAGCGTAAAATATTGTGAGATATTGGTGTCATATGATAGAAGATACTCTAAGCTGTCTACAGGTATGACAATTTCCTGAAAATATTTTGAAATACTCAACTTGGGAGACTTTTTTTCAACTGTCAATGCTAAAATAGTTCTCAGCTTTGTTGATACCAGCCAGAACAAATACCAATTCTTGCCAAGTCTGAATTTTGCACCCTTTCACAAAAGTGGTTTTTTTGTGATATTGCATAGGAGAGACAATATAAGAATGGAAATTAATTGAAAATATTCTGAAATATTTTTTGGGGGAGACTTGGATAAACTGTGAAGTAAAATCTCTTATTGAAAAAAGACAACAAGCATGGTTTTCAAATAATACAAATTTGTGGAAACACTTTCGGGATGGGGTTATTGATGCAGTTGAATCAGCCAAAGATAATTTTTATAATAAAAGAATACGTAAACTTAAGGTTAATAATCCAGGTGACTGGTATCGTCATATAAAGATAATGACTAAAGGTCCACAGGATCAGCCACCAATTGATATGCCTGGTGTTGCATCTAATGAACCTGAACACTTTAAAGAAGCAGCAAATTGTATAAATGAACATTTTTTGTCTGTAGCCTCAGATCTTCCCGAACTTGATAAATGTAAATTACCTGCATATCTGCCCTCACCTTCAATTTGTCCAAATATAGATCCAAAAGATATTTATAATTTATTACGCAAGTTAAATATGCAAAAGTCTAGTATTACAAATGATTTACCAGTAAGATTATTGAAAGAATTTGCATATGAATTATGTTTTCCATTATGTCATATATTGAATTTTTCATTTTCTGAAGGTATTTTCCCACAGGTTTTTAAATATGCTGAAATTGTACCAGTACCAAAATCATATCCACCTACTTTGTCTGAATTAAGACCAATAGCATTAACTTCTTATTTTTCCAAAATAGCTGAATCTTTTATTGCTAAATGGTTGTGGGAAGATATCAGTAATAAAATTGATAATAATCAATTTGGAAACCGCCATGGGCTCTCAACATGTCATTATCTTATCGCAATGTTAAATAATTTATATAAAAATTCTGACAAACCCAAAACAATATCAACTGTTATTTTAACAGATTTCTCAAAAGCTTTTGATCGAATAGATCACAACATTGTAATTTGCAAATTGATTGAACTTGGTGTGCGTCCATGTGTAGTTTCACTTGTAGTAGATTTTCTCATTAGTAGAACACAATCTGTCAAGTATAAGGGTCAAATTTCTGATGTAAAACATAATGATGCAGGAGTACCCCAGGGAACAAAACTCGGACCCATTCTCTTTCTAATAATGATTAATGATGCTTGTCAAAATTATAAACTTCCTGTGTATAAATATGTTGATGATTTAACCATTGTTGAATCTCGATATTTTGCCCAACCTTCAATTCTACAAACTGAACTCTCTTCTTTAAATACATGGTCTTTAACAAATAACATGAAACTCAACCCAATTAAGTGTGTGTTTATGACAGTATCTTTTATGAAACAACCAATTCAACAATCTTATTTTATTGATAATGTTTCATTAAAAGAAGAAAGTGTAGTAAAAATTCTAGGCATATATTTACAATGCAATTTAAAATGGGACACCCATGTAAAAGAATTAGTTAAGAAATGTAATAGAAAACTATATATGTTACGAATATTAACACATTTCAATCTACCTGTATGTGATCTTTTAAAAGTCTATGTTGGGTATATTCGACCAATTTTAGAATATTGTGCAATAGTGTTCCACCCTAATCTTACAATCAAACAAAGTGATGACATAGAACAAATTCAAAAAAGAGCTTTTAAAATTATTCTTGGAATCAATTACAATTCGTATGATGAAGCTTTAAAAACTTGCAATATGTTAACTTTGAAATCCCGTAGAGAAAATCTTTGCTTAGACTTTGCATTAAAGTTAGAAAAAAATGAAGCCCTTTCTTCTTGGCTTCCAGATAAAAGGACTATTAATTTCAATTTAAGGAATCAACAAAAATATCAACAATTTAAGTGTAAAACCAGTAGATATCAAAACAGTGCAATACCATATTTTGTAAGCATTTTAAATCAACATTATTCGCAACCTCTCACTTAAATTTTTATCAAATTATCAAATGATTCCATGAAAAGGATTCATTGATATCCATATTGGATTTCAGAGTAAATTTTTAATAATTACCATTTATGCACAATGTGCTGTCGTACTGATTGTAGTAATTCTAGCCACCCTCATATAACTTGCTAATTAAACCTTTTTATTTTATTCTGTGTGATATAAATGTGATACCGGAATTTAAAAAAAAATTATATATATTGTGTAGTGTTTGTATAATCATGTAAATTCTCTTTAATTTGGCTTCGGCCACGATTTGAGATTTGAGATTTAATAAAACCTTTTATCAATCAATATCAATCAATCAATCAATGACCTTTGACCTTTGACCTTGAGACCCCAAAATCTAATCAGTTCATCGTCCCTCCCATATGCATACATGGGCCAAGTTACAAACTGATCCGCCAAACGGTTTTGAACTTATCGCGAGAACGAACCATTTTTATGTATATAATGACCTATATGACCTTTGACCTTTGACCTTGAGACCCCAAAATCTAATCAGTTCATCGTCCCTCCCATATGCATACATGGGCCAAGTTACAAACTGATCCGCCAAACGGTTTTGAAGTTATCGCGAGAACGAACCATTTTTATGTATATAATGACCTCTATGAACTTTGACTTTTGACCTTGAGACCCCAAAATCTAATCAGTTCATCGTCCCTCCCATATGCATACATGGGCCAAGTTACAAACTGATCCGCCAAACGGTTTTGAAGTTATCGCGAGAACGAACCATTTTTATGTATATAATGACCTCTATGACCTTTGACCTTTGACCTTGAGACCCCAAAATCTAATCAGTTCATCGTCCCTCCCATATGCATACATGGGCCAAGTTACAAACTGATCTGCCAAACGGTTTTGAACTTATCGCGAGAACGAACCATTTTTATGTATATAATGACCTCTATGACCTTTGACCTTTGACCTTGAGACCCCAAAATCTAATCAGTTCATCGTCCCTCCCATATGCATACATGGGCCAAGTTACAAACTGATCCGCCAAACGGTTTTGAAGTTATCGCGGACGGACGGACGGACGGATAGCCTTTTGACAAGGCCTCGTGACTTTTTTCCTCGTCATGCTGTGCCTGAGATGAGACTAGCCGGCGACGAAAAGAATCAACACGGCCCAGGTGAACGCGCGATCGAGCGACTTTAGTCGCGAGGCCTTTTGGAACCTGGGTTTCCATCGTCCGATATGAATTATTCACGAGTTGACATTCGTATGCTTAAACACGCCTACCGAGGATTGTCGACCAATCACAACGGTATGCAGGGCTGGCTTTCCATGATTGATGTACTAGTAGCTTGCACGGGCCGCGCTAGCTCGAGATGAAGGCTAATTTGCATACCAAATGTATGCTGACGTCATGCGAAGATACGTTTGCTGATTGGCTCCTACCTATAAGGTAGCAGATCCTCGCTAGGAACAAAGGATAACATAAGAAATACAGGCCAGGTTCCAAAAGGCACTCGGACTCACGTCGCTCGATCGCGCATTCACCGGGCTGGGCGGCTAGTCTTCTTATGCAGCCACTACTAGCTTACTTGCAGAGAAAAATAGCCAAGTCACGAGGGCCTTGTCAAAAGGCTAACGGACGGACGACCCGAAAACATAATGCCTCCGGCACCACCTACGGTGGCCGGAGGCATAAAAATTGTCTCTATATCAGTATATACGATTTTAGTCAAAAGTTAATCAATAAATTCTACCCCAATGTTCGATTCTTGGTCCCTTCCTTTTTATCATATAAATTAACCAGTTAACGAATTTTATTGATCGCCTCATGTATTATCTTTTATACTATTCGCGATCGACTCAAATATTTTCTATCGAGATCCACACCAGTACAAACAGTAAACAACGCGTTAAAAATTGTGGCTAATTGCATTAGATCAAATAGACTTTCCTTGTATCTTGACAAAACAAATTTCATCCTTTTCAGCAATACATTACATAAATTACCAGGAGCTGTTATCATAAACAACCATTGCGTAAGCAAAGTTAAAACGACAAGATTTCTAGGTGTGACGATCGATGATAAACTGGGAACCACATGTACATAACAGTATCATTAATAAACTAAAACACCCTTTTCCTTATAAGGCGCTCTGCACATTATACTGCACTCTTGTTTTTAATCCCTCTTAAACTATAGTATTCTTGCTTGGAGTAACTGTATAAAAACGAACCTCACCAGACTTTATCTTTTACAAAATATATTAATGAGAATCATTTTCACAATGGTTACGGGTACACACCAATTTATTATTCCTTGACCATGTTGAATGTAAGTCCCTAAAAATATACGATTTATACTCCTACAATCTTGGAAATTTCATGTATCAACTTGACAGAACCTACCAAAATCATTACTGAAAATGTTTCTTTAAAACAATGACATTCACTGATATCCAACCCGATAGTCAAATCTCTTTCACCCTCCACATATAAAAGCTTATTTTACAAACTAACAAAAAAAAAACCCACCAAAAACATTCACATATACATGTACACTGGACCCCAACTTAGGAATTCACTTGACACGGCGTTGAAATCAACCGCAACATTTTACACATTTAAACGTAAATATATAAATATTCCTTGTTGGATAGCTACAAAAATAAAGAAACGTAGATTCAAACCAAATGTATTAGACGGCCTCTTTCCTCCTCCGTTTCCTTTATCTCTTTTTATTCCTCCACCTCTCCTTCTCGTTCATGTCGTTTATCCTTGCCTCCTCATTTTTCCTCCCCCAACCTGTATTGCTTGTTCACGTCTTTTTATGCGTGTCTTTCTTTCTCTCTCTCTCTCTCTCTCTTTCTCCAGTACTATTCACATCCCCCTTGTTTTTTGTTTGGCCCCCTCTCTGTTTAAAAACTTGTTCATAGTGCTCAAATTAGCATTTTCTGCTTCTTTTTTTTTTTTACTTCATACACTGTAACTATTTTTACTTTTTTTTCCAAACAAGAGCCTATGAAATACAAGCCATGCTTACTTAATAGACTCCTCCACTTATATTTTCCTTTTACAATTACAATGTTTACATTATACCACTATCGCTTTATCAGTGTAAACCATAACCAAGTTCACTGAATGATGTTCTGTTTTATCTGTTTTATTTCAAGCATAAATCATAGTGCAGTGGTGGCTTATCTAGTTTGATATCAGTGTCAATAACGTCAGAGGCGGATCCGGGATTTTGTAAAAGAGGGGCACAGAGCCGGAGAAGTACACAATTAAGGAGGCATTTTTTTATTGTGTACTTAAGGTATGCCATTTGGTTTTCAAAAAAGGGGAGCTTTGGCCGATTGCCCCCCCCCTCCATCCGCCCCTGACGGGGAAATCATTTACTCAATTTTGTCGAGGAGAGTGATTTTTTTTCTTGACGAGCCTAAATTCCTTCCATTAACAAAATGATAAATTTTTATCGTTATACGTTCGCAGTATCATGTACCCTGATAGCAGAAAGTGGTAAAAATTACGTGATATTTACGTCGTGGTTTTCGTCTTTTTTTACGTCCTGTAATTACGTCAATAAGACGTATCATGTACCCTGATAGCAGAAAGTGGTAAAAATTACGTGATATTTACGTCGTGGTTTTCGTCTTTTTTACGTCCTGTAATTACGTCAATAAGACGTCCTCTTGACGTCTTGCGTTGGTGCAAGTTGTCGTCTTATTGACGTAATTACAGGACGTAAAAAAGACGAAAACCGCGACGTAAATATCACGTCATTGTTAACACTTTCTGCTATCAGGGAAGAGGAATGAAGACGTAGAGATGACGTCAAAATAAGACGTCCTCTTGACGTCTTAATTGCGTTGGTGCAAGTTGTCGTCTTATTGACATAATTACAGGACGTAAAAAAGACGAAAACCACGACGTAAATATCACGTCATTTTTTAACACTTTCTGCTATCAGGGTAGTGTCATTCAACTATATCAATTACATGTATTTTGATATTGTGTTCTTTTCATGTATAACAGTTGACATAATAGAAAATATTTTGAGAAAATTATATCTTATATAGTTGTGTATAAGCTGTTTCCCGTCATTCTGACTTTTCGTCAGATTTCTTGGATTTTTGTCGATAAATAGCACGACACTGGAAATACTGAGAAGATTTCGCCTGCTGAAGTTTACTATTAAACAAATGAGAGGCAAAACAAAATTTATATAGGCCTACTATAGGCCAGCGTAGGCACCTTTAACTCCAAACAACGGCAGTATACACTATACACTATACACACACGTGTAAAAGCAATGAGTATACTACACACTGTGACACACAGGCTATCTTTGTGCGAAGCCCCAAACATGTTGTGCCGGAAGAAGTCGCCGGTGGAAAGGTCCTGGCATGCTTATGACAGTGATCTCCGGCGTTCCTTCCAGATATTTACACTGAAATTCACCGGAAATCATACATGGAATACCAAATGAACTCTTACAAACATCTTTTGATAAAAGGAGAACAACATGAGACTATATTTAACACGTTTCTTTCACATTTCCTTTTTGCTACCAATATTGTACATGAGCTTTAAAACGAACCACCATCTTCGGACCTTTAACTTCCTCCAATTTAATTACCCACGCCGATGAAATCGGCAGGGTTATGTAAAGGGCTCCGTATGTTTTTTTGTTTTTTTTTTTTGTTTGTTTGTTTGTATGTTTGTTTGTTTGTTTGTTTGTGTACAAGATAACAAGAGAACGGGTGAACGGATTTGCACCAAATTTTCAGGGAATGTTCAGAAAGTGACAGGAAAGAATCGATTAGATTTTGGTGATGATTGGTTGACCCCTGCACATTCTGTGTGACCTTGAAGTTTTGACCCTGTAGTAAAGTATAGGAACTTCAGTTCAGATAGTGACAGGAAAGAAACTAGAAAGATTGATGACCCCAAACTTCGCCTGCAGATGCAGAAATATTTTGGCCAATCAAAACACTCATTACTTCGTCTCACCAAAAGTCTATTTCAGGTTTATGAATTTTAGAAGACTTTTAGACCCATTATTTGCCATTTCACTTCAAATCCGTACGAGCCTGCAATGAATATTCAAAGCCAACGTATCCCAGCAACAAGGGATGTTTCGCGCGCTTGAACTACTACTGCGAAAGCGGCTATGTACGGTATACTAGTAATAGGCGGCTCTACAGCTTATAGCTAGCTAGCTATCGCGCGCGATACCTTTTTTTATCTACAAATTCATTTAGATTCAGGCTACCCTAGCCCTACGGCTTCTCCTCTATTTCTTATCTTCTGTGCATTTCTGTTTATTTTCCCCGGTTCTTTCCACTTTGTTGTGGAAGTTTTTGTGATTTATTTTATCCTGGTGGACGTGTAGTACGTGATTTTAATTGTTTTCGGTGAAAATTTGGTGAGTTTGTTCGACGTGAGTGAGTCTATCGCACTCGCGAGCGTTCGCGTGTGTTGATCTGAGTAAGTGGGCTGTGTAGCTAGCTGTACGTACATAACTATACACAGCGCTGTCGCGAAGTGACGGCGATCTGGTCGGGCTAGCTAGGGAGTATAACCCCAGGGAGTACAGTGCCTGTGCCTGGCTGACTGTAGTAGGATTTTTCTTTGGGTTATAACGGTCCTGTCATTTGAGATTTGAGTTAGTTTATAACTCATTTATGTCTGTTTGAGTGGATTTCGTAGTTGTAAAATATATACAAAAACTGTATTTTTTTTTAAATTTGTGTGGATTTGCAAAATTTGGTGGCTGATCGAGGTTCGCCGAATACATGCACGCCAGTATCTACTTTGACTTTGTTGATGGGTACGTGACTGAGCTGAGTGAGTAAGCTCTGTGCCTCGCATGCATGTCATTTTGAAGTCGAGATCCAACTTATTTTGTCGTCATATTTATTTTATCCAAGCCCGATGAAAAAAAACAACAACCCCAATTGCAATGTAATTTAAAGATAGAACATGAATACATTTACTAACACTTACATGACTGAACACTGAATCCAAATTGCTAACATTTTTTTCCTCACCACGCCACGCTCTCTGGTCATGTCTAATCAATTACTTTTGGGGGAGAGATGTTTCAATAATAAAATATCTTTTTCAGAAGAATTTTTTTCAAGGGTGGGGACACACAAAGCTATGACCTGGGATATGGCAAAATTTATTGGGGGGGGGGGGGGGGGGCTGAGATGTGCCTCTTGTTATCCCCTTTGGATGGCTACTGCTTACAAAAATAATCGCAACAAAACAAAACCTATATTGGGTTTACATTTTTTTATACACGACAGGGGAACCAGTAAAAATATATCTGCAGCTTCAAGAATAATAGCTCCGCTAAGGCGTGGGTCTGCCGCCTTTGACGGCCTTTCTAGTTGTCAATGAAATAATTGTAGAAATATAAATTAAGGTGAAAAAAAGGAAGTCACTAAGCGAACCTGTGATGAGAGCGAAACCACAGACACTTCCTTCATCAACCTTCTCCTTTCCATCAGCATCCGATTTCGAAGCATCATCCCCTTCTATGTCGAACTGCTTGTAACCGTTGCTCCCCTCCACGTGTTTATGGTGGCCATTCTGCTTTCCAGTGCCACCACCCACCTTAAATTCCAGTCCGTCCTCTACGGTTCGGACGACGACGCCAGCTTCGTCCACGTCACCAGTGACGTCTGTCTGACACTCGTTGTCGGCCTGATCGGTCGTATCCTCCTTCATCTTCGGTGTCGATTCCATCTCGATTTCGTCTTCATCTGACATCTCCTGTAATGGCCACACCTATTTATCAGAAACATAATATTATTAATAGAATTAAGTGAAAATACAAATATGTTTCTCCGGATGCTGGCTGTGCATGGGTCGTCAAAGGGGCTAAAACAGATTTATTTTTTTTTAATCTTGATAATTTTTGTTGTCATAAAATACTATAGAAATATTTTTAGTGTTTTTTTAATCATTATCAGCATTTAAATAAATGTATTTTGTACTTTTTGTATCTATGTCATTCCAATATTTCAATAGATCAGTCTTTGCTTCCAGATTTCAACTTCTTGAACAATGTTGAAGGTTTCAGTGGCGAGTATTCACAATTACGTCGCTGGTTTCTGGTTTCTCAGTGCGCGATGCGAAAATGCAGTTTTGAGGAAAACGCGTTTAAAGATTTCATAATTTTTCACCGATAAAATTGAATAAATTATTGCACTAAATTGAAAACATTTTATGATATTCTGATACTACGGCATTCGTTTTACCTGATTGTAAGCATTTTATAGCTGAAAAAAAACAACCCCCCCCCCCCCGGGGAAGATATAAGCGAGCACAGTGGTACTAATGCAGCAGGTTGGTGCTAAAAATCAAAGGAATTGTGCACTTTTTCATAAAAGCATGAAATTGGAATGTAGGTAGAGTTTTTTATACTAAATAATTCTGGATATGGGGCCACCTAAAATTTGGCCCCTTGGACCCGTTGTGCCCATTTCTTACAACATGGCTATCTTAGGGTATTTTTCCTTCATAATTGATTGAATCATATCCAGTTCTGATATACTGAATATTATATAGGATTTCAGGGCCTCAAAATTCAGACAAGTACTTTAGGTGCCATTTTTTTTTTCAAATTAAAGGGCTATCCCATATATTAAAATGTTATAAAGTCACTGATGTGTTGAATATAAGTCAAATGCTTCTAATTGTGATCAGTCGGACATTATGTCTTTGAAATTAAGAAGATATGTGTGGTGCAGGTGTCCATTATGACCAATAGGCCCACGAAAGGCCCAAATAAATCAATGTGCAAGATAAGAGTTTTTTAGTCTTTGGTTTATGTTTTAATGGTAGACGGCCACTTCAATGTGTTAAAGTTTATTTATTTTCAAAAATGTGACTTGTTCTCCCACAAGAAGATGGCGAAGTTAAAATTGCTGCTTAGCGGTCAAAATTGCTTACTTCCATATAACTTTGAGTTTGAGCTTTGTATTGGTAAGGATGGTATAAAGCAGAATACCTCCAGTGTAGGGTCACTTCATTTCACCAAGATGGACGTCATATTTGAGATGGTCGCTGGTCTGTTTCAAGATGTGGCTATATGCTGTGTCTTGAAACTTATAACATGGTATCGAGGTAGATTTTTGTGTAGGCCTACTACAGAAATCACTGTATATTACAAATTTTTGCCTAAACCAGAAATAAAGCAAGTTTACTACTGCGATGTAATTTGTTCAAACACAATGAACCCAAGGTAAAGGTATATAATTATCTGAGACTGCTGAATAATTTGGAATAGTGGGACGTTTCATTTCCACACCAAATCAAATTGGAAAATACTGCATAGATGTTAAAAATATAATTTGAAAGTGATAGATTTGCTTTTTGGAATACGCATCAAAGTGCAAAATAATTCATAATTATGCTGAGGGATTACGGATTATCATCTTTTAGGAGCTGCTGTGTAAAAATCTTTTCAAATTTTACCATGGTTAAGTTGTATCTAAAAGGACATTTTTTTCTCTCAATATGGCCGTGCAGGTGAAAGAGCAAAGCGTAGTTTTATAAAATTATTTGTTCTGCATCTGATTATAGTGTACTTTGGCATAATAACATTATTTGCAAAAGTTTAGATTTTTATGCTTCATGGGATGAACTTTTTTCTTGTAAAGCTCTACAATGATAAGAAAAACATGTTTAAAATGTTTTAAAAGAAGAGTTAGAATTATATTTGTATAGACATTTCCAGTATACCGGTACTAACCAAATCAGAACTCTCGCGTAGGAAATACACTAGATGCCGAAACACCTTAACTACAACATTACGTGTCGCAAAGAAAAATTATTATTCCCTTCAATTTCAGGCAACCTTGAATGACATTAAGGGAACGTGGCAATGGCATTAGCCAAGATTTTCAAGAAAAAAAATAACCAGATTCACAATTAAGCCACAACTTGCTTCTTGCTTCTGCATTCCATTTACCATATGCAAGGACAAAATTTGCTGTGAACACTTTAGTTTGCACTGGACCAAAATTTTGGAACTCTCTAGATCCAAGTATTACCAATGCTCCGAGTATATACATCTTCAAACGTAAACTGAAGTTGTACTTATTGAGTAATTATCTAGTTGATTATTCTTAATTGTAATTATTACATGTATTGTAACATGATTCTTTTTTAATTTACTACTGTAGAGCAACTGTCGACTTGACTCTCCTTATTTCCTTTCCTATCCCGCCTGTAGCCTGATTTTCTTTTCTTTTCTTTTCTTTTATTTGTGTCGCTTCCTGAATGTCCTTTTCTTTATATGTATCTCATCCCCTCCCCTTTTTCTGTACCTAATCCCTTCTCCCCATCCTTTTAGTGATTTAGTTATTTCATGTCTATAAAATATACAAACACTTATATGACAAACAGTTGTTATTTGTTATGTTAGCTCGGTATATTTTCTTCTATTAAACATTTCTTTGTTCATCTTCTTTATGGTTTGCTTTGAGGGACCTGACTTTTTTACAAGCTAAGCTTTACCGAAGGTCTCCTCGTCTTTCCTTATCTTACTTTATGTATATTTATAATGGATCAGTGTTCTTACTCAGTATGACATTTCATTTTAAATTTGTAAAACTGTGTAATGGCAACTGTGTAATGTTTGTTGAAAGAAAGACAAAATAAACTTGAACTTGAACTTGAACTTGAACTAACTAAATTCCACACTTTTATACCCTGAATTATAGGCTTCAAGTCACAGAGTAAACTTTAAAATGCACGTAGTCATATATGTTATCACACTGGCACACAGGCAGAACTATACTACCTGTAAAGGTAAAAATCAAGAGATACATGTATTTCAATTTAGGAATATCTAAAAACTTCGGCAGCCATTTTGAATTTGGCTATCCAGTTGTTAGGGAATAATTCATATTTAAGTAGAGTTGTCTTCAATGGACCATCGATGGGCCTATTTGACTGCTAAATTGGGCTTTTCATATGTCTACCATAAAAAATTAAAACCGAAAAAATGAAAACTTCTATTTTGCACATAGATTAATTTGGGCGTTTCGTGGGCCTTTTTGGTCATATTGGGCACCTGCACCACATATCTTGTTAAATTTAAGGACATAATGTCTCACTGATCACAATTAAAAGCATTTCATTATATTCAACAAATCAGTTAGTTTCTAACATTTTGATATATGGGATGGCCCGTTATTTGAAAATGGGCACCTAAAGTAATTGTCGGAATTTTGAGGCCCGGAAATCTAGCATACTTAGTATATCAAAACGAGATATGATTAAATCAATTGTGAAAGACAAGGCATTAGCGATAATGTGTCTCGCCCACATGCGATAACTAGAAATATCGTGATCTCTGTTGCATATGTTATGCTTGCATATATCTACATTACTAATGTTTGGAAAGTGACGTTTACAAAGTTACACATGTATGTCATAAGAGGGTCTTGCGGGTAAACTATGTTTGACCTGAAATGACCTTTGACCTTACCATGTGACCTCTGATGGCAGCACAACATGCAGGTCCCCCAAGTGCTTCTAAAACCCAAGTTTGGTTGAAAAGTGAGTTATGGTTGCAAAGTTATCTGTCATAAGAGAGTCTTACAGGTAAAATTTAACGTTTGACCTGAAATGACCTTTGACCTTATGTGACCTCCAACGGCACCATAACATGCAGGTCCCCTCAGTGCATCTACAACCCAAGTTTGGTTGAAAAGTGAGTGACGGTTGCAAAGTTATCTGTCATAACAGAGTCTTGCAGGTAAACTTTAAAGGGAGTGGCAAGTCGTAATCCATGGGCCTGACCAGTTGGCCTGACTTGGGGAAATTCGGATACAATCAGGTCCAATCGTGCGCTACCGAAGGAATGTTATTGCCGAATTCCTCGCGTGATCGTTAACTCGAATCCCTACATACGTAACCGACCAATGAGATTCAAATACTGGAATAAAGAATGTGAGATCTTGTTTACTCAAAATAATTTGGGTCAATGTGCGAACTTTTATTAGCTGCGCGCGATAAATTGAAGTCGCTTTGATCCAGAGAAAGGAGCAGCCAACTGTAAAACCGCTCATAGATTGCGACTTGTCGCTCCCTTTAACGTATGACCTCAAATGACATTTGACCCTATCATGTGACCTCCAACGGCACCATAACATGCAGGTCCCCTTAGTGCATCTACAACCCAAGTTTGGTTGAAAAGTGAATGGCGGTTGCAAACTTATCTGTTATAAGAGAGTCTTGCAGGTAAACTTTAACGTATCACCTGAAATGACCTTTGACCTTATCATGTGACCTCCAACGGCACCATAACATGCAGGTCCCCTTAGTGCATCTACAACCCAAGTTTGGTTGAAAAGTGAATGGCGGTTGCAAACTTATCTGTTATAAGAGAGTCTTGCAGGTAAACTTTAACGTATGACCTCAAATGACATTTGACCCTATCATGTGACCTCCAACGGCACCATAACATGCAGGTCCCCTTAGTGCATCTACAACCCAAGTTTGGTTGAAAAGTGAGTGACGGTTGCAAAGTTATCTGTCATAACGTTTGTGACGGACGGACGGACGGACTACGGACGGACGCCATTTGGATCCCTTAGTCTCGCTTTCACCTCCGGTGGGCGAGACAAAAAGTACACTGAGAGAGGTATGTTTTGTTAAAATGGGTGCAACGGGCCCCAGGACACAAATTTTAGGAGGCCTCATACCCAGAATTATTCAGCATCACAAACTCTACGTACATACCAAACTTCATGCTTTTATGAAAAAGTGCACAATTATTTCACCAATATACTGGACTATACGTCAATATGCGAAACAAAACAAGAACAACAAAAACCACGGCTCATAATTAACACACAGATAGTTTTAGGTGACGCGTCACTGAAATCCTTACTGACACGTGACATTCTGGTTTCTCGAACTCATGTATCTACTAGGTGTTCAAAAAAACAGTGGAAACTTTTGATCGTTAATAATTAAACAATTATACCTAGTATCGGACTGAGGTTTTTACATTGCAATGTTGAAGGATGTTAAATTTATTGGGAAAGTTTTATTACATTTCTCTTAATTCATAATCCACGTCCGTGAAGCACCTACAGTAGACTCATTCAAAAATTTACTCAAAACCCATTTGTTCACTCAGGATATGTAATTTGCATTAATTTGTGTATATACTTATTGGTTTTTGTTACTTGGTTATAATTTATATGTAAGATTTATTATGCATTTTGTGTATTCTGCTCCATTTTAAATGACATCATTATTTAATACATTTGTAATTCTCTTCCTTCAGAGCTTAGAAACAGTAGTAATAAGCGCTTTATAAATTATATATATTTTATTATTATTATTCTTTTCTAGAAATATTGCGATGAATATTTGATTAGACTTTTCACTTTTTAAAAAATCAAGGAAACAAAATCTGTGTGTATTACTTATTACTTCAGGTCAAAACAATTACCAATGTGTGTTGCACGTGTAATTTCTGCCAACCTTTTGCTGTCCGTTGTCATTAATGCTTCATGACTCTAGGTTAAAACGGTGTTCTAGAATTTCAGCTGCAATATACAGTGGCAATTGTTGCACTCTGAATTAATTACTGATACATGCAGGTCTTGCGGCTTTTATTTCCCAAAAAGTGAAAAATCGAATTAAATATTTAGAGAAATGTCATAAACCTTGCTCCCAATGAAATTTACATCCTTCAACTTTACTATGTAAAAACCTCAGTCTGATGTGATTGACAATTTTTTGAGTTATTAATGATTAAAAGTGTTCACTGCTTTTTAACATCTACTACATGCGCGTCTGGGCTGTGTATTTTGGTTTCGCTAAGTGACGTACCGTCATTTGCAAACAGTATTGTCATTATTTTATGCAAAAATAAATTTACCTAATAAGTTTACCTAACTTTAAATTATAAATTATTTTATACTCTCTCATATTCTACTACAATGTTTCATTAATTCTTCCGTTATTTTGTTGGCAGAAAAGAGTCAACGGAGACAAAAAAATAGGGAGAGAGATATACAGTGCGTCCCAGAAAAAACGCGAAACCCTAAACAAATGGTTATTGTGACCACACTATGCATGCTATGTGCTCTGTGCCAATAATTATCTATTTTCAATAAATTACAAGTATTATGCTTTATGCTTTACCGAGCAGCAGCATTTCGAACATGACATGTACAAAACAATTATGTATATCGGATTGGGATAAAACCATGAAAACGTTAGGAACACATGCGAACATGACCCAAATGTAATATGAATTTTAAAACCCTATTCATTTGTTTCTTTCAATAATTAGGGTAAGCTAATGCCCTCATCATAAAATAAAGGATGATCCAAGTATTTTCGATGTTGGGGTAAAGAAATGGCATTTTTATTAAAATGGTACCTGCAATCGAAATGAAAAGCAATTTTTGGCATTTTTCTAAACAGAAGTTTCATTTAAGAAAATAAAAGGACAGAAAATGATGTTTCATGCAATTAAGTAAGTGGTATTTACATTGTCATCAAATGGAAATACAAGGTGGAAAGGGCACATAATGCAGACATAATATCAAGATTATAGAAATTTCCTACGTCAGGAGGGGCACCTTTTCCATCACACGAATTATCATTATTGTCATAGAGTATATAGTGTGGTCACAATAACCCTTTGTTTCAGGGTTTCGTTTTCTTCTGGGACGCTTTGTATATTACAGAGAAAATGTTTAGAAAGAGAGGAGACTAGAAAAAGAGCGGTAAAGAAATAAAAGAGAAATCTAAAGAAAGAAAAACATAGATGAAGGGACAAACGGGGAGAAAACAAAGAAAGATGTCTAATGACAAAAAAACAATAGGTAAGAAAAAATATTTCGCGTAGAGAGAGAAAAAAAGATCATGATAGAATGAGGTAAGAGAGGAAACTTAGTATTATACAGCAAAAATGAAAAAAAGAAGGACGGTGACAGTAAAAAAGAAAGAGAGGGATAATAAGAGGAAAGAGAAATCAAAGGAAAATATAGAGATATAGATAAACAAAGAAAAGGAAGAAAGGGGGTACAAATAGAGAAGGGGGAAAATACGATAAGGGAATGAAAAATTAAAGACAGAGAAAACAAAGGAGTGAAAAGGAAAAATAATGAAGAGAAAAGGAACATACATTAAAAGGGAGGAAAACTGATAAACAAAAAAGGCGGACAAACTGTATAGATCAAGAATGACTGAAAGGAGATGAATAAAGAGTGGAAAGAAAATGGAACAAAGGGAATTAAAGGAAGAAAGGGAAATCAATAAAAGGGGGAAATTTAAGATAATATAAGACCCACCCCCCAAAAAACAACACAACAAACAAACAAAAACAAACAAAAAACAAAATAAATAAATAATAAATAAAACTCTAAAAAAATTAAAAGAGAGTGGGGAGTAAATAAAGAGAAAGAAATAAATATATTTTAATGCACGCATGTATGACAGACGTTTTGACGTCGGTTTGCAAAATCAAAATTCCTGCAATTCGTGAGAAGCGTCAGTTTGCGTGATGTCATTGTGACGTCATCGTGGAGTTGTGTGGTCTAAACTCTTTCGGGAGTAATAGATAATGGAAGATAGAGGTAAAAATGGTAATAACTAAAAAACCAAACATCGAGAAATATGCCAGCGACGATTATTGGAGGCTTTCGGTGACACCATGCATGTGGTAGCCTCTGTGAAAAGGCTGTTGATAAATACATTCTTTTGTAATAGAACCCTTTATGGGACGTTTAGAGGAATTTAGGGCAAAATGTAGGGAAAGAAAAAAAAATGAAAGAGATATTAATAAAATGAATTTTTAAATTAGAAACGTACACGAAACTATTTTTAGTTTTTGCTTTAGGTGTTTATACACCAAAAATGAAGTGAAATAGAAAGAGGAAATAGAAAGAGGAAAGAGGAAAAGGACAGAAAGTGTGATCGAGATCAGTAAAGTTGTTTTAGCAGGTCACAGAAGTTTTGAGAGTGTAATAATGTTCTAAAACGAACTCTTTGTATTCCTCTGAATTTATTTCTTACACGCAGTTACTTTCTTCCCAGTTGCCATTGAATTACACAGAAAATGATTTTCGTTTGCTGCGGCTGCTTTGTGCTTGACGTTTACCATAAGGTGTGTGAACGAGGCTTATAACATAAAGCATAGAACCAACCTTGGGGAAGAAGAAGTAAGGTATAGCCAGAAGAACGAACATTCCTGCGTAAATCAGGTATCCCAGCCACCACGCACCAATCCATCTCGGATCCTGGTCATCGTAACCTAGTTCATCGACGTTCATCTTATAGAAATCGGTATGGTAGGTGAGACTGAAAGCACTCAAACCGAACGCAACGAATGCCCCCAGGGAATTTACCGTTAAGATGCCAGCTGGACGGAGGAGAGATATGAAGAATATTTTTAGTCCGTTGGTTGTGTGTGTGTATGGGGGGGGGGGGGGTGAGGGTGTGTTTGTGTGTGTGTGTGTGTGTGTGTGGGCGTGTTTAGCAGTATGTCCGAGGACATTTTCGGACAGAGAACAAAAAAAAATCATGACAACAATGGTCCTCGGAAGCCGGACAATAGTCCTCGAACGTCGAACAATGAATTTGTGCTTTATTCCGTCGACTGTCCGAGGACGAGGAACAATAGAGGAAAAATACTTGTCCTCGGAAGTAAAGCCATGTAAAGCTGCGTGTGTGTGTGTGTGTGTGTGTGTGTGTGTGTGTGTGTGTGTGCATGTTCTCTATATTGGGTATATATTGGGTAAATTTTACTCAACTCATTTAATAGAGTGTAATTTAGCCTGTTAGAGTAGTAAGCCCATAATAGGTACGTTCACACGTAGGGCGATAGCATCGATGCTATCTAGGTTTCGAGACTATTTTGGTAATGACCAGATAGTTTTAAGACCAAACGCTGTCTGAACGCTGATGGTCACGAGATAGAAGCGAGTTGGAGCTGTTTCAAAACTATTCTGGCAGCGAGTAAATCTCAAGATCCAGCGACAAGCATCGATGCTTTGCGGTAGACCACCCACCGCGCTTGTGACTATTTGTAATGTGAACGCAATCGCTGCTTCACTCGTTGCTATCTTCACTCGCAACTTCGCATGATATGACCCCTGTGCACAAACTTCAATACCAATTATACTCGGGTCACCGTGTGTGGCGCAGTAATTATTGTTTTGGCAGCCAGTGAGCGATGGATAGTCACGAGTCGGTGATAGAAGCAAGTCGATCATGGCCTGTCTGAACGTACTGGTATAGTTTCGAGACTTACATAGCATCGATGCTATGTACTACGCAGTGGCGGCACCAGGATTTTCAAAGTGGGGGGGGGGGGCAAATGGGGGGCAAAAGAAAATGTTGGGGGGGGGGGCAAGGGCGGACAAAAAAATTGTCCACCCTTTTATTTTTTTTCACTCCGAAAATTTTTGGGGGGCAACTGGGGGGCAAAGCTTCTGACTGGGGGGGGGGGGGGGAATGCCCCCCACTTGGTGCCGTCATTGGTACTACGTGAGAACATAACTTGTGTAATTAACACATGAATAGTACATTTCAGCCTGGCAGGCACATTCCACCGCGCTTGTGACTATTTGTAATGTGAGCGCAATCGCTGCTTCACTCGCTGCTATCTTCACTCGCAACTATTATAATTCTGTCTGTTTCATGTGGTGCTATAATATAATGTAATGTATGTATTCATGTGATGTACCCTCTTCCCTACTTTTTTCTATTATCATTCTGTCTGTTTCATCTGGTGCTGTAATGTAATGTATGTATTCATGTGATGTAGGGGTAAGTAGGCTACTGTGTATAACTGTGTGGTAAGGGAGGGGTTTTTTGTTTTTGTTTTTGTTTTTCTTCTTTTTATCTTTTTCTTTATATATATATGATATGGCCTTCAGATATTGATTTACATGTGCTTACCAGATAATAGTGTGCATGTGTTTTATTTTGGTATAAGATTGGAATTCAGTCAATTTTGACATGTACAAGGTTTATTTAAAATTAATTATTTCAACACATGTATTTGCTAGTTGATTGTATTATCGATATATTACAAATGAATTGTTATTGTGTTATGTTGTTATGTTGATTTATGAAGACATATAATATATTATTCAAAACAAAAACTTCGCATGATATGACCCCTGTGCACAAACTTCCGCGCGTTTTGACCATGCATATATACCAAATTATACTCGGGTCACCGTGTGTGGCGCAGTAATTATTGTTTTGGCAGCGAGTGAGCGATGAATAGTCACGAGTGGGTGATTCAATTCAATTCAATTCAATTCATTTATTTCCATATTCGAATTCAACAATATAAAAAAACAATACATTGTAGGAAAACAACATCACAAAATATATGAAATACAAAATAAAAACAAGATACAAAGCAATTCTAAAAAGTACAGAAAAAAAAAACATATGCAAATTTGAATATGGAGGGATTGCCAGAAGCCAAAAAGGCTTATCAAGGGCAATCCCCAAAATAGTGTACAAAAAAATAGATATTAGACAATAAGATAGAGAGAGAGACAGAGACAGAGAGGGGGAGAGAGAGAATAGACTTTAAATAAAGAAAAACATGCTTGTATGTACATATTATGAATCAGCACGCAGTATATAAGCCTTGAATTTGCGTTTAAATACTGACAATGAAGAACACGATTTCAGTTCAATCGGAATATTATTCCAGCATTTTGATCCAACGCAAACAATTTTAGTTTTGGAAAAATTAAATTTTAGAAAGGGCAAACGCAAATCCCCCTGTGCCCTTGTACTATATGAGTGAATTGCACTATTTTGGGTAAAAAGATCACTAAAATTTGATGGCAATAGTCCTTTGGAATAAGAAAACATAAATATTGCAACTTGTAATTGATTTATTTGGAAAATAGTTAAAAGATTCATTTTTTTGAACAAAGGAAAGCTATGACTTAAAGGTGGAGAATTGCACATTACCCTGATGGCACGCTTTTGGAGTATATACAAACGATTTAAAATGGTTATTCCACAGTTTCCCCAAACAATATTACAATAAGACAGGTGAGGTAAAATCATTGTATTATATAACATCAATAAAACTTTGAGGGGAACTATGAGTTTAACACGATTTATGACACCAATGGCCTTTGCTATCTTAGATGATAGGCTATTTACATGTTCTTTCCAAGTAAGCTTTTCATCGATTATTATCCCTAAAAAATTTGTATACTCTACTCTTTTAATGTTAAAATTACCTATCTGAATTTGTAAATCATAATTATCCAATGAATAATTTTTTGATTTAAAAAGCATATATGAAGTTTTTCCAAAATTAATTATAAGATGGTTTGCTGTAAACCATTCATAAACTTTTTGTAATTCAGTATTGACAATAATATTTGTTTCGTTTAAGTTTCGGCCCGAAATAAATAAATTAGTGTCATCTGCAAACATAACTGGACGAAAATAATTACTAACATATTGAAAATCATTTACAAATATTAAAAAAAGTAAAGGCCCGAGAATTGATCCTTGTGGCACACCAGTAGATAAGTTAAGTTGATCAGATAATACATTGTCAATAGATGCAAACTGTTTCCTATTACAAAGATAACTTCTGAACCAACTGTGTATTTTTCCCCTAATACCATAATACTCAAGTTTGTGCAACAATATACCATGATCAATGCAATCAAATGCTTTGCTAAGATCTAGAAATATTCAAATTAAAAACTTTTTTTTTTCAAAAACATTGGCAAGATTATTGGTAAATTCTAAAAGAGCTGTGCTTGTTGAGTGGCCTTGTCTAAAACCAAATTGCCTTTCATACAGAATACCATTTTTCTCAATATAATTAATTAATTTATTGTAAACAATCTTTTCAAATGTCTTAGTAAATACAGATAAAAGAGAAATTGGTCTGTAGTTAGATACTATTTCTTTATCACCATTTTTAAAAACTGGAACCACTTTAGCCACTTTAAGTTTCTCTGGAAATATGCCAAACTCTAATGAATGATTAAAAATATTGCACAATGGTTGTAAACCGAAACAAATAGACTTCTTATACACTTCAATATTGATATCATCAAACCCTGGACTTTTGTTATTTTGAAATGATTTTACTACGTCAATAATATCAGCAGGACTCACTGGAGTTACAAACATTGAATGATCTATTTTCCCTTTCATAAAAAAAGAAAAGTGTTTTTCACTCGATGGCAAACTATCTCTAAGTTTGGATCCAATTGTACTGAAATAACCGTTAAATTTTTTCGCAATTTCATTCTTATCTTCTATTTTTACACTATCATCATCCTTGATAACTGAACATTGATCACTGACTTTGCGTTTATTAATAACCTCATTAATTGTCTTCCATGTTTTGTTTATATTGCCATTCAACTGAGTAAATTTTTTAATATAATATTTTCTTTTACATCTTCTCACTTCAGTATTGAATGAGTTTCTATATTCTTTATATCTATTTCTTTTGCTCAGTATTGGATTTGCGGTATAAATCATGTTTCTTTTTACACATCTTACGTAAAGTGCTATTAAACCATGGTTTATTATTTTTAATATTACATTTTACTCTTTTTACAGGGAAACATTCATCATAAATCTTTTTATATTGTGTGTAAAATGCATTAAATTTGTTGTTAACATCAATAAAGTTATAAATAAAGGACCAATCCTGTTGGTATAACTTTGTACAAAATTGAGAAATTGAATCACTATTAATACTGCGCTTATCATAAAACATAGGAAATGAATTGCACTTATGGGAATTAGAAATTCATTGCACAATGATCACTAAAATCACAAGTGAGAATTCCAGCACGACACACGTTATCTGTTACATTAGTAAAAACATTGTCTATAAGTGAGGCGCTTTCATGAGTAACTCGAGTGGGTTTGGAAATTAGAGGAATAAATGCAAATGAAGTCAACAAATCTAAAAATGTATTTGATATTTGAGAATTGCACATTAAGTTAATATTATAATCCCCAAGTAAGTAACAATCTTTTTTTTCATATAAAACATTTTGCAATATTTGTTCTAATTTATCACAGAATAAGGTCAAGGATTTATCAGGAGGTCTGTAAATTACATAAATCAAAAGACTATTAGGAGATGAATTATTAGGAATCTCAATGCAAATACATTCTATTACATCATCCATAATTTCCAAATCTGTGCGCCTTTTAAATGTGACATTATTTAGAACATAAATGCCCACGCCACCCCCTCGTTTAGAAAGGCGATTTCTGGCAAGAAAAGCATAGTTATGTAAGTTAAAATGAACATTCTCATCTCCTTTGAGCCATGTTTCAGTAAGACCTATTACTGAAAATTTTTCATAAAAACAATTAAGGAATATATTCATATGATCAAAATTCTTCTTAAGACTACGACAATTCATGTGAATCATTGATAGCTTTCCGCTGTCAATATATTTACCAATATTAAAATCATCAGGGGTTGTGTAGGGGGAATCAAATTTTAATCTATCTGACATCATCATAACAGATGGAAGCATAATGAATATAAATATACTGATGTAGGTATTTCATAGATATGCATGCAGCATTAATTAAGAAAGTAGAACAAGAAAAGAACATATTTACAATTAAAATCTAAGATAACAAAATAACAACAAGAGATAGTCTAATGCAATCATAAAATGGAAAGGTAGTACAGGTGGATATATAATAATAAGAGCTAACATGGTCAAACCTCACATGCTATCCTCATTATTTATTGTATTATAGTCCATGAACATAAGAATAAATATATTTGAATATACATGTAGCATCAAACTGTTAAATACTATATGAAGATGAGGTCCTCATAGTTTCTTGAGATCATTCACAGAGTTTATTCTTTTCCTTACAGATTTTCCATTCGTTGCTTTCACCAAGACAGTGATTTTGCCATCTGTGGACCACGCGGCAGTCACATTTTTGTTTTTGTTCACTTCATCTTTAGATTTTTGGAGCAAGATTCTGTTTGTTGATGTCAAGTCTTCTTCAATTCCAATGTGTTTTCCTTTAAGTCTTTTCCTGTTCTTGATCACAAGATTGCGGGCTCGATAGGTTGAAAACTTGACGATAATGGGTCGTGGAGGCTTCTTCTTATCCGCTGGTCTTTGATGCAGGACACCAATACGATGTGACCGGTCAATGTCAGCCAGGTTGAGATTGACACCAAGATCATTGTTTGCAAGATTTATCATCACTGCGTCTGTGTCCTCTTGATCCTTCTCTGGGATGCCGTACAGTCGTAAACAGTTCCTCCTCGAGTACTGTTCTTCTTCGTTTAACTTCGCCTTCAACGACTTGATATCGTCATTTGTAGAAACTTTCTCTCTCTGTAGTGAAGTCATGATGGAAGCCTGTGTTTGGAGCTCGTTTTCCAGATCCATTACCTTGCTCTCTGTTTGTTCTAGTCGCACACAAAGATATTGTATCTCCCTTTGTCATGGCTTGAGCAAAAGATGACTTGAACAAATCACTGAATTCTTTGCTGTTGAAGTATTCTCTCACTTCATCACTAATCTGTTCACATATGTCATGAGTCTCCTGAGGCTGGGTAAACAATGAAGCAAGTCGATCCTGGCCTGTCTGAACGTACTGGAAATAGTTTCGAGACTTACATGGGATCGATGTTATGTACTACGTATGAACATAACTAATATGGCAGTAATTCAACTTAAACGCTTTATTTGCATCGTCCAGTTTGCAACATTGTTTGCAACATTGTTTACAATGTCAACGATGTCATTGACACGGCGCGCCAAACACCACGCCAGTTCCTGGCTGTGTCCTATACGTCCGAGAAAAAAACCCAACAACAATAACAGCAACGTGTGGGACGGGCATAAAACAGCTACAGACATTGTAGTTATGATCGTTAAAGGAGAGGGAGAAAAAAAGAACCTACCGAAATATACCGGGGCCAATCTTCTGGGGACACCATCGTCCAGATAGCTCAAACCCAGTGAAACGTACCCGGATGATGCGAGGCCAAACAATGCCTGACCGATATACAACCATATAGCCTTCAGATGTTGGGCTCCGGATTTCTCTTTCTCCTCATCTGAACATTCATCTCCTTCATCGGGAGCACCTGTAGAGAGGAAAGTATATGATTATTATAATGACCTACAATACCTACATTAGGAAATTACATGATGAAAAAAGCCATTTGGACGAAACCTACTATTAAATAAGAGCGATAATTGCAGCAACTCTCACGCTGCCGATGGCAAACTACAATGGATCTGGTGCTTGAATGCTATTTTAACTCACTGGTAAAATCGCAAATAAAATCCTGCGACGACGAGGTATTAGACTCAGTTGTGGCATTCTGGTAGGCACTTTCTTCGAGAAACTGGGGTATGGTGCTGACGACACACCCGACTGCGAACGAGAGCGTGAAGTATCCTAGAATACGTGGTCGATGTCGACTAACTCCATAGTACGCCGTCAATGTCACCGTGACTGTAGCGACGACATCATTGACTGCCAGTAAGAATCCGATCTCGGAGCTTTTAAATAGAAACTGACGTTGAAGTGTGGTGATGGTGCCTGAACTATAGGGACCAATGCAACCGATGTATACGAATATGGTTACACCGAGGAGAACGCAGAACGCCAGAGGACTGTTGTAAAATCGCTGCTTCATTTTGTTCGTTTGAATCCAATCTGCTGTTAAAAAGGAATAAATGTTACTAAACAAAGCTAGGGAAGGACGGATGGAGGAGAAATGGTTAAAGAGAGTGAAAATGGGGGGGGGGGAGAGAAAGGGAGAGAGAAGAAAGAGGGGCAGATAGACATGACAGAGGAAAGGGGGAAGGGGCAAGAAGATGAAAGAGAGCAAGAGAGACAGAGACCAGTTCATCAATCATCGTGAAGGATATCTTGTCTTAATCTTCTCCCAAAATTACTCACCCTGGATATAATTTTGGGATTAATTCAATCCCTCGATTCCTTCGAGAAATGGGGGTGGGAGCTAAGGGGTAGGAAGAAAATTCCACTGTGATCTTACTATATACGATTTTTTTTTTCGCCAGACCTCTAAAATTCGCTCAGTGGGGGGCCTTATGGGGTTAAGTTTCCCTCCCTAATTCTCTGACAAGGAAAAAAAAGTTTTATTCTACAAGGGGATGGGGAGGGCACAATCGAAAAAAGGACGCATCCTTTATGGTCAAAATGCATACTATTCTTCCAAAATGGGGGGGGGGGGGGCACGGGCCGGGTGTGCCCCCCCCCCCCCCCCCCCCAGATCTGCCACTGCTGGCAATAGTCTAGATGTCGGCCCTCGTGCAGTACTCGCCAACATTGTTGAAAAGGTAATCAATTACAGTCATGACGGAGCTGACATATGCCGCCGCCCCCCCCCCCCCATTTCCAGTGTGTGGGCCTGCTCTTACTTTGCCACTCGCAAAAACAAAACAAAACATCAAAAACAAAAAGATATTTACATGCAACAAATCTTCAGATTTAATTTTTAAGGTATGAAAGGATAAAACCAACGGTTTCATATTGCCAAACCTATCCTACTAGGGCTACTTCTCCAATTATTGTTTATTACATATTACCAGAAATTTCTATTTCGTTCTGCCTCAACCAAGCTCACTTTGTAAGAAGGTATTCTGCTTCAAGATTTATAATAACTGAGATATTGTATTGTATCATACAATACAATACAATACAATAAGCATTTAGTACGCCCTTCCCATAAGGCTCGGAGCGTTTAATCCTCATAATATGAGGATTCTCACAGAGGATGTAGATATTTCTGAGGCAAATATTCATCTGAATATCTCAATTACAAAGTGATGCCCTTGCCTAGAAATGGTGGTCCAAATAACCCTTTACAAATTATTTGAGGGTCAAGTTAAATCGAAGAAAAAAAAAGATGGTTTACTCACCGAAACAAGTAGAAAGTTGATTCAAGCTATGCTCACCTTCAGTTAAAATGGTAAACTGCTGAACTGGCAAGACATATTACTCATGTCACTGATGAGAAGAATCACTGCGCAGGTCACTGCGTAGGGATATTCCATTTCTATCGTTCTCACAGGAGGCCGGAGCTTTGGATTGCATTTAATTCCATGAAGATTTTTAATCAATCCCAAATGGATCGGTCCGAACAATCTTTTTTGTAGACAGTTTTGACAAGAGAGCGAGAATAAGTTGTCCCTGGACTTCGTACCATGCAACCCAAACGTCCATCGAAAATTGTTAAAGAAATAGAAGGCCTCAAAAGTGATTTAGGCATGCACACAAATCTTTGATAAGGCTGCGTGGTATGATGGGAGGGGTGGCCGAGTTTCACTTTCTGATTGGTCAAAGATCTATGCGATAAAAAGAAGGATTGTCGACCCTTCTTTTTGAAATCAGTTCGAGGGATTAATCCTGAAGGCATTCAGTGTAAGCAAAATGTAATTGGCTGTCGATCTATGATACAAGTTCGTCTCCAAGTGGGACGTTTTGTTGATTTTTTTTTTTACTGACAATTGAAAAAAATGTAAATATTTTTTCTTATGCATTTCAGACTTTTTCAGATTTCTTTCAAATATTAACTGAGCACTGGAAAACCCTAGTTCTATTAAGTTCCTCCTCTCGGAGCGCAGAATTAACACAAAACCGAAACAGATTAAAAAATTTAGCTAGCTAAATGAAAGTTGGGAATTTTTTTTTCGAACTTTGAAAAATGCTACCTTTAATGCACTTTATTCTATATTGGGGTTAAATTTATTTCCAACTTTTCAATGTAAGTGTACAAAGTAATAAATAATGTACATGTATTTTTAACAAAAAATATGACAAAATATACATTCATGTGGTACCTACAGAGTTGGAGGACGCATCTCTGAAAGCAAAAGCTTGTGGCGAGGGTGCCCTTAGTACATAATACATAATAGTGCAGAATTTAACAAGACCCTGATGAAATCTATATGCTCTCCAGCAAAGAAAAAGGAGTTAGAAAATTTTGAACCTTTTAATAATTATCAACTAAATCCGATATTGGGGGCGTGAAATTAAGAGATCTTGAATAACCATATGCGAGGTACAAAGCGACCGAGCTTTAGAAAATTTAGTGAGCATCTTGATTTGGGACGCATAATCATTTAGGACCATATTTTTCTTTCTTTTATCCCCTTTCTCTTTCTCTCTTTTGCGTTTTTAGCGCCCCCCCCCCCTCAGTTGCAACCCGGAGCACGTGCCCCCTATGCCCCCCTTAGATACGCCACTGCATCAGCAATTTTAATTGTTCTCATTAAGTGTTGTTTAATATGTAAACTATATACCCATGTACAAGTATTCAATATACCATTTATATTACTGTAAATATGTTGTGCTCTCATACCCCGAGAGGGGGTCGATAGAGTGAATAAAATCTTATCTTATCTTATCTTAGTACGCAGATAACACTGTCATAAATGAATTCCTTCAAGTCCACGTGTGTTAACGACATCCCTGCAGGCATTATTTGCCAATCCCTCCAACAAAGTCGTAGCAACGCTGAACTTTCTGATATTTCGTTAACCCGTGCTATTCTCGAGGTGGCGGCTGGCAGTGCTTGATGATGACCCCGAATTATTTTTGTTGAAATCAAAATCTAAGGTGAAGCACTCTTGGTACGCAGGTAGAGTTGAGAAATCTGCGGCGTTGCATTCCGGTGACGAAGATTTGTAAATGGACTCGTTGTTGAAGAACAATGGCGTCCTCGGCAGCCTTGGTGGCCCCAGTGGCCTTAGTGGTGGACTTGACGGCGCCGATGACTTGGTGGTCGACGCGGTCATTCCTTCGAGTGCAAGCGGGAAGAATTTGAAGGCTTTCTTTCCGGAAAAGCTTGGGTAGAAGAGACATACAGACCAATACAATGAAAACGATGACAATGGGAAGATAACCTGGAAATCGAAAAAGAAAACACATTATTACAGAATTGATTCAAAATCTTATACTATGCGCCATGAATGAGGGGGTTGTGCTGTTTGACAAATGGTAAATACTTGAGATCTTGTAGGTCTTGAAAGGGGGGGCACTTTTACAATTCATATCAAATCAAATCAATTTATTGAATTGAAATCCACAAGTTGGGATTATCATCAACACACAAGTATAGAAGTGCAAATGAAGAATGAAAAAAGGTTGCAGATGAATTTTCTAAACGGGGTGTTAAATCATCATTGAAAAATAACTATGTAAACAAAAGACAAAAGCAACCCACCAAGAAGGAAGAGTAAAGTAGAATGTTGGTTATAATCAGGAAAATGCAATATTCATGTAGGCCTCCTGCCAAACGTACTTTACAGATGATATACCTATTTTGAACCTCTATTATATACTTATTCTATTACTGTACATATCAGCCCTTCAAAAGTCGCTCTCAGTTGGGGGGGGGGGTTACAAGATTTTATGGTGTCCAATTCTCTGACAAGCAAAGTTCTAAAAGAAAGGGGGGAATCTATACTTTTTTTGTTTGGTTTGGGTAAAATGTTGTGGGGGGGGGGGGGGGCAGTCTGCCCCTTTTCCCCCTCATTGGGTACGTTAGTACTGTTGGATGTGACATGGATCTTACATTTGTCATAATCAGTGCTCTGCATTTACCAGAAACTCACATCTTCATACCCTGATTAAACCAATACACTTATTCTATTATACATTCCACCATGAAACCAATGGATTCAGGCAATGGTTGGAAAGCAAGCGTCCCTTTGACATTCATATGAATGTTTTGTGTTGTTTTTAATGCCCGGGGACCCCCATGAAAAACAAGACCAAACAAACAAACAAAAACAACAACAACAAACAAATATAAAACAAATATATATCTTTAAAATGATACCCTACATTTCAAGGCACTGCACCTCCATGTGAACAATAATCATATCATGTAGGGTATCATTTTAAAGAAAATTAAATGATCTTTTCAGTGGTATCAATCAAACATCTATATTCACTAAGACTCGGGAGAAATGATCGATCAAAGTCAGATTTCCAAACTTTTTTTTGAGGAGTTTATTATGCTGATCGGGTTGTTCCGTCAAATAACTGATTTTGATCAACTCCTCCCCATCTTTTAAAGATCTTTATTGTTTTATTGCTGCTTTTGTTTTTAATGACAAATTTCTTTTTTTTTTTTTGACTGATAGCACTTGTTGATACTTACGGTCAGCAGTTTTGAGCATGGCTTATGGTACTTTCCAACTCTCTCTCTCTCTCTCTCTCTCCCTTTCTGTCTCTCTCTCTCTCTCTCTCAGCCACCCCCTCTCCCTCACTCAGTCATTCTCTCTCTCTCTCTCTCTCCCGTTCTCCGTTTTAAACTTTCTCTGTTTCTACCTTCTTTCTACGTGTATGTATTTATTTTGGTCTCATCCCCCCCCCCCCTCTCTCTCTCTCTATCTATTTATCTATCTATTTTCACCTCTCGCAATCTGGTGTGTATAATGGGGTAAAGATGCAGTATTACTGGAACATTCTCAGATACCTGAAATGTATATTACATGAAATTATGTACCTATGGTTGCTCGAAGCCCTTAAGGAACATAATCACGAAATAGTAAAGGCTGAGGCTTCAAGTGTGACAACTTTCAATCACTTCGACATAGTTTTTATCATAGTTCACTCATAGGTCTTTCTTTAGTCTTCAGGCTGGAAAACTTTCAATAAGCCTTTGTAATTCGACCTTTAAAGTCTGGGAGCCTGTCCCGAAATAGTCACTCCATTTTACCCATTAGATTTGACCCTTCAAAATTACTGAGACCATCTATATGTTTTTTTCTTTACATATACATAGCATTTTACAAAGTTTACAAAGCTTTGTCTATGCATGGGCACTTTGGTGGTTTGTTTCAGGGGTTCTAACACCACCTCCCTGATGGAAAATTTTGTCACTGTAAAAATATTTTTGTAATGTGCATCCATACTTCTATAACTCCTGTCAAAATTTGGTCCCTGGACTTTGAATAAATGTACACTAATTATTAGGGGCCGTCTGACACCCCATCCCGACGGAATTTTTTGTCAGTTTTTTGTGATTCAATGTCTAGTCATAGTATTTCCTACATACAAAGTTTGGTGCATGGTGGAGATGGGGTGAAAACAACCCTACTTTGGGGTCCTTTGGGGCTGCTCTAGGGGCTAAACCCGACGGCTGGCAAACTTTTATTTGTTAATGACTTAAATTAATGATCTAAGTAACTTTAAGGGGTCAGATCTTATGAGGAAAATAGGGTGACTATACCGGGATAGGCTTCTGACCTATTATGCTCAAACGTATAGAAGTAACAACTCTGCACTAATCCACTATTATTGTCTTCTACTGTCGAAATCATGGGCAGCGATCCCAGTAGGACGGGTGGAGGGGGGGGGGGGGGGGTGGGTGAAACCTCCCCCTGGAAATTTCAAATTTAGTACAACAACCAATGGTAAAGGCTAGTCGCACCTGGTCGAACGACACTGCCCTGGTCCACCGAAACGGCTTTTTAAAAAGAATTTCATGTTGACGGACCTTCAGGGGCAAAAATTAATAATAAATATAATAAATAAAAAATTAATATAATAAATATAATAAATATAAATAATATAATAAATGTAATAATACAATAAATATAATAAATATAATAAATATAAATAATATAATAAATATAATAAATATAATAAATATAAATAATATAATAATTTAAATAATATAAATAATATAAATAATATAAATAATATAAATAATATAATATAAATAATATAAATAATAAAAATAAAAATGATAAAAATGATAAAAATGATAAAAATGATAACAATACTAAAAATAATAAAAATAATAAAAATAAAAATAAAAATAATAAAAATAATAAAAATAATAAAAATAATAAAAATAATTAAAAAAAAATAAATAAAATAAAAAAAATAAAAATACAAATAATAAAAATAATAAAAATAATAAAAATAATAATGATAATAATTATAATCATCATAATAATAATAACAATAATGAATAATAATAAAACCATTCTTGTATAGCGCATATCACATTATGATATAACGTCCCTGTTCCGAATAAAAAGGGTGAAGGAAACGCGATACGTGTAAATATGAGTGACCCAGTTTTAGGGAGAGGTGAGATGGCCTAGCGGTATGTTCATCAGTCGGTCAGCTCTCTCTCTCTCTCTCTGCCTATGAACTTGACTCAGACGCATTGGCGGATCCAGGGGGAGGGGCACAGCCGGCCCGTGCCCCCCCCCCTTTTGGAAGAGAAGTATGAATTTTTACCATAGACGATCCGCCATTTTCTCGATTGTGCCCCCCCCCCCCTTTTTTAGAGTGAAGACCATTTTTTTTGCTTGTCAGGGAATTATGGAGGGAAACTGGACCCCATAACCCCTTACTAAGCGATGTTTGAAGGTTTGGCGAAAAATGTTGTTGTCCCTACCCCCCCCCCCCCCCCCCCCCGCTTTTGACTTTCACATAATTATAGGCCTACCTTTGTTGTGTACCATGGAGATCTTCTAATAGGGTCCTGCTAATCGTTATGTACTTCTTTCAAAAACTTGTAAAGGGGTTTAAGAGAAAATTTTGATAATGTCACAATCCTCTACTATATATTCAGCAGACCTCTGTTCTTTGAAACGTCAGGCCTGACCATAGAGTTACATACAACTCCATGGGCCCGACTCACACGAGGCGTTGTTTGAGTGCGTCATTATTTGCATTGATCAAGTTTACTTCTCAGAACTTCAGTTCTCCTTCATACGTAGGATAAAATCAAAACATTTTCTATAGGCTTATAACTTATAACATATGTTTACCTCTTGATAAGCTAAGATAGTTTGCTATTTCTATATTTCACACACTTTCTGTAACTGTACTTCACTCAGCTGTGCAATATGAAAAATATTTTCTTAATACAGTTTTTACATATGAACAGAAATATTACTTATATTCTTGTTTAGAATAAACATTAACATGACTAATTACACTTTTAAATACGATTCTACGTTTAAAACATACACAGAATTGAAGTTACCAGTCTTTTCTGTAAATTTATCCCCCCCCCCCTCACCCTCCCTTCCCTCTATTGTTTAGTGCCTTTCTAACTACTTTGAGTTTTAACTCCTCCCATCCCCCATTCTACATGTGTGAATATGGAAGAGTCGCCTGCGCAGCTGTGCTCCTCCTCTACCTCGCTCTCCCTAATCATGCTAGTTGCTTTCCAAATCTCCCATTTTCTCAAATGCAGAGGTTTGTTTCTCACCAACGCCAAGCTATTTTCTTCGATTAATCTTCTCTAAACTTACGTTTAATTTCATCAAAGTTTATGGGTGTACTCTGTTCTCTTCCCCTAAATATTATTACTTGCGCTAATCGATCAATTTTAAAAGTATTGTTTGCACTATACATTTTGCAATCAAATCACTCTTTCATGGCGCGCAATTTACGACCGTACAAGTCACTGACGACTCGTATGAATCGGGCCTTACAGCCAGGTTCGAGATAGAATAGGGTCTTCATCTGTTCATGCCCCCTATACTTAATATAAGAAAAACACATAATATGGAATGTGCAGAGAGAGAGAGAGAGATAACTGGGTTTTTTTTTTCATAATCTCGCTCAATGAAAAGTTAATAAAGGAATGAGTAAAATACTTAACAATATGATAAAATTATACTCTCTAAAAAAAAATCAAAAAGATCACTAACGTCACTCCCTGGGGAGTGAAAATATAGTGATAATTCACTGTCTTTTTTTTTTAGAGAGAGAGAGTACTTGATCATCCGTTTACAAAGACACACACATGAAACTCATTATGTTTCCTTGTAATACACAATAATTAGTATTCCAATATATCATTATATCCAATTATCTTGAAACACGCATAAAGTATCATATGCCAAATATCAAACCATAAGACATAAACATGATAAATGCGAGAAGTAAATGTGAGAAGTAAAATAAGCATACTGATCTATTAAATTATTAAATATCTCAGTATGGTTATTCTTCACATATTATCAGGCGAAATATGGGTGCACAATATTATATACAGTACTGCAAACACGGTCGCATAGACTATCGATAAACCGACTCAAGGACAATTTCAATCTCCTCTTGTGTATCCCATATAAATCATGATTGGATTACGTAAAGTCTTTGCGATTGTGTTTACAGTGAATATGAAAAAAATCTACATTCCAATTTGGCAAACATAATACATGGGTGTGTACATAATATCATGCCTAGAATAATAAATGAATGATAAAGGAATGTAATAAAAACAACAAAAACAGAGGCTTTGTAAATAGCCCCTACAGATATAAATATTCCATTAGTAAGAAAAAAAGCAGTTTTTAGAGATATTGTGTATCTGTGTAAAGCTTACATATTTATTTGCTTTTTTCCCCATCATGATTTCATTGCACGCACTGAACATAATTTTGTTTGTCCATTCCGTTCCGTATGGTCAACCGCTAGGAAAGTTTGGACTGGGAATAAAAGTATGCGCATGCGCAGTCATGACGTCATCATACGATGGCAAATCACAAACAGTCACAAAGTCTGATGAAGAAGAAGTATATGGTGAGGTATAAAGTTTGATATCCTCGTAACAAGGGGGCGGTTATAGCAGGAATCAGGTTAAAAAAACAATATCATCTAAAATGCTGGGACCAGGAACATTACCTTGTTATAGCAGGAATATCGTTATATCAGACCTCTTTATGCCGAGTTTCCACTGTACTCTGAATACTTTGAAGCTACTAAAATGCGAAGGTGAATGAATGAAGCATGATTAATCATTGAGAATAGGTAATTTGAATTGAAAATTTCATCTGGAACATATTAGGTGGTGAGTGCTTTTGCAGATAGGAAAGATTATCAAACACATCGTTTCCTCTTTTTTTTCAATGTATAATTTGAAAGAAAAAGGTCAGCATATATGTATCTTTTTGCTGTACCAAGTAAAGTATTCACTAAATAATAAGTTTGTTTATAGATTAATACAAATGTAGGCATTATAGCATGTCTTTTAGTTACTTAGTGCATTATGATTGCATTTAGATAAAGAAAATGAAGTACAATTATCTTCTTTGTATCTATGATTCCCTTTTTTTTAATCTGTGTATAAGACTTACAATATATTTCATTATATGAAGAAAAGAAGTTTCGTTTGCTTTGACTCGGCATATATTTTTCTGATATAAATGATATCTCATTGCTTGTTATATTTGATGTCATTATTATGACTTACATTATTATGACATGTTTATGATCAGAATATCAACATGTGTCCATGATGAATACATGTACCCACCCCCCCCCCCCCCCCCCCCCCCCCCCCCGAAACATTCAATCATGCTTCCTTCCTCGCCACTGACATCTAGTAGTAATTTGGTGTAAAAAACAATATTTTACAAAATGAAATTTAGCTTTTTGCACCTTATGTTTCTCCATTTCATAATGCATCGAATCACATTTAGGTTTTCATAATCTGTACACCTTAACACTTTACAGGGCAAATCAAACGGTTAGATGAGTAGTCTAGGCCACAGACCTTGGTTCTTGCTTAGTACTACATCGCAAGCCTAGGATGGCTTGCTGGAACAGTCTTCTCTGAGGAAGCTGCTCTTTGAAGACATTAAAGTGGACTTGGTTTTTGCTACGATTTTCACTAGGATTCATTTTTATAGTACTGTGTTGCTATGTGAAATATAAAGTTGAAAGTTCTGTCTGTATTTGATCAAGCAGAAAGTGTCGGCAAAATGAGAAATATAGAGAAGTTGTCATTTGTGAATTTTTTGAATTTCTTGTTTTAAAGGGTTTATGCCTGACCTTGTCCCTTCAAGAGTATAAACTGAAGGCTTTATGCTTGACCTTGTCCCTTCAAATAGTATTATTATTAATAATATTATTAATTTACTAAGGTAGCTTAAAGATCACATTGCAAGAAAATTCCATCAAAATAAATATTGGCTAATTTGGCTTAATACTTATTATTGCATAGATGGCATAAATTATACAAGGTTATCCAAATTCAACGCTTGGAAACATTTGAATTAATAATTATTATCGTTACGGTAAAATACAGCCCCCGATATAGCAGCTGAAGAGCTCCTTGAACGCTGCTGAGATGTGTGACGACACACGAAGGACCAGTCCTGTCTAAGCAGACGATGTCCCATAACATCTTACACATTTTTCAGTGCCTGTTTTGTCATCTCCTCTTCACTTATTTCTCTTACTTGACTAGCGTCAGTCTTAATGTTAGTCTGTTGCCTCACTCTTAACTTCGTGTATGGTATTATTTTGATGAAAAATGCAGCGTTAAAAAAATAAAGGAATCAGTCACTTGTAAACAAAATAAGACGCCATTGTATTTTCAGCTGCTTGCACCGGGGCATGTTCGGCGTTTCAAGAGGGAACGAATACAATCTGTGATATTATTCGGAGGGCTTTTCAATTTGAAAATGGGGTTTATTTCATTGATCATTGACCCTTCTGTGTATTTACAATCAAACAGTTTTAGTTATCAGAATCAGTTTCACTTTCCCTTTTAGAATGGTGTGAAATAAGGTCATGTTAAATATACCAAACTCTTTATAATTTGATAAATAATTGCATTGCAATTACGTTCATTCATTATAGGACGTCGTCTGCTTAAGCAGGATCGATCCCTAGTGTGACGACATCAAAACATCGCTATATTTCTGGCGAATCCTCGGATATTCCAGATGCTTAGAAGAGCTTTTATTAATGTTTTTTTATAATCATCAGATACGCAGTTGACATAAAACTTATACGATGCCATCTGTAAGCTTCCCAGTTTCTAGTGATACATTAATTGCCATATTTGTGATTTTCTTGCAATCTGATCTTTAACGAAACGCAATGGCTCATAAAGACACGTGAAAGACGCACAGAGAAAAATTGCTAGTTTTTTCTGTGCTTCTAAAATTAGAATCAGGCATATCTGAATAAAAGTTTTCATATTAGTTTGCTTAAAAATGTTTAAAGAGGCAAATACTATAATTCTAAATCTTAAAGGGGAATGAAAGGCAACAAACATTAACCGATAATCATGTAGATAATTGTCAGCCTATTACAGATATCTTGAAATTTGATTATTCAAGGAGAACAGTGTCTCAAAAAGTTTCAGTTTCCTTGCTAGACATTATCCCATGGGGGCTGCCATTTTCTTTAATGTCAGAGCAGCTCTACTTGTGAGATACCCACTGACCTGTACACTAACTACAATGACACATTTATAAAATCTCAGAAAAAAAGTTTCGAAAATTGACGTTAATGAGTGAAATCAGATCAGCCCCCACTTTCAAAAATGCTCTGCGGCCCATGTAATGAGAGTGTTAAAATTCCCTTCTCACTTGCATTAAAAAATGTCACCAACTTTCACTTTCTCGAACCATTAGGGAATGAAAGCTTTGTTACAAGTTCACCTTCATGAACTTGATAAGGGGAAAATGCACTTGAGTTTGGTGAAGCAGGCCAACATTATGTGAATATTATTTTCATTTGAAAATTGTGAAATAGAATGTGTGAATAAATTCACGAGCAGATCTTTTTTCCCCCATTCTTTCTTCCACCCCCCTTTAAAAAAAAAATTGTTTCTCTTTTCTGTTTTATTCTTTCTTTTCACCCCCACATTTGAAGTGGGGGTGATCATATGATGGGTCCGTAACAGATCGATATGGCTTTACGCGATTCTTGTGTACAGCCATCTCTTTCCTGTCACCATCTAGACTCTGAATCCTGATTGTGGGCTCAGATGGAGTAGAAGTAAGGATTCTGTAGGGTCCTTTCCACCGCTGCCACCCAATCCAAATTGAACGAGCCCCCCGACAAAGAGAAAATCGGTCTGCTTACACTGGTGGCAGCGGTGTCCTGTCGTTCTACCCAGGAGACCTCCACCCACGCCCTTTCTTCACTCAGTTTTCCTGTCATGTCTGCTATATCTACTTGTTAGTACCTACCTTCATCGCTGTATCATCCTTCATCGATTTTTGGTAAGCCTCTAACTTCAATCAATCTGGCCTTCTTGTTCAGCTAACTCCTTCCTCCTTCAGTATTTGGTGAGAGTTGCTCTAGCTGTTATCTACAAGTATATAAGCCCACTTTTTGCCTCCTTTTTGCAGTAACACCCTACTTCATTGTCTGATTATATGCTGTCTTTGATGTTATCCAGTTGCACTTATTTCAGTTATTTCTTCAGTTTCTGAAGTTCAGTAGCTGTATCGCCCTTCATCATTTAATGATTTGACTTCTTTGGGTATTTGGCTTAATCTATACTTACGCCTACGAAGTTTATCACCCTCCTTCAATTATCACCCTACTCTGGTGCGACTTTACAATGTTTCGCATCGAGTTGCCGGAGTATTTTACTGGTGAAGATGATAAAGACTTTGCTCAGTGGGTCAGGCGATTTGAGGTTGCTGCTGCAGCAGACCCGACTGTCGCAGATAAACTACACATCCTCCTGCCATCCAGGTTATCAGGCCCGGCATTCACGGTCTGGAACAGTCTTTCCTCCAGTGAACAAGCAGATTTTCATATTATTAAGAAGAAACTTTCTGAAGTCTTTGGTCGTTCAGATTACCTAACTTCATTCCAATCTTGTATAAATGCCAGAACAAGGAAGCCTGACGAACAGATTGCAGTGTATGCAGCTGCCATAGCCACTTTAGTAGAAGAGGCATTTCCTTTATATGGAAACATTGCTAAGGAAGGTGAGAAGTTTAGAAGATTTGTTGCAGGCTTAAGTAACTTCCTTCAAGTCAAAATCCATGAGCGGGGAGCTAAAACGTTTCAAGAGGCAGTTGACCTGGCAATCCAAATTGAACGAGCTCATGTCTTTGGCCAAACTACCCAGAATATGACTACCAATTCTACAGTTGCAGCTACTCAAGAGCCTGATGCCCTTAAACACATCCTACATCGGCTAGATGATATGGAGAAGAAGATTGCATCCCTCCATCTTCATCCTTCTTCAGCAAAAAGCCCTCTTCATCATAGGTACGATAGTTATCGCCGACGGTCACCAAGCCCAAGACTAAGGCAAGACTACAATAGGCGAGAAGGAGCAACAAACCCCCTTCATCATACTAGATACCACGATGGTTATCACCAGCCTGACAATGGCGGCGCATCCTATTATGGAGACAGGTCACATTACCCCACGGTTGCTGATAGTTCACAGCCTGATTCTCCCTACTTCTCTGACTCTCGCACGTCACGCAGAGTCCATTTCTCCAAGGACCAGGAAAACTATTACTAGTTGGTGATGAGGGGCAACCATCAACTTTTTCTCCTGCAGTCCCTATGAATAAGAACAGCCCACGTCTGCCCAAGGACGAGACTTCTCCTTACATACCGGTCATCGTAGAAAGCAAGTACACCATGGCTTACCTCGACTGTGGCTCATACATTTCACTTATCAGTAACGAACTTTGGTCTAGTATACCCAATACGCATAAAGGGCCCATGCAGACGATATTCTGTGCTGCAACTTCTGTAACAAGAGAGAGTCTTGATATAGTGGGACTCGTTACACTCACCCTCCATCTTGGGAATAGAAGCCTCCAACAGCAATTTCATTGTGCAAGAAATATTAGTCACCCTCTTATCCTTGGTTGGGACTTCTTTTCTCAACATGAAGCTTCTATCTCTGCACGAACAGCAACCTTTCAGATGCCTGGAACGTCAATTCCTCTGGCAGACAAGGGAACAACAACCCCACTACGATGTAATGCTGTACTCGTTGACACAGTAACCATCCCTCCAATGTGTGAGATGAACGTCCAAGCTCGATTGTACTCTCATCATGGCATTACTCCAGATGGTTATGAAGGACTGTTTGAGCCCCAACTTCGAGAGCACCTTTCTTCCGCTGCTGCACGATCCTTATGTTCTGTTCAGAATGGACATATCGTGGTCTGTCTTATTAATCCAACAGAAGACAGTGTTCAACTCCCAGCAGACTCACATCTGGGTCAGTTTCATTCTGTGACAGGCAAGCTCCAGGAAGAATACCAGCTAATCGAACCAGTAGTGGCTTCAACGCAGAGTGCTGCTCATAAGCTCACTGACCTTCTTCCTTCATCTGGCCTGACAGAGCAGCAATTTCGACGAGCAGAACAACTTCTTTCCGATTATTCTGGAGTGTTCAGTACCTCTGCAGATGATATTGGCCGCACACACTTAGATGATCATCGCATAATCACAAGTTCTGAGACTCCGATAAGGCAACGAGCATACCGTACATCACCTGCGGCTAGGGTTGAAATTCAACGTCAAGTTGATGACTTACTTGAACGGAACATCATTGAAGAGAGTCATAGCCCGTGGTCAAGTCCTATTGTACTCGTACGCAAAAAGGACAATACTTTTCGTTTCTGTGTCGACTACCGTAAGCTCAATGCCGTCACGATACGAGACTCTCACCCTATTCCAAGACAAGATGACACCTTAGAGGCTTTGAACTCATCCTCTTTCTTCAGCGTGATGGATCTTTCCAGCGGATACTGGCAAGTCCCCCTTCATCCAAGTGCCAAAGAGAAAATCGGTCAGCTTACAGTAGGGATAACTCAGAAAAAGCTACAATTGATGAAGTTATTGGTCATGCTACAGCCCAAGATACTGACATGATTGTCTCATAGACTGTCCCGTATAGGCCACTATCACCTTGCTTTCATTGTCAAAGCGTTGAGCATTATCAGTAATTAAATTTTTTATTTCAAACCGTTGTTACCATGTCGATGTTGGCCTACGTTATAATGATATGGCTGCACTTATTTCCATTTTTCACTGAGCATCACTGTTTGGTTTTAAAATCAAGTAATTTCTTAATTGTTATATCTATTTGTACAGGTGTATTTGATGTTTTTGCTATGAGTTTCAATATTCACTGTTTTCCAAATTAAAAAAAAAATGCTCTGTCTTCATCATCAAAGTTTAGTTTATTGTACATATTGCCATATGTATTTATTTAAATTTGATTGGAAATGTATATAATTTTCATGTAATATGTATATAAATTACTTTGTGATATTTCAAACTATAAAGAATTTTGAACTTTATTCATTCCTGATCTACAGTGGAACCTTGTTATAACAAACTCCCTGGGACCAAGGAAATTACCTCTTTATATTGAAACCTTGTTATATCAGGGCTATAAAACAATAGAATACAAAGAAGTGGGACTGGCAAAATCACCTTGTTATAACGAGAATTTATAACGAGGTTCCACTCTATCTCTTCAATTTATTAGAGATGTGTGGCAGTTGGATATGTTCATAATCTTGCTAATGTACTCTGATAGAGACTAGTAGTGCGCGGTGCATATCAAGGGATATTAATCAACCAGAACTTCGCATTTACTGCACTTTGGTGGAAAGAGGCCACTGTACATAAAATACATTGCCTACGTACATAGCTAGGGACATACGCAAATAGGCTCCTTACGGATTAAACTGTAGTAGCACCCCTCAATCGTCAGATTCATACCTTATACCTCATGCTTTATACCTACAAGATTCAGATTTATGCCCTATATACCTTAAACCTTATAACTTATATCTTATACCTATTGTGTACTTAGGTATGCCAGTTGGGTTTCAAATTCGCCCCCTCCCCCCGGAACCGCCCCTGTACCTTATATCTCATACATTAAACCTTATACATTCAAAACACTGTCAAGATTTAGATTCATATATCTTATAATTATACATGTACATGCGTAAGATGAGCTTTATATTAAATTATCAAGTCTCAGTTCTCATTACATATACATAGGATGGTGGTTCATTATCGAATCCCTCATTGATGTCTTAATTCGTGTCGATCTCGTCATCGGATATCTACGATTGGATTGTTTCAATGCGAGCGGATCCCCATGAAAAACAACAACACACAAACAAACATATTATGCTAATCGGGGTGTTTCGTCAAATATTTGATTTTGATCAACTCCTCCCCATCTGTTCAACTGTATTTAAAAGATCTTTGCTTTATTTGCTCTATTATTAGTTTTTTATATTTAACGTCGGCAGTTTTGAGCATGGCTTATGTATGGTACACTGTAAAAAAAAAGGACTGTAAAATTACAGAAAGCTGATGTCAGCAGAGTCGCCAGAAATTTGCTGTAAAAATAATAATAATAATAATAATAGTGGCTACTTGTATAGCGCGCAGGTCCGCCTTTCGACGCTCATGGCGCTGTATAGATAGGTATATATTATTACCCCCGGTCATTGGATTCTGGCACGCACGCACACAGTGTATGCACATTCTCCACTCCCTGGGGAGCATTCCAGCCAGTCGCTGTAAAGCGCACACATGCTAAGCAAAGGACATTACCTTTCGCCATCCTACCGGGTACCCATTTAACACCTGGGTGGAGAGTGGCAAATGTAGATTAACGTCTTGCCAAAGGACGCTAGTGCTGCGGTGGGATTCGAACCCCGGACCTCGTGGTTCACAGTCCGCGGACTTATCCACTGATCCACAACACCTCTACAAAATACATGCTGTATGTAATTTTAGCATACATTTCAGATCTGTAATTCAGATAACAGGTTCTTATGTAATTGCGTTGGAACCCGATTCCTACAATACATTAAGGTAAAAAAAATTAAACTGTAAAATTACACAAAAAACTGTATAAAAACCCTATTTTGCCTTAAAATCACTAGTTTCTGATGTAACTCAGTTTCGCAAATACAAATGAGGTACTTTTACGGCAAAAATATAAAAATAACATCACAACTGCTGTATTTATAATAAACAGAACAAATCTGTATTTTTCCCCCTGTAAAAATACAAATATTTTTTACATTGTAGTAGTGCGCGGTGCTTATTAGGGAATATATATTCATCCCGGTTCCCTTCCCATAATAATAATAATAATATTTAGAAAAAAAGTCAATGCTTAACCTATACGATCACGTCTTTTAGAAAAAGCATGCATTACATATTTATCGTGAATTAATAATGTATAAGCAGTGTAAAGGGGTCAGTCTAGACAGGCCAACGGCCTTTTGCAGTTCCTTCACATCCGCTGCTCAGTATTTGTTTCTTTCTCGCTCCTCTTCTGGAAAAGACGCAGCTTTAGAGGCACATATTCCTAGAAGACAGATGTGGAAGAGAAAAGGAAAATAGCATTATAAGATATTATCATTATCTCTTCGTAAAGATACTAAAGGTTCCCTGCAACCCATTGTGCAGGGATGCATACAACTCATGTTTTGTTATTCAAACTTCTAAATATGTATCATAGATTTTTAAATATTTTGTGAACTCATTTTCTCAAACATGCTAAGCTGCACCCTAAAAAATGCTCCATATCTCATTCCTGCAGTGACATCATCTGTCAATCATTAGCTAAGGAGGGACAGTGGTCTGTAGCTTTACCAGAGATGACCATATATGTTATAATAGACCATACAATACCTACATAGTAGTTGCTATGTCAGACATGCTGTAGCATCACCAGGAAGAGAATGGTAATGTGGAGGTATTGTTTCAAAGCATGCAATTCTATTGTGAGCATGTGCTGAGTTGGGGGGAGTTACGTTCCACTGTCTATTGTAGAATGTAAGTGTAGCTAACTGATGATTGACAGATGATGTCATTGCAGGAATGAGATCTGGAGCTTTCTTTTCGGGTGGAGCTTAGGAGGTTGGAAAAAATATTTGAAAAGGCATTTAAAAATCTATGAAACATATCTAGATGTTTGAATAACAGAATATTAGTTTATGCATCTCTGCACATCAACATCAAAAAACTTGCATTTGGGTTGCGTTTGGTTGCAGGGGCCTTTTCATGGAGGCTTGACATGCATGAATATATATATACAAATAATTTCTTGGTACTACAAAATTTCAATATGGCACGAAAAAGAGACATGATAACGAAGCTTTACGACCTGCACTCATCAGGTTATCACGCAGGTATATAACAAATTACTTGAAATCAACTATATTATACTCGGTAAACCCGGACGCAACCTAGACGCCGTAATTTCAGAACAATCGCAAAGCTTGGACGAACTCCTTTTGTCTGCACAGAAGAGGTTCGTGCGATTGAATGTAAGCGGCTTCCAGAAAGGGTAAATGCGCTGAGCTTCTGGCCCGGGACATAATTGAGAATTGGTCGTCGGCATAGCTTTGTGCGCAAGCTGGATTGTTCAGCAAGTGGAGACCAATCGCTGAATCGCATTTGGCTATCTTTGGTCTGTTAGCGTGCATTTCAGATTTGCAGGCACGGACGGGCTGCGTGCGCTGATTGGTTGTACGGTTCGAATAGTCGAGGGGATTTGTTGTTTAATGCGATCAGCCAACCGCTGAGAAGTACGGCCCACGTACCTGGCATCGCACCGGCACTGAAATTGGTAAATAACATTACTCAAGTGGGGGGGGGGGGGGGGGGGGTGGGTAGTACATCCTTGCTAGTTGATGGTAGCATCCTGTGTGTAGAAAATACAATGCGTGTCGAAACTGCGTACCAAAATAGCAACGTGACACTGCATGTTTGATCTGACTGGCGTATTTGTCAGATACCTTACCCCTCCAGGGTAGTTTGAGATACAAGGGGCATTTCGCAGGTCCAAATCTGGTGTCAGATTTGGATTGTGCCTCCAGCGTCCGTGTTATGGTGCGAGATACAACATGCTCAGGGTAACCATTGTCAAGGAGAATAGTTTTGATTTTCGCGATTTCGGGAGCTAATTTACCCGCAGAGCAAATCCTAAGGGCGCGGCACACTAAGTTTCTAATGAGCCCAATCTTGTATGAAGTTGCACTGTACGAGTCCCATCTCGTGTATTGCCCGGTGAATGTGGGCTTGCGGTAGACGGAAGTGATAAATTTCCCATCACTTCTCTCCACGAGAACGTCGAGAAATGGGAGCGCATTGGACAATTCAATTTCACATGTGAATTTTAGTGCGGGATGGAGCCAGTTCAGTTGTGTAAGGAACACCTCACACGCTGCGCGGTTGTCAAAAAAATGCAAACGTATCATCAACATACCGACAATACACATGCGGGACTATATTAAGATCGTTGGCGTTTTGTAGCAGGCGCATTTCATGAAAGCCAACAAAAATGTTAGCGAGCGCGGGGCCTAATGGGGATCCCATAGCCACACCATCTATCTGTGAATACATCGTATCATTGAAACTAAACTCAACCGCGCGAGTGGCCAAGTTCATGAGATCAATGAATACGGGATCAGGAACAGGTGGTGAGTCTAAGTCGCCATGATAGAGATAAGAAGCACAGATGTCATAGCTTCTTTCAGTGGCACGTTGGTAAATAGGCTAGAGATATCGAATGAACACATAACACAATTCCTATTATAAAGGGGCAGATCGCGGACGAGTTTAGCAAACGTAAACGAATCTCTAAAGCCTCTCGCATACATGCGAGAATATTTTACGAATTTGGATACGAATGGTAACGATGTGGAAATCCACGAATGTTTGCGATTGACTGCGATACTTACGGAACAGTTACGGAAAAGTTACGGAAAAGTTACGAATGTTTGCGATTTATATGCGATATAACCGGAAGTGACGTATTTTCCGCGCGTTTTCACAGCGTTTCACAATTCTACAGCAACTTTTCATGACATTCTCTCCACATTTTTCCAATTGTACACTGTTCACCATGGATAATTCGCAGATATTCGTAATATTCGCATTAATTCGTATCAAATTCTTGGCTGTCAAGTCATTAAGAATGAGTTACGAAATATACGAATGAGTTACGATAGATACGAATGAAATACGAATCTGTTACGTTACATTACGAATAGTTACGTTTCCTGAAATTTTTTAACATGTTGAAAAAATTCTGCGAAGCCTGCACTCGGCTGCGAATTCTTACGAACATTTACGAACCTTACGAACCTCTGCGAATGTTCATTAGGAAATGTTGGGAAAATCTGCGATTTTTTTGTCGCAAAGAATCGTACCTTTTCGTAATGAACATTCTCAGATGTATGAGAGCTGCTTAACAGTATGAACAGACAAACAATCTAAGACTGGCTGAAGGTGCTCGCTTAGCCATTTTGCCAGTTCATGCTGCGCTGACCCAACCATCGATAGAATAGGACGAAGCGGAACGTTGGTTTTGTGGGTTTTGGGGAGGCCGTACACGCGGGGTCTTAGCGAGCCATGTGGTCGAATTCTATCATAATCTGGCTTAGACAAATCGCCGCATTTACATAAATGTAATAAATGTCGTTGGAGCTTGGTTTCCAAAGTGGCTGTGCGATCATGATCTGGGACAGCACCTATGCGACAAAACTTTGATTCATCATGAAGAATGTCAGACATTTTGTTAACATAGTCACTTTTTTCAAGTAATTTGTTATATACCTGCGTGATAACCGTGATCAGTGCAGGTCGAAAAGCTTCGTTATCATGTCTCTTTTTCGTGCCATATTGAATATATATATATATATATATATATATATATATATATATATATATATTCATGTGAAAAGATGCCTTTGCATATAAGAATTTCGTATGTACTCTTTATCTCTTTTAATAAGTAAGATAAGTCATAAAACACTCATCAGGATGCATTAGTGTTTCATCAAAACTCTCCTTTATACATCTTTCCCCGTCAGTTGATTTTGGTAATCAGATTTATTTAACATTTGTGTAATCATTCGTTTCACAGTTCCGCATACAAATACACGTACAGAAATAGACCATATTATTTGAATGACCTAAAATATTTTAAAATCATTTAAAGAAGGAAGATGTTTTAACTTTCATTCTAATTTCTCACATTCTGTATTCCAGCATGATAAAATCTTGCCCCACTGAATGAACTTTGAAATTTCCAAATATGTGAGCGAGTACTAATAATTTAAAAATTCTTGGTGGGAGCCTTCCTCCCCCCATCCATCGCTTTATATACGCTTATGATAAAGTACACAGTATGGGAGTGGAGGGAGAGGGGAACGGGAGAGTTGATCTCAACGCTTACCCCTTCAGCGTCTCGACGGATTGAGATACAGCCTATGGCATAGCAAAACACTGTGGTAAAGCAAAGTCCAAGAAACAGGCCCCAGAAGCTGTATGCAAGACGATCCGTATCATAAATGAGGCAATTACCAGTCTCTCCACACGACTCCTGGAACATTATACACGTAGACTCTACCGCCAGGCCATAATAGATCGGAGCAGGGATGAACGCTGTATGGGCATGTTGTAAAATGAAGGGAATGATTGTTTGGTTACAATTTCAATTATTATACACGTTCGTTTTATATTCATTTTCTTTAATGATCTTTTATTTTTTACTGCATTTCGATCTATGGCAAGGACAAAAAAAAATATAAAAAAATATCCCCCATAAATAGTTGTTAGCTGATAGTGTAAATAGTTGAAATACTTTATGCCAGTTGTTATGCCTTATATTGATTTAAATTAAAATTGATTTAATTAAATTAAATTGATTCTTGTTTTACTTGTTTGTTGTTTGTTCCACCCATGGAGCGGCCTTCTAAGAAATAAAAATCACTGTATCACTGTATCACATAATGTCACAACGACGCATAATGTCCTAAAATTGTGACATTAATGTGCGGTGATCATCTTTTCTCGAGGACCCTGATAGCAGAAAGTGTTAAAAAATGACGTGATATTTACGTCGTGGTTTTCGTCTTTTTTACGTCTTGTAATTACGTCAATAAGACGACAACTTGCACCAACGCAAGACGTCAAGAGAACGTCTTATTTTGACGTCATCTCTACGTCTTCATTCCTCTTCCCTGATAGCAGAAAGTGTTAAAAATGACGTGATATTTACGTCGCGGTTTCCGTCTTTTTTACGTCCTGTAATTACGTCAATAAGACGACAACTTACACCAACGCAAGACGTCAAGAGGACGTCTTATTTTGACGTCATCTTTACGTCTTGTACACCGCAAAAACTATAGTGACTGCACCTGAAATCCTGTTTTTAGCACTTGTAGTGTGCTAATCTAACAGCAAAAAAAATTGTGACCGTGGCGAGCCTCGAACCAGGTTCCGCTGATTGAGAGGCGCTGACGTTACCGATGGACTAACAAATGCTTCTTGCAATTCAGTTTAGTCATGGGAGTCAAGTAGATAACATGAACTATGTGGTGTCGTAAATTCACAATGTAACAATATGATCTGCTCTAAATCGTACAATGTGAGTTAGTCTAGCGGTAATGCCAGCAATTCTCGATCAGCGGACCCTGGTTCGAAGCTCGCCCAAATCATTTTTTTTAATGAATGTTTAGCAGTTTAAGGAGCCGGTCCAGCTCCCGTGAAAGTGCTGAAATAGCACGCTGTGTGCATTCAATAGCACTCTGAGTGCAATCCCTATGCATGCCCTCAAAAAGTGCTCAGCACTTCAGTTTTTGCAGTGTACAGATGACGTCAAAATAAGACGTCCTCTTGACGTCTTGCGTTGGTGCAAGTTGTCTTATTGACGTAATTACAGGACGTAAAAAAGACGAAAACCACGACGTAAATATCACGTAATTTTTACCACTTTCTGCTATCAGGGGAATTACCCTCCGAGGACAACGCCCCCCCCCCCCCCCCCCTCCCTGGCATTTAAATTCACAATGAGAAGCCGAAATGAACTTTTCAAAAAAGTTCGTTACATTATGCGTTAAGCTGTTTCGATATTTTACGTCAATTTATGCGTCAGAAGATGTGATTTTGTGCGAGAGGAAAGTTATATATGATAATGGTCAACGCTTAATGTCACAATTTTAGGACATTATCCGTAGTTAGGACATTACCGGTTGTAAAAGACCCAACGCCAGTGGAAAGGGCAGATATTACGCTGTGAAATTTTGAACATTTTGAAATGTTTGCTCATCCTTGCAGTAAGCATCACTTCACCCTGTAACTGCCACGTTCACAATCATCCCACAATTATTGACGCGTTGATGCCGTAAATACAACGTATTTAGCCGCGTCCCACTCCATATCACAAATATGGCCTTACGTGGGGCTTACAGCTAGGCTTTACGTGAAAGTGTGACTGCACCTAAATGTAGCATAAATTGATCTCAGCAACGTTCGTTATTCTTACCTAACACCTTATTGAAGAAGCTTCCAAGTGCGAGGGCTATTGCCTTGTCTCTGTTTTCAACGACCCTAGATGAGAAACGGGATTGGATAGTTGTGTTTGAAAAGCAAAGGCATTTCATGGAATCATGATCGAGAGCAGGAATAACGATGACGATGATGATTATTGAAAATAATGGTTATAATGATATTGATAAAAATACTACTACTACTACTACTACTACTATTACTACTACTACTACTACTAATAATAATGATAATTACAATGACAAGAAATGATATTAATGATATTAATAAGGATTAGAATATTAATAATAAGAATAAGAAAAAGAAAAGAAGAAGAAGAAGAAGAAGAAGAAGAAGAAGAAAAAGAAAAAGAAAAAGAAAAAGAAAAAGAAAAAGAAAAAGAAAAAGAAAAAGAAAAAGAAAAAGAAAAAGAAAAAGAAAAAGAAAAAGAAAAAGAAGAAGAAGAAGAAGAAGAAGAAGAAGAAAAAGAAGAAGAAGAGGAAGAAGAGTGGTAATAATGATCATAAAACAGACATTTGAAAGGCGATCTTGAGTTCTCGTAAGGACAATATATTAATGTTTACAGATTCACACCAAACTTACCCTAATTTTTTAAATATTTGTAATGAATGATATCTGCAAAACGAAATTGTACAAATTATATTAAACAGCTCATTAATAAGTAGAGACAGATATTTTGGAAACTGAGCTTAGAGTCCCGACCCCGTGTCATACACTCGATATCTAATGTAAAAGAGTGGAAATCCAACGTTGGGGGTCACAAGAGAGTGTAATCCACTCTCAAAAAAGTAATTCAAACAATAGCGTATTTGAAGTGGGGAGGGGGGGGGGGGTGGGTGTCCGGAGCAGGGGAAATTCCCCCCCCCCCCCCCCACCCCGACAGATTTTTCAACAATAAAAAAAATAATACCTGAGTCTTTCAACCATTACGAAGCAGTTATTTTCAATTACATTGCACAATGTTGTAAACCATATTGATTTAATTGTCAGCATCATTAATTCCATTATCCGCCTTGAATAAAATGAGACCGTGCATATGTTAACTGTACCAATAATTTATTGCCTTTACCGACCAGTCAGCCAGCTGATTCCCCAACATTTAATAATTCAACGTAAATTCTTATCATCAGTAAGTTGACGCCTATAGGATTTCAGCAACCCATTAGTATAGCATTGCTGATTCCTTTTCCCACAAGTCGGCGCCTCTGACATTAGGTTTGCACCTTTGATTCGATAAGGTTATGAGTTTGAACTGATGTAAAAAGACGTTTAGATTGTATTTATCTACCAGACGAAATCGATGGCATTGGGCAAAATTCTTTGCCGTTATCATGAGACGGACCCAATTTTATGTGAGATGGCGCAAATTTTATATCAGATGGCGCCGATTTTATGTCAGATGTTACCAATTACAATTAAGCAGCCATGCAGCGCCTACGAACGGGGGGGGGCACTCAGTATTATAGTGTGCGGTGGGTGTGTGCCGTGGAGAAGCGCCCCCCTTTCTACTCTCAAATTTCCAAAGCATTCCAGTTTTTTCTTGTTGAGAAAAAGAAAGAAGAGAAACCGTTCCAAAGCATCGGGGGTTTTTTTATTCCGTCGTTCCGGCCGTGCTGGCACGCCCGCGATTTTTTTTCTTCCGTCAGGACTTGCGCCACAGGAAAGAGAGGGCAGTATTTTAGTGTCAAGCGACCCCGTTTTGAAGACTTTGAGAGAGACTCCAATTTTAAGACTTGTATTTTCTCAAAAGTTTCACCCTATATTTATTTCAGCAAAAGAAAAAAATGTTGTCAATACTGAATATCCAATCTGACACTGACGAGACTCGAACTTGAGCCACTTACATGACAAGCGCTTCGTAGATCCAAATGCGCCACACAAGCAACTGCAAGTTAGGTTCGCTCGTTTTATCATTATCTCTACAATTTGTTTTTTATGAATATTCATGCCGATTAGTCTTGGTGGAATAAACCGTATCGTCACTTCAATTTGGCGCTCAAATCCTGCCTTCTCTTGTCGGTGGCGCAAGTCCTTCCATAAGAGTATAAGTTGATCTGTTGTCACACGATGGAGCAAACGAGGGTTGCGACGTTTCGACCGCTAACTGCTAGTCTTCGTCAGGCAATGCGGACAATCGCCGCTGCAAGCGCCTTTTATAGCGTAAGCTACGTTCCGAGGGAACGTACTATTGACCTTACGTATGGGCGCCCTGCCCTAAGGCTTACCCGTAGACATGAGCGCTGCTCGAAGAAACTCGCGAGGTTTACCAACCACCTTACCTTCCTAACGCGTTGCATCAAGAACTCCGTCATCCCGAGAGACCTGAAGATTCGCCCTCCAGTTCCTACCAAGGCAGCACGACTCATTGCCTTCAAGACATCCCGCCGCTTTCTCCGAGAGAGAATTCGCCTGACTCGGATGACTCTGAAGACTATCAAGTCCGAAGGACACGCTAACTTAGTCCTCGAGTGCAACGGCAACACCTTCCGCGCTGAATTCGAGAAGTACAAGGCCCGTCAACAAGGTAAATATGACAAGCTGATTGAACAAGGTAAGCATAACTCCGTGTGTATTTCGGTCGAAACGTCGCAACCCTCGTTTGCTCCATCGTGTGACAACAGATCAACTTATACTCTTATTGTACTACCACGATGATCAACATCTTCCGCACTAAGTTTCATTCCAGGTGCTTAAATCCTCCAGGCTTTCCCCATTGCTTCCAATCCGGTTCCAATCCACCCCAGGGAATTCAGTTTTCATTCATTAACCCCGTTTGTATGAATACACACACCATAGACTTGCCATGACACACAGCGTATTAAGCTAATGGGAGCTTGTGGGAACCAGTTACGTAGCATAATAGGTTATATTGTAATCCATTTCCAAAGAAAAAATGTTTGTAATTCCGAAGATCATGCTTTTCATGGTATACACTAGTTCCGAAGCCCCCTTTTTATAATCTGCCAGTGACACACACCTACCGCTTTTGGGGTCGAGTGCCCCCCCCCCCTCCCCCCACCGGTTGCTATTTTTTCTGTCAGGACTTGTGCCAACGACGAGAGAGGGCAGTATTTGAGTGCCAAAGTCTATGAAAGTGAAGTGACAGTACGGTTTATTTCGGCTACACTAGTCGGCATGAATATTTTGTGATGACGGCCTGCCATGTATTATCTCGCACAAACTGCGTAATATACATACATATACATACATTTTGCGCGTCTTTTTCATCTTGTTTCTACGCAACCATTTTGCGCGTCTTTTATTTGCCTTAATTTTGCTTGACGCTTAATAAATTTGTCATTCCTTGACAAAGGGCTATGCCCGAAATATCGGATAATTGCCATCTCTACGGTTTTTTTTATTTATATTTGTCTTTTCTACGGATATATATATATATATATATATATATAATTATATATTATATAAACCCGCATTCAAATTATATTTCCATATTTATAAGCGAAATTTCCGGCGTAAATATTCAAATTTGAATGAAGCGCCGTAAAATCAAAATAAACAACAACAACAGCAATCATGAAAAACAAATTGTAGTGATATAACAAAATCGGCGAACCTAACTAGCAGCTCTCTGTGTGGCGCAGTTGGATCTACGTTATGCTTTTCATGAAGATATCCCGAGTTCGAGTCTCGTCAGGGTTAGATTAGGGTAAATGGTTAGGGTTTAGGAATTCGGTATTGACAAAATTTTCTTCTGCTGTTAATATTAGGTGAAACTTTGAGAAAATAAAAGTCTTCAAAACGGGGCCTCTTGACGCTCAAATACTGCCCTCTCTTGTCGTTGGCGCAATCCCTGACAGAAAAAAATCGCCCTACGACGCTATGGAAAAGTATGTGGACGCCACCCCCTGGATCCGCCAATGATAGACTTCCCTTAAACATAATATTTTCCTCAAATAGGAATCCTTTACTGATTACGACAACCTTCTAAGACATTGTCATTGATCCCTGCTTTGAAACCTTCTACTGATTTCGTTATCTACCTTATCTGCGCATTAAAGACAGAGTTGCCCATGGAAGATTGGACGAATGTAAAGGCAGAGTAAAGACAGATAAAAGTGATGATTTTAACTCGGCAGAATCTTGGGCATTGGTTCTTTACGGAGGTCGAAGGTCCCTCGAAGAGCGGACTAGCAGTGGAGGTAGGCGACACGCAGGTGCAATTCGTGTAGACAGTCTGCAAACGATGATGTTGATTATAATTTTATTAATAATAAATTTGTATTTAAAAAAAGAACAGAAAAGAAAAGAAAGAGACACGACAGGTGCCGGATAAAATTTTTAAAAGGACGTCATTCACCCTTCTGTTTTTATCTGAGGAACTTTTGTACATGAGTAAAACAATTTTTCCACTAACGTGATCCTGACACCCGCATTAAAAATAGTTTAGCGATAGTGTGCTGGAATCGTCGGAACGGTAAACTCAAAATCACGTCTAAAGAACGGTATGCCAGATCAATTGGGTTCTCTTAAAAAATATATATATACATACATATATGCATGTGTGTGTGTTTGTGTGTATATATATATATATATATATATATATTTCCTTCAACCTCAACTTTATTCATCAAAAAACAAAGGGAAATACGAAGTTAGTCCAGGTTATTTTTTTGTAAAGTACAATGTATAGGACTATATAAAATCTAAAATGGAAGACATATCACAAAACATAACACATTAAAACGTGGAATATAGATAAATATACAATATTTATATATATTTTCTTTCTTTCCAAATTCAAAGACAGTTAGGGTGGATTCGTGTGATATAAAAACTTTTATCTTAGGTTCTATTCAACACTATTATGTTGCACATTAATCTTATAGTTTGTTTTTAAATATATATATATATATATACATCCCCTATATAATGCGAAAAGAAATGAGAGAATAACGGTATAGAGTAGCTTAAATCAAATTTCCCGAGAACTGTCTCCCCTTTTCAAATTTTTGCAAAGGTTGAAAAAATGTCTCCGCCGGGGATCGAACCCGGGTCCTTGGTTTTTTATCCCCCCCCCCCCTGTCATTATCGTATCTTTCTCCCCCTCTCTCTCTTGCTTTCGAACTAACACTTGCCAATAGAAATTGTCAGCGGGGAATGTTGGCTATGCTACGCTCGTATTAATTCCCTCTTTTTTGTAAACTGGCTGAATTTCTCACCTCCCCTTCCTCATTCTCACGAACCCCAGAGCAGCCAGCATGGCAAGGCGTGATGTAGGTGAGTCCATCAGAGCCGCAGACCGGAGTGTAAACTCCTTTTTCACATCCGCAGCTTGCCATACAAGATGGCGCCGGTTCCAAACTGAAATATCATCGGATGCAAAAGAGACAGTTAATTTACAAATGATAATAGCCCACTGTGAGATAATGTTCTGGATTTAGGAAGCATTTTATTCTTGCACTCCATACCTATAAAGCGCTTTCTAGAAATATTGATGTCATCACCTCTTTCATCGGATTGCAATGTGTGCACATTCTCCACTCCCGTGCTGAGCACTACAGACAAGTTTAGCACGATTAAAAAAAGCAACAACGAACAGTTTGTTGCGTTGTTATTTGGATGCGTTTTTCCTTCTGAATCTTTGTAAGATATAGTGAGATATAAAGTCGATTCACGTAAGGAATTAGTTGGGTAAATCTTATTCCCCAGTTGGACAGCAAATTCAAGTGAAAAAATATCTGGGGGAGGGGGATGGGGAGGGGTTTCTTTTAACGTTATTCACATTTACCTAATTTCGCCAGTAGAATAGGGTGTAGTCACACCAGCGAGAGACGCCTTGTCGCAAACGATGGCGAAATTGGCAGCGATGAAAACTATCGCAATACTCTTGCAGATAATTGCAAATTTAAGGAAGCCTTTAAGCTTCAAGTTCATTCTGTTTATGATTACTGCAGACAACAAAACGCCCAAGACTGATGTGGGGGTACTCACAGCAGCTGAAAATAGAGTTCATAAAACAATTTCTGAGCTTATCATTAAGAATTTTTATATTTCAAATGTAATTGTGTACATGGTATAGGAGATACTGAAAAGGCAAGGAGAAAATTTGACGTGCTGGTTTTTATTATTTTAGAGGCATCATAAGCTAAAAGGAGACAGTTGAAACCCCCAATCAAAAGTTTTGTCCATAAATCCAAACTTGCTTTCAGCATATTTTTAAATTGTAATTGACGATATTCTAAAACACCAAGAAATTAAAAGTGTTTCAGTGATGCCCCAGGTGGTTCGATGGCTTTACCAAATTGTCACATTTTAAATTGTTTTCTGTGTAACAAATTATCACAACCTATTGGTATGAATTTGATAATGCAATATTTATTGCAATCTTATCCATGAACGTAAAACGGATCTCTGAAATACATGGCCATATAAGAGCGAATCACTTAGGTTGGAGTGCATGACCCACCCCTCCATTTTCATGGCAATGCCCAATTACCATGCACTGCACCTGATTTTTGCGTACATCCCTTCTATTTCGAAAATTTACCACCGAATTTTTTTATCAAAAACCCACAATAAAGTAGAATTTTAACAAGCCACATATTCATAGCTAGTTGAAAGTGTTACCAACGAACGTAGAGGGCGTCAATTGTACCAGTGTGCTAAATTCATGACGTTTTCGGCAAGCTGATTTTGTGACCACTCGCAATGCATTTCGGGATAGGGGTAACCTCTCTCCCGCTGCGGGCGTACTGCTGAAATTAAATAAAATCCATTCGCTGATCCATCTAAATGCGGTATCAATGAATGCGTCGTCTGCTGAGCTTGTTACCGGTATACAGTCTAGCTAGCGTCAGCGTACGCGGCTGGGCAAGGCGAGGGAAAGGTACCGAGCGTCATACCCTCTCGCTGCACTGGACGTGCCCGAGGACGTAGCTGTGCCGTCAGGGTATGAATATTTCATAATTTATGATAACGGCTAAACACATCCATAAAAAAAAAAAACCAAAAGAAACAAACCAACAGCAACAACACCAACGTTTAAGGCAAAACCAGTGATTCTTGCTGCAGGGAATTTAATTGGAAATTGTAAATTTCGACATGAATTCAATTCATGTTATCTTTTATTAAAAATTTTTAAATAATTCTATTCATTAATTTTTGGTTATTCATAATTTATTTTTTGTATTTTTTAAAAATTAATTAATAATCAATATTATTAATATTAAGTGTGTATTTATGTATGTATATATTAATTTATTAACCTATTTCATTGTTATTATTTTTAGAGGAGGGGTTAAGCTAAATAATTTAATTTGACATCGCCACCACTTCTATTCAGACCTCACCCAGGGACGGATCCAGGATTGAGTATAAGAGGGGGCACACAAATGAAGGTTTGTCAAGGTAGACCAGTATTTTGTTGGTCTTGCCAGCTTCTCGAAAAGTCGCTCTGGGGGGGGGGGGGGGGCGTTTGTCAACAACAACAAAATTTCGCCAGACCTTCAAAATTTGCTCAGTGGGGGGGGGGGGGGGGGGGGGGAGGTTATGGGGGTCCAGTTTCCCCTCCATAATTTGCTGACAAGCAAAAAAAAAAAGAACAGAAAAAAGGTCTTCATTCTAAAAGGGGGGGGGGGGCACAAAATGCATACTTTTCTTCCATGGGGGGGGGGGGGGTAGGGGCCGGAAGTGCCCCCCTGGATCCGCCCCTTTTCTCTTTCCTTTTCACCATATCTTCTCAGTTTCGCCTTTTCTCATCTTTTTTGTCTTCCCTCTCTCATACATACACCTTAATCACACGTCCTGGGGGGTGTTTCATAAAGCTGTTCGTAAAGTTACGAATGACTTTACGAACGACTGGAACATGTTCTTGGGTGCTATGCTAATCAGATTCTCAATCATTTAGCACAAGAACTGATCACCAGTCGTGCGTAAAGTCGTGCGTAACCTACGAACAGCTTTATGAAACACCCCCCTGGTACAGTCACCCCTCCCCTATATGGTTCATTTCATTGATATGTGAAAGGACCTTTATCATGACTTGTTCACAGAATAATTTTCAATTACATGTATATCTTTCTCACAATCAAGATTTAAGGTACAATAGTTTATTCAGAAAAATAAGTTTATATTTTTTTACTTTTTAATGAATATTTTCTTGCATGCAGAAATGAGGACAGTTTTTAGAGAAGTTTAGACATTGTCTTACTTCTTAAATATACGTTTACTTATTCTCCTTTGAAAAATCCAACATAATTTATATAATTCTTGTGCAGTCATACACTTTTTTCCGTATCCGGACACCTACCCCCTGGACAACCACCCCCGGATAACCCCCCCCCCCCCCTCCCTAGGATAACCGCCCTCTAGGACAACTACCCCCTAGGACAACTACCCCTAGGGCAACCACCCTCTAGGACGACTACCCCCTAGGCAAGTACCCCCGGATAACTACCCCCAAGACAACTACCCCCTAGGACAACTACCCCCAGGACAACTAACCCCCGGACAACTACCCCCTGGACAACCACCCCCTAGGACAACTATCCCCCGGACAACTACCCCCCCCCCCCCGGACAACCACCCCCGGACAACCACCCCCTGGACAACTACCCCCAGGGCAACTAACCCCCGGACAACTACCCCCTGGACAACCACCCCCTAGGACAACTATCCCCCGGACAACTACCCCCCCCCCCCGGACAACCACCCCCCTGGACAACTACCCCCCAGACAACTACCCCCTAAGACAACTACCCCCAGGACAACTACCCCCGGACAACTAACCCCAGACAACCATCCCCTAGGACCCCCCTCGAAGACAATTACCCCCAGACGAGTATTTTTTTCTGTCAGGATTCGCGCCACTGAGAAGAGAGGGCAGCATTTGAGCGTCAAGAAGACCCGTTTTGGAGACTTTGAGACTACAACTTTAAGACTTGTATTTTCTCTCAGTTTTACCTTACTTTATTTCAGCAAAAGAAAATTTTGTCAATGATACTATCCTAAATTCTAACACCCCTTAGCCTGCCGAGGCTCGAACTCGTGATTCCTTCATGACGAGCACAACGTGAATCCGATTGCGCCACACAAGGAACTGCGTGACTGGTTCGCTCATTTTATTATATCCCTACAATTTGTTTTTCATGCCAACTAGTCTTGACGGAATAAACCGTATTATCACCCCTCTTGACGCTCAAATACTGTCCTCTCTTGTCAGTGGCGCAAATCCTGACAGAAAAAAATACGCATCTGGGGGTAATTGTCCTAGAGGGTGGTTGTCCTAGGGGGTTGTTGTCTGGGGTAGTTGTCCGGGGGGTAGTTGACCTGGGGTAGTTGTCGTAGGGGTAGTTGTCTGGGGGTAGTTGTCCAGGGGCTGTTGTCCAGGGGTGGTTGTCCTGGGGGTAGTTGTCCTAGGGTGTGGTTGTCCGGGGGGTAGTTATCCGGGGGTAGTTGTCCTAGAGGGTGGTTTTTCTAGGGGGTAGTTGTCTGGGGGGGGGTAGTTATCCGGGGGTAGTTGTCCTAGAGGGTGGTTGTCCTAGGGGATATTTGTCTGGGGGGTAGTTATCCGGGGGGTACTTGTCCTAGGGGGTAGTCGTCCTAGAGGGTGGTTGCCCTAGGGGGTAGTTGTCCTAGGGGGTAGTTGTCCTAAAGGGTGGTTATCCTAGGGGTGGTTATCCAGGGGGTAGGAGTCCTAGAACCACTTTTTTCATATACTACAATACAATATAGTTCCATCACAGCCGACTTGTCAAGGTCAAATAATATTCTCTTAGTACAAACTATGTACATGCATTTAAAAAAAAAAGAATTTCAATCTAAATGAATCATACGTTATTCATTTCAATCCCTTTCCAAGAAGTAAATTATTTGAATTACAATTTAAAGGTTATTTACCCACTACATCCCTACAAAGAAGAAACATAAGAAATAAATGACCATCTAATTTCTGTTCAACACACACCAATGGCAACAATTTTACTCCTAAAAAAAAAGTACAGTTGTAAGAACTCTTTAAATGATCCATCTCCTTTTAGGTTGGTACATGTATATTGTATGTTACTATTATTATAAATCTAACTATAAAAAGGGGCAGGAGGAACACACAGAGATCTAATTAGATAGTTTCAAGTCAAATAAAGTGTTGAATAGTATGGATTTTCTCAGTAGATAATGAATAAAATAATAATTTACTTAATTTATAAATTCATAGAATCAGATAAGATTATTATTAGTTTGTGATACACTGCGGGCAGATTTAATAAAGGAGTGGCCCTGGCAGTGCTTATCTTAATATCATTTAGGGGCCCTGTAATCTCACAAAATAGGCCACACAGAAGAGGAAGACCTCCTCACAATAACGAGCTACTATAACAAAATGGCTGCATGTGACTACAATATTTGAAATGGGGAGGGGGTGGATAAATTGGTCAAGATATAATTGAAGAACTTTAAACTCCTGTTCAGTCATTCTAATTATAATAATAAACCCTGAAACTTCAAGCTTCCTATTAACACAGTTAGCATCAACTCTTTATATGAAATGGAATAATAAGTGTGAATTCAAGTATTTAAAGAGGAAAAAAGTTGGACACATAAAATTTTCAAGGCTATTTAAAACCAACCAAATTAGTAAAGTCTCAAAAAAATTTAGTTGGTATGTTTATGTGAAAAAAAATATGTGTACCTAGATTGTATTGAGGTACTAATAACAACCAGGGGCGTCGATTATGCAATGGCAGTTGCCCCCCCCCCCCCCCGATAATATTAAGATGGCAAATATATCACTTTGCCCCCCCCCCGTAACCGTGGATAAGCTGGTAAGAGGCGTGGCGTTGAAAAAAATCCATATATGGTACTATTAGGCTATTTTGCCCCCCCCCCCCCAATCCAAAAACGGATCGACACCCCTGATAGCAGTCTTACTCTTACAGCATAGACCTACCATGCAAAACTGGAGCAGCTAAGCATTTATTTGTTCCTCTCAGAATTTGTCTTCATTCTCAGCGGTAAGCCATCATCTTCATCATCTGTAAAATAGATGAAGGAGAGTCGTGTAGAGAAGCATTATTATGTATTAAGCAAAAAATGAGATACGCTCATCCTCACCCTCGTGATCTTTTCAAAGAGGATAAATAATAATACTAACTGCATGTACAATCCATCCTAAAATATTTGTGGACTTTAATAAAAGTGTAATGTATTCACTCATCTTATTTTGTTTTGTTTCTGTTTGCATTAATTAATGAAATGTTTAATATAATAATTAAGGGGGAATAAAAATTCTTTTTATACTGACATCACACTGAACATTCCCTAAAGATCTCATAATTGATTTTTAAAGACACTAAAACAGCTAATTTAATATTACACTGAAGAAAACAGATCTCAGTGGTGGATAAAGGAAAAGGACAAATGAAATGTCCATTCTCTCAGAATTCTTTTGCTGTTGTTGCTGTTTTGGTTGGAGTGTAAACTAAACCCCCCCCCCCCCCCAAGTAAACCGATTCAGGATCCACTACCATTACCAGACCTATAATTTTTAGCTGTAATACCCTGTGGTAACTCCTTGGTATTATTAAGTCTAGGTCCAACTAGTTAGGTCTAGACCTACCTGTTTATTTCTCACGTCTCATCAAAGTCTTTTATAGTAGGACTTTCCGCTTCATCCGGCACTTCCAACAGTTGTTGAGTTATGTAGACCTCTAAACATTAGGCTCTATTAGATCTTCAAGTAGATCAGCCACAAGTTAGTTCCTTGCCAAGTTTATCTGAGGGCAATCAAAGTCAACATGAGTGTTTACTGAAAGTCACTGAGTGAAACAACAAAGGCCATTCATATTATATATTACTCTGTGGAGATGTATTATTACCTCTCATTAAAAGTGCTTTGATTCTGGTCTACAAATAGCAGAATCAAGACTAAATATGAACCCCCTCTCTCTCTCTCTCTCTTGAAATTAAAAAAAAATAAAACATCATGCTTGCCTTTGAGTTTGACCTTGTCTCAAGTTTGTGAAAAGTTACAAGTTACAAATACAATTATCATTATGGTTAACGTTAGGGCCTAACTTTGTTAATGTTAGGCCTAAGTAAGACCTATTTTGATCTAACTTAGACGATATTATTAGGCAAAACCGGAGAATAGGGGCCGGTCTGCGCGTGCTGTATTCATTAATTTTGTGTGCAAGAAAATGTAGCCCAGCGGCGGCGGCGACGATCTTGTATATGATTACCACAGCATTAATTTCTTGATTTAAAATATACTTGGAAGTTGTTTTGAACTTGATTATGAACTTGTTACATGTGTTCATTTTTGCCTCTGCCGATCTCCGCACTGTAATTAAAACATGGCACGCGCACGCCGACCTGCCCCTATTTTGTGGGTTTGCCCGATATTATTTATAGAAAAATATATTGATGATGATTATCACGGCAAGAATTCCTTATGTCCCAGCCACCTTATTTTTTCATTTTTGAAATCCGAATCTGATCCCCCAATCCCCATCCATCATGATGATGATCATCGCTCCATCCAGCATCCGAACAATTGTTTTTTTAATTTAACAAATTAACGTTACATGCATGCTAACACTAGTAACAGCTCACTCTATATTTTATTACCCTGGATTGCCAAATTTGTTTCATCATCATTTCAAATAAGTTAATCGAAATTTATAACTAAAATCAAACCTTGATTGATCCATCGTCGAGCTCTGACTCTGAGTCTAGTACTTAGGCGGTCAGATCGAGAGAGAGAACTGTATATGTAGCAATAAAGTACACGGTATATATGCACACACGGTACGGACATGAATCGAAATCGAAATACAGTGCAGTAGCAGCGAAATATAGCAGGAAAACGTTAGCAACCTCACAAATACATATTATTGTATCGTAAAGTAAAATGATAAATTTATAACCATTTTAATCTTTTTTCTCTTGAAAATTATAAAAATCATTGACAAATATTATTGAACATAACATCTTATTTTAACATTTTAATTCAAAAGTTTTTTAAAGTATAAATTGAAAAAAAAATCAAATCTACAATCTACCTAAAAACCTCTCTGAGAGAAACGATGGTCACAGAAATTTAGCAAAGTGAACCTTCCTCATAGCAATACTGCAAAGTATTGACGCCCTCTACGTTCGTTGGTGTTACGAAACGAGAAATTGCTCCTTGTTTGGTCACGTACGCGTACGCGTACGCGTGTCACAACTCAGTACGCTAAAAATTATATCAAAGAAGCGCGGCAACTGTTCTTACATAAAATGGTGGACACGTCTGCAGGAGTAATGTCATACTCTGTCTGTAGGTAACGTCCAATGAAGATATAGAACCCGCTAGTGTTGGCGGCAGCAGTCACACTTCCAATGGCTATGGCCAAGAAGGTGAAGTTCGTAAGGAGACGACGAATGGCAGAAAGGTATCCTATTTTACACAAATAAATTCCCAAATCACAATATATGAAAAGATGATAGACAACTACAAGTGTACAAAAATTACACATGTTTTAACATTAGTTGGCATGGTTGATGACCAAGCCCAAGATAATTTATAACTGAACCATGATTGAACCAACATGGGATACACGAACGTTAAATTGGCCCACAGGGAATATGTACAGTGCGTCCCAGAAAAAAGTTAACAGTTCAATAAAGTCTCCCCAAATAAATGTTTCAAAATATTTTAAGGAGATTTTCATACCTGTGGACAGCTTAGGGTCTCTTCTATCAAATGACACCAACATCTAACAATATTCTACGCTTGAGTGCTCAAAAGCCAATTTTGTGAAAGGGTGCAAAATCCAGACTTGACAAGAATTGATATTGGCTCTGGCCGGTACCAGCCAAGCTGAGTCTCATGAAAAAGGCTTATAAATTTCCATTTTCCGATCAATAAAGGACAATTCATAAAATAACAATCTCTGTTCTGTATATATCCTTACACATTCTATCAACATCTTATGCTTGAGTGAGCAATTAACTACTTTGTTGAGTTGTTCAAAATGTTACTTTCGGTGAGTCTTTTAATTTCACCTGCTTACTCACTAAACCACAACGTTTTGACGGGATATATCAGCACATACAGTGAACAAAATCTGTTCTTTCATAAATTGTCTTTTATTGATCAGAATATGACAATTTCTAAGCCTTTTCATGAATGTCAACTTTGCTGTTATCAGCCAGAATGGACAAAATATGGATTTTGCACCCTTTTACGAAAGTGGCTTTTGCTCACTCAAGCGTAAAATATTGTGAGATTTTGGTGTCATTTGATAGAAAATACTCTAAGCTGTCCACAGGTATGACAATTTCCTAAAAATATTTTGAAATACTCAACTGGGGAGACTTTTTTTCAACTGTCAATGCTAAAACAGTTCTCAGCTTTGTTGATACCATCCAGAACAAATACCAATTCTTGTCAAGTTTGAATTTTGCACCCTTTCAAAAAAGTGGATTTTGATCACTCAAGCGTAATGACTAGTCAGATTTTTTTGTGATATTGCATAGGGGAGAGACCCTAAGTTATCTACAAGAATGGAAATTTATTGAAAATATTCTGAAATATTTATTTTGGGAGACTTTTTCCAACTTTTTTTTTTTTTTTTTTTTTTTTTGGGGGGGGGGGGACGTAATGTAGAGTCCGTTTCCTATGATATGTAATCGCACTACTGAATAGACTGCTGAATAGTAAATATATATATATATATATATGTATATATATTATATATATATATATATATATATTGCGGCAGGTTCCAATTAACGATCCTTCAATAAAAGGCAAATGTTCCACTATTACATATTTTTAACTGATCTTTAACAACGGGTGACAGCCAAAGTCATTCCTATATTTAAAAAAAGGGTGATTCATTTGAAGTCTGTAATTACCGTCAAAGATGAAATGAGACTAAGCTCATTCATTAATGAATTTGACATTTTGAGTAGCATACAATATGGCTTTAGAGAAAAACACAGCACGACACATGTTATATTAACTCTCATTGAAAAAGTAACTAAGCATAATGATAACTCACACACAATCGGCATATTCCTGAACTTCCCCAAGGCCTTCGACACAATAGATGACTCAGTTCTTTTACATAAATTATATCATTACGGAATTAGAGGCAAGGCCTTGGAGTGTTGCAGGAATTACCTTACAAACAGAAAAAATTGTCTCTATCAGTATACACGATTTTAGTCAAAAGTTAATCAATTGTACCCCAATGTTCGATTCTCGGTTCCTTCCTTTTTATCATATACATTAACCAGTTAACGAATTTTATAGATCGTCTCATGTATTATCTTTGATACTATTCGCGATCGACTCAAATATTTTCTTGTCGCATCGAGATCGACACCAGCTAGTACAAACAGTAAACACCGCGTTAAAAATTGTGGCTAATTGCATTAGATCAAATAGACTATCCTTGTATCTTGACAAAACAAATTTCATCCTTTTCAGCAATACATTACATAAATTACCAGGAGCTGTTATCATAAACAACCATTGCGTAAGCAAAGTTGAAACGACAAGATTTCTAGGTGTGACGATCAATGATAAACTTCCATGGGAACCACAGGTACATAACCTTTGCAAAAAAGTATCCAGAAGTATTGGTATCATTAAAAAACTAAAACACCTTTTTCCTTATAAGGCCCTCCGCACATTATTCTGCACTCTTGTTTTATCTCTCTTAAACTATAGTATTCTTGCTTGGAGTAACTGTATAAAAACGAACCTCACCAGACTTTATCTTTTACAAAATATATTAATGAGAATCATTTTCAACAATGGTTACGGTTACACACCAATTTATTATTCCTTGAACATGTTGAATGTAAGTCCCTAAAAATATACGATTTATACTCCTACAATCTTGGAAATTTCATGTATCAACTTGACAGAAATTACCTACCAAAATCATTACTGAAAATGTTTCTTTAAAACAATGACATTCACAGATATCCAACCCGATAGTCAAATCTCTTTCACCCTCCACGTAAAAAAGCTTGTTTTACAAACAAACAAAAAAACAACACCAAAAAACATTCACATATACATGTACACTGGACCCCAACTTAGGAATTCACTTGACACGGCGTTGAAATCAACCGCAACATTTTACACATTTAAACGTAAATATAAATATTCCTTGTTGGATAGCTACATAATAAAGAAACGTAAATGTATACTCGTAGATTTAAACCAAATGTATTAGACGGCCTCTTTCCTCCTCCGTTTCCTTTATCTCTTTTTATTCCTCCACCTCTCCTTCTCGTTCATGTCGTTATCCTTGCCTCCTCATTTTTCCTCCCCCAACCTGTATTGCTTGTTCACGTCTTTTTATGCGTGTCTTTTTTTCTATCTCTCTCTCTTTCTCCAGTACTATATTCACATCCCCCTTGTTTTTTGTTTGGCCCCCTCTCTGTTTAAAAACTTGTTCATAGTGCTCAAATTAGCATTTCCTGCTTTTTTTTTTTTTTTACTTCATACACTGTAACTATTTTTACTTTTTTTTCCAAGCCTATGAAATACAAGCCATGCTTACTTAATAGACTCCTCCACTTATATTTTCCTTTTACAATTACAATGTTTACATTATACCACTTATCGCTTTATCAGTGTAAACCATAACCAAGTTCACTGAATGATGTTCTGTTTTACCTGTTTCATTTCAAGCATAAATCATAGTGCAGTGGTGACTTATCTATTCAAGTTTGATTTCAGTGTCAATAACGTCAGGGGCGGATCCGGGATTTTGTAAAAGAGGGGCACAGAGCCGGAGAAGTACACAATTAAGGAGGCATTTTTTTATTGTGTACTTAAGGTATGCCATTTGGTTTTCAAAAGGGGAGCTTTGGCCGATTGCCCCCCCCCCCTTCATCCGCCCCTGACGGGGAAATCATTTACTCAATTTTGTCGAGGTGAGTGATTTTTTTTCTTGACGAGCCTAAATTCCTTCCATTAACAAAATGATATATTTTTATCGTTATACGTTAGCAGTATCATGTAGTGTCATTCAACTATATCAATTACATGTATTTGTGTATAAGCTGTTTCCCGTCATTCTGACTTTTCGTCAGATTTCTTGGATTTTTGTCGATAAATAGCACGACACTAGAAATACTAAGATACTGAGAAGATTTCGCCTGCTGAAGTTTACTGTTAAAGACCTCAGCCTGACCGAATTTTGAAATATACACTTTATTCATCCACGGGGAGCTATATATTTTCTGAACAAATTGAAACCAACTTCATGAGATTCCGTTTCCTGTGGAATGAGTAACAGCGTCCCGAATGTTGAGCCCCGGTGGAAAATTTGATGACGACATATCGTGTAGACGCACTCGGAGCTGTATACATGACATGTCGTCACACGTCTAGCGACCCCCTGCAGTTTCCTCTCTTGTTACGCAATAGGGAGGGGGCGGACCAAAAAAAATTATCTGTTTTATTTTTTATGGATAAACGGAGACGAAAATTTATGAATACCCAGGGTAATTATATTCTTTGTTTACTAAGCTTTACGTCAATATATGGTTGTTTTGGGTCAGGCTGAGGTCTTTAAACAAAATTTATATAGGCCTACTAGGCCAGCGTAGGCACCTTTAACTCCAAACAACGGCAGTATGCACTATACACTATACACACACGTGTAAAAGCAATGAGTATACTACACACTGTGACACACAGGCTATCTTTGTGCGAAGCCCCAAGCATGTTGTGCCGGGAGAAGTCACCGGTGGAAAGGTCCTGGCATGCTTATGACAGTGATCTCTGGCGTTCCTTCAAGATATTTACACTGAAATTCACCGTAAATCATACATGGAATACCAAATGAACTCTTACAAACATCTTTTGATACAAGGAGAACAACATGAGACTATATTTAAAACGTTTCTTTCACATTTCCTTTTTGCTACCAATATTGTACATGAGCTTTAAAACGAACCACCATCTTCGGACCTTTAACTTCCTCCAATTTACTATATAATTGTCAATGAAATAATTGTAGAAATATAGATTAAGATGAAAAAAAAAAGGAAGTCACTAAGCGAACCTGTGATGAGAGCGAAACCACAGACACTTTCTTCATCAACCTTCTCCTTTCCATCAGCATCCGATTTCGAAGCATCATCCCCTTCTATGTCGAACTGCTTGTAACCGTTGCTCCCCTCCACGTGTTTATGGTGGCCATTCTGCTTTCCAGTGCCACCACCCACCTTAAATTCCAGTCCGTCCTCTACGGTTCGGACGACGACGCCAGCTTCGTGCACGTCACCAGTGACGTCTGTCTGACACTCGTTGTCGGCCTGATCGGTCGTATCCTCCTTCATCTTCGGTGTCGATTCCATCTCGATTTCGTCTTCATCTGACATCTCCTGTAATGGCCACACCTATTTATCAGAAACATGATATTATTAATAGAATTAAGTGAAAATACAAATATGTTTCTCCGGATGCTGGCTGTACATGGGTCGTCAAAGGGGCTAAAACAGATTTATTTTTTTTTAATCATGATAATTTTTGTTGTCATAAAATACTAATACAAATATTTTTAGTGTTTTTTTTATCATTATCAGCATTTAAATAAATGTATTATGTACTTTTTGTATCTATGCCAATCCAATATTTCAATAGATCAGTCTTTGCTTCCAGATTTCAACTTCTTGAACAATGTTGAAGGTTTCAGTGGCGAGTATTCACAATTACGTCGCTGGTTTCTGGTTTCTCAGTGCGCGATGCGAAAACGCAGTTTTGAGGAAAACGCGTTTAAAGATTTCATAATTTTTCAACGATAATAATAATAATAATAATACATTGCATTTATAATGCGCTTAATACAAATGAATAAATTATTGCACTAAATTGCAAACATTTTATGATATTCTGATACTACGGTATTCGTTTTACCTGATTGTAAGCATTTTATAGCTGAAAAAAAAACACAACCCCCCCCCCCCCCCCCCCGGGAAGATATAAGCGAGCAAAGTGGTACTAATGTAGCAAGTTGGTGCTAAAAATCGAGGGAATTGTACACTTTTTCATAAAAGCATGAAATTGGAATGTAGGTAGAGTTTTTGATACTAAATAATTCTGGATATGGGGCCACCTAAAATTTGGGCCCTTGGACCCGTTCTGCCCATTTCTCACAACATGGCTATCTTAGGGTATTTTTCCTTCATAATTGATTTAATCATATCCAGTTCTGATATATTGAATATTATATAGGATTTCAGGGCCTCAAAATTCAGATAAGTCCTTTACGTGCCAATTTTTTTTCAAATAAAGGGCTATGACCAATAGGCCCACGAAAGGCCCAATTAAATCAATGTGCAAGATAAGAGTTTTTTAGTCTTTGGTTTATATTTTTAATGGTAGACGGCCACTTCAATGTTTCAAAGTTTATTTATTTTCAAAAATTTGACTTATTCTCCCACAAGAAGATGGCGAAGTTAAAATTGCTGCTTAACGGTCAAAATTGCTTACTTGCATATAACTTTGAGTTTGAGCTTTGTATTGGTAAGGATGGTATAAAGCAGAATACCTCCAGTGTAGGGTCACTTCATTTCACCAAGATGGACGTCATATTTGAGATGGTCGCTGGTCTGTTTCAAGATGTGGCTATATGCTGTGTCTTGAAACTTATAACATGGTATCGAGGTAGATTTTTGTGTAGGCCTACTACAGAAATCACTGTATATTACAAAATTTTGCCTAAACCAGAAATAAAGCAAGTTTACTACAGCGATGTAATTTGTTCAAACACAATGAACCCAAGGTAAAGGTATATATCTTAGACTGCTGAATAATTTGGAATAGTGGGACGTTTCATTTCCACACCAAATCAAATTGGAAAATACTGCATAGATGTTAAAAATATAATTTGAAAGTGATAGATTTGCTTTTTGGAATACGCATCAAAGTGCAAAATAGTTCATATGCTGAGGGATTACGGATTATCATCTTTTAGGAGCTGCTGTGTAAAAATCTTTTCAAATTTTACCATGGTTAAGTTGTATCTAAAAGGACATTTTTTTTCTCTCAATATGGCCGTGCAGGTGAAAGAGCAAAGCGTAGTTTTATAAAATTATTTGTTCTGCATCTGATTATAGTGTACTTTGGCATAATAACATTATTTGCAAAAGTTTAGATTATTATGCTTCATGGGATGAACTTTGTTCGTGTAAAGCTCTACAATGAGAAGAAAAACATGTTTTAAATGTTTTAAAAGAAGAGTTAGAATTATATTTGTATAGACATTTCCAGTATACCGGTACTAACCAAATCAGAACTCTCGCGTAGGAAATACACTAGATGCCGAAACACCTTAACTACAACATTACGTGTCGCAAAGAAAAATTATTATTCCCTTCAATTTCAGGCAACCTTGAATGACATTAAGGGAACGTGGAAGGTCATCAAAAATCTTTTTAAAAGCAATAGTAAAACATCAAGTATTAGATCTCTAGAAATTGATGGTAAAACAATAGATGATACAAAATCTATTATTGAAAATTTCAATAATCATTTTTGTAATATCGGTTCTAATCTTTCGCAGGACATACCAAAATGTGATAAATCATTCCACGATTTCTTAAAAGAACCTAACCAGCAAAGCTTGTTTTTACTGCCAACAAATGAAGAAGAAGTACAAAGTATAGTAGATTCTCTAAAAATTGGAAAAAGCCCTGGATGTGATAACATCTCTAACAACCTAGTTACGAATGTAGCAGCAGGAATTGTAGGGCCATTAGTGCATATTTTTAATCTGTCAATGACAAATGGCATTGTACCCAGGAATATGAAAGTGGCAAAGGTTGTGCCTATTTTTAAGAAGGGTGACCCCAAATCTTTGACGAATTACCGACCCATATCCTTATTAACACCTTTCTCTGAAAGGAACACTGGTGTAATTTATAGATTGAAGTCTGTTCTTCCTCAAAACATGTTATTTATATTGTACTCAACTCTTATTTTACCATATATTAATTATGATGTTCTTGCTTGGGGCAAATCTAATAAAACGCAGTTGGATAAACTCTTCTTAGTTCAAAAGAGGGTTGTGAGAACTATTTGTAATGCTAACTTTCGTGCTCATACAAATCCCCTTTTTATGAACATAGAATTTTAAAGGTAGTAGATATTTATTATATGTAGTTGGGTTCCTTAATGTATGATCTTAATTCAGGTATATTTCCAATGGCATTAGCCAAGATTTTCAAGAAAAATAACCAGATTCACAATTAAGCCACAAGACTTGCTTCTGCATTCCATTTACCATATGCAAGGACAAAATTTGCTGTGAACACTTTAGTCTGCACTGGACCAAAATTTTGGAACTCTCTAGATCCAAGTATTACCAATGCTCCGAGTATATACATCTTCAAACGTAAACTGAAGTTATACTTATTGAGTAATTATCTAGCTGATTCTTCTTAATTGTAATTATTACATGTATTGTAACATGATTCTTTTTTAATTTACTACGGTAGAGCAACTCTCGACTTGACTCTCCTTATTTCCTTTCCTCTCCCGCCTGTAGCCTGATTTTCTTTTCTTTTCTTTTCTTTTGTTTTATTTGTGTCGCTTCCTGAATGTCCTTTTCTTTATATGTATCTCATCCCCTCCCCTCTTTCTGTACCTAATCCCTTCTCCCCATCCTTTTAGTGATTTAGTTATTTCATGTCTATAAAATATAGAAACACTTATGTGACAAACAGTTGTTATTTGTTATGTTAGCTCGTTAGGTATATTTTCTTCTATTAAACATTTCTTTGTTCATCTTTATGGTTTGCTTTGAGGGACCTGACTTTTTTACAAGCTAAGCTTTACCGAAGGTCTCCTCGTCTTTCCTTAGCTTACTTTATGTATATTTATAATGGATCATTGTTCTTACTCAGTATGACATTTCATTTTAAATTTGTAAAACTGTGTAATGGCAACTGTGTAATGTTTGTTGAAAGAAAGACAAAATAAACTTGAACTTGAACTTGAACTTGAACTTGAACTTGAACTTGAACTAACTAAATTCCACACTTTTATACCCTGAATTATAGGCTTCAAGTCACAGAGTAAACTTTAAAATGCAAGTAGTCATATATGTTATCACACTGGCACACAGGCAGAACTATACTACCTGTAAAGGTAAAAATTAAGAGATACATGTATTTGAATTTAGGAATATCTAAAAACTTCGGCAGCCATTTTGAATTTGGCTATCCAGTTGTTGGAATAATTCAAATTTAACTAGAGTTGTCTTCAATGGACCATCGATGGGCCTATTTGACTGCTAAATTGGGCTTTTCATATGTCCTTGATTTCGAAATTGTTGCCTACCATAAAAAATTAAAACCGAAAAAATGAAAAACTTCTATTTTGCACATAGATTAGTTTGGGCGTTTAGTGGGCCTTTTTGGTCATATTGGGCACTTGCACCACATATCTTGTTAAATTTAAGGACAAAATGTCTCACTGATCACAATTAAAAGCATTTCATTATATTCAACAAATCAGTTAGTTTGTAACATTTTGATATATGGGATGGCCCGTTATTTGAAAATGGGCACCTAAAGTAATTGTCTGAATTTTGAGGCCCGGAAATCTAGCATACTTAATATATCAAAACTAGATATGATTAAATCAATTGTGAAAGACAAGGCATTAGCGATAATGTGTCTCGCCCACATGCGATAACTAGAAATATCGTGATCTCTGTTGCCATGCAACAGGTCCCCCAAGTGCATAAATCTGCATAAGTTATGCTTGCATATATCTACATTACTAATGTTTGGAAAGTGACGTTTACAAAGTTACACATGTATGTCATAAGAGAGTCTTGCGGGTAAACTATGTTTGACCTGAAATGACCTTTGACCTTACCATGTGACCTCTGACGGCAGCATAACATGCAGGTCCCCCAAGTGCTTCTAAAACCCAAGTTTAACGTTTGACCTGAAATGACCTTTGACCTTATGTGACCTCCAACGGCACCATAACATGCAGGTCCCCTCAGTGTATCTACAACCCAAGTTTGGTTGAAAAGTGAGTGACGGTTGCAAAGTTATCTGTCATAACAGAGTCTTGCAGTTAAACTTTAACGTATGACCTCAAATGACCTTTGACCCTATCATGTGACCTCCAACGGCACTATAACATGCAGGTCCCCATGTCATGCAACAGGTCCCCCAAGTGCATAAATCTGCATAAGTTATGCTTGCATATATCTACATTACTAATGTTTGGAAAGTGACGTTTACAAACTTACACATGTATGTTATAAGAGAGTCTTGCGGGTAAACTATGTTTGACCTGAAATGACCTTTGACCTTACCATGTGACCTCTGATGGCAGCATAACATGCAGGTCCCCCAAGTGCTTCTAAAACCCAAGTTTCGTTGAAAAGTGAGTTATGGTTGCAAAGTTATCTGTCATAACAGAGTCTTGCAGGTAAACTTTAACGTATGACCTTTGACCTTATCATGTGACCTCCAACGGCACTATAACATGCAGGTCCCCATGTCATGCAACAGGTCCCCCAAGTGCATAAATCTGCATAAGTTATGCTTGCATATATCTACATTACTAATGTTTGGAAAGTGACGTTTACAAAGTTACACATGTATGTCATAAGAGAGTCTTGCGGGTAAACTATGTTTGACCTGAAATGAACTTTGACCTTACCATGTGACCTCTGACGGCAGCATAACATGCAGGTCCCCCAAGTGCTTCTAAAACCCAAGTTTAACGTTTGACCTGAAATGACCTTTGACCTTATGTGACCTCCAACGGCACCATAACATGCAGGTCCCCTCAGTGTATCTACAACCCAAGTTTGGTTGAAAAGTGAGTGACGGTTGCAAAGTTATCTGTCATAACAGAGTCTTGCAGTTAAACTTTAACGTATGACCTCAAATGACCTTTGACCCTATCATGTGACCTCCAACGGCACCATAACATGCAGGTCCCCTCAGTGCATCTACAACCCAAGTTTGGTTGAAAAGTGAGTGACGGTTGCAAAGTTATCTGTCATAACAGAGTCTTGCAGGTAAACTTTAACGTATGACCTTTGACCTTATCATGTGACCTCCAACGGCACTATAACATGCAGGTCCCCATGTCATGCAACAGGTCCCCCAAGTGCATAAATCTGCATAAGTTATGCTTGCATATATCTACATTACTAATGTTTGGAAAGTGACGTTTACAAACTTACACATGTATGTTATAAGAGAGTCTTGCGGGTAAACTATGTTTGACCTGAAATGACCTTTGACCTTACCATGTGACCTCTGATGGCAGCATAACATGCAGGTCCCCCAAGTGCTTCTAAAACCCAAGTTTCGTTGAAAAGTGAGTTATGGTTGCAAAGTTATCTATCATAAGAGAGTCTTGCAGGTAAAACTTGAACGTATGACCTTTGACCTTATCATGTGACCTCCAACGGCACCATAACATGCAGGTCCACTCAGTGCATCTACAACCCAAGTAATATGCCGAAAGATTTGTTTACAAACCCAAGTTTGGTTGAAAAGTGAGTGACGGTTGCAAAGTTATCTGTCATAAGAGAGTCTTACAGGTAAAATTTAACGTTTGACCTGAAATGACCTTTGACCTTATGTGACCTCCAACGGCACCATAACATGCAGGTCCCCTCAGTGCATCTACAACCCAAGTTTGGTTGAAAAGTGTGTGACGGTTGCAAAGTTATCTGTCATAACAGAGTCTTGCAGGTAAACTTTAACGTATGACCTCAAATGACCTTTGACCCTATCATGTGACCTCCAACGGCACCATAACATGCAGGTCCCCTCAGTGCATCTACAACCCAAGTTTGGTTGAAAAGTGACTGACGGTTGCAAAGTTATCTATCATAAGAGAGTCTTGCAGGTAAACTTTAACGTATGACCTTTGACCTTATCATGTGACCTCCAACAGCACCATAACATGCAGGTCCACTCAGTGCATCTACAACCCAAGTTTGGTTGAAAAGTGAGTGACGGTTGCAAAGTTATCTGTCATAAGAGAGTCTTACAGGTAAAATTTAACGTTTGACCTGAAATGACCTTTGACCTTATGTGACCTCCAACGGCACCATAACATGCAGGTCCCCTCAGTGCATCTACAACCCAAGTTTGGTTGAAAAGTGAGTGACGGTTGCAAAGTTATCTGTCATAACAGAGTCTTGCAGGTAAACTTTAACGTATGACCTCAAATGACCTTTGACCCTATCATGTGACCTCCAACGGCACCATAACATGCAGGTCCCCTCAGTGCATCTACAACCCAAGTTTGGTTGAAAAGTGACTGACGGTTGCAAAGTTATCTATCATAAGAGAGTCTTGCAGGTAAACTTTAACGTATGACCTTTGACCTTATCATGTGACCTCCAACAGCACCATAACATGCAGGTCCCCTCAGTGCATCTACAAACTAAGTTTGGTTGAAAAGTGAGTGACGGTTGCAAAGTTATCTGTCATAAGAGAGTCTTACAGGTAAAATTTAACGTTTGACCTGAAATGACCTTTGACCTTATGTGACCTCCAACGGCACCATAACATGCAGGTCCCCTCAGTGCATCTACAACCCAAGTTTGGTTGAAAAGTGAGTGACGGATGCAAAGTTATCTGTCATAACAGAGTCTTGCAGGTAAACTTTAACGTATGACCTCAAATGACCTTTGACCCTATCATGTGACCTCCAACGGCACCATAACATGCAGGTCCCCTCAGTGCATCTACAACCCAAGTTTGGTTGAAAAGTGACTGACGGTTGCAAAGTTATCTATCATAAGAGAGTCTTGCAGGTAAACTTTAACGTATGACCTTTGACCTTATCATGTGACCTCCAACAGCACCATAACATGCAGGTCCACTCAGTGCATCTACAACCCAAGTTTGGTTGAAAAGTGAGTGACGGTTGCAAAGTTATCTGTCATAAGAGAGTCTTACAGGTAAAATTTAACGTTTGACCTGAAATGGCCTTTGACCTTATGTGACCTCCAACGGCACCATAACATGCAGGTCCCCTCAGTGCATCTACAACCCAAGTTTGGTTGAAAAGTGAGTGACGGTTGCAAAGTTATCTGTCATAACAGAGTCTTGCAGGTAAACTTTAACGTATGACCTCAAATGACCTTTGACCCTATCATGTGACCTCCAACGGCACCATAACATGCAGGTCCCCTCAGTGCATCTACAACCCAAGTTTGGTTGAAAAGTGACTGACGGTTGCAAAGTTATCTATCATAAGAGAGTCTTGCAGGTAAACTTTAACGTATGACCTTTGACCTTATCATGTGACCTCCAACAGCACCATAACATGCAGGTCCCCTCAGTGCATCTACAAACTAAGTTTGGTTGAAAAGTGAGTGACGGTTGCAAAGTTATCTGTCATAAGAGAGTCTTACAGGTAAAATTTAACGTTTGACCTGAAATGACCTTTGACCTTATGTGACCTCCAACGGCACCATAACATGCAGGTCCCCTCAGTGCATCTACAACCCAAGTTTGGTTGAAAAGTGAGTGACGGATGCAAAGTTATCTGTCATAACAGAGTCTTGCAGGTAAACTTTAACGTATGACCTTTGACCTTATCATGTGACCTCCAACAGCACCATAACATGCAGGTCCACTCAGTGCATCTACAACCCAAGTTTGGTTGAAAAGTGAGTGACGGTTGCAAAGTTATCTGTCATAAGAGAGTCTTACAGGTAAAATTTAACGTTTGACCTGAAATGACCTTTGACCTTATGTGACCTCCAACGGCACCATAACATGCAGGTCCCCTCAGTGCATCTACAACCCAAGTTTGGTTGAAAAGTGAGTGACGGTTGCAAAGTTATCTGTCATAACAGAGTCTTGCAGGTAAACTTTAACGTATGACCTCAAATGACCTTTGACCCTATCATGTGACCTCCAACGGCACCATAACATGCAGGTCCCCTCAGTGCATCTACAACCCAAGTTTGGTTGAAAAGTGACTGACGGTTGCAAAGTTATCTATCATAAGAGAGTCTTGCAGGTAAACTTTAACGTATGACCTTTGACCTTATCATGTGACCTCCAACAGCACCATAACATGCAGGTCCCCTCAGTGCATCTACAAACTAAGTTTGGTTGAAAAGTGAGTGACGGTTGCAAAGTTATCTGTCATAACAGAGTCTTGCAGGTAAACTTTAACGTATGACCTTTGACCTTATCATGTGACCTCCAACGGCACTATAACATGCAGGTCCCCATGTCATGCAACAGGTCCCCCAAGTGCATAAATCTGCATAAGTTATGCTTGCATATATCTACATTACTAATGTTTGGAAAGTGACGTTTACAAAGTTACACATGTATGTCATAAGAGAGTCTTGCGGGTAAACTATGTTTGACCTGAAATGACCTTTGACCTTACCATGTGACCTCTGACGGCAGCATAACATGCAGGTCCCCCAAGTGCTTCTAAAACCCAAGTTTAACGTTTGACCTGAAATGACCTTTGACCTTATGTGACCTCCAACGGCACCATAACATGCAGGTCCCCTCAGTGCATCTACAACCCAAGTTTGGTTGAAAAGTGAGTGACGGTTGCAAAGTTATCTGTCATAACAGAGTCTTGCAGGTAAACTTTAACGTATGACCTCAAATGACCTTTGACCCTATCATGTGACCTCCAACGACACCATAACATGCAGGTCCCCTCAGTGCATCTACAACCGAAGTTTGGTTGAAAAGTGAGTGACGGTTGCAAAGTTATCTGTCATAAGAGAGTCTTGCAGGTAAACTTTAACGTATGACCTTTGACCTTATCATGTGACCTCCAACGGCACCATAACATGCAGGTCCCCTCAGTGCATCTACAACCGAAGTTTGGTTGAAAAGTGAGTGACGGTTGCAAAGTTATCTGTCATAAGAGAGTCTTGCAGGTAAACTTTAACGTATGACCTTTGACCTTATCATGTGACCTCCAACGGCACCATAACATGCAGGTCCCCTCAGTGCATCTACAACCCAAGTTTGGTTGAAAAGTGAGTGACGGTTGTAAAGTTATCTGTCATAAGAGAGTCTTGCAGGTAAACTTTAACGTTTGACCTGAAATGACCTTTGACCTTATCATGTGACCTCCAACGGCACCATAACATGCAGGTCCCCTTAGTGCATCTACAACCCAAGTTTGGTTGAAAAGTGAGTGACGGTTGCAAAGTTATCTGTTATAACGTTTGTGACGGACGGACGACGGACGGACGCCATTTGGATCCCTTAGTCTCGCCTTCACCTCCGGTGGGCGAGACAAAAAGTACACTGAGAGAGGTATGTTTTGTTAAAATGGGTGCAACGGGCCACAGGACCCAAATTTTAGGAGGCCTCATACCCAGAATTATTCAGCATCACAAACTCTACGTACATACCAAACTTCATGCTTTTATGAAAAAGTGCACAATTATTTCACCAACATACTGGACTATACGTCAATATGCGAAACAAAACAAGAACAACAAAAACCACGGCTCATAATTAACACACAGATAGTTTTAGGTGACGCGTCACTGAAATCCTTACTGACACGTGACATTCTGGTTTCTCGAACTCCTGTATCTACTAGGTGTTTAAAAAAACAGTGGAAACTTTTGATCGTTAATAATTAAACAATTATACCTAGTATCGGACTGAGGTTTTTACATTGCAAAGTTGAAGGATGTTAAATTTATTGGGAAAGTTTTATTACATTTCTCTTAATTCATAATCCACGTCCGTGAAGCACCTACAGTAGACTCATTCAAAAATTTACTCAAAACCCATCTGTTCACTCAGGATATGTAATTTGCATTAATTTGTGTATATACTTATTGGTTTTTGTTACTTGGTTATAATTTATATGTAAGATGTATTATGCATTTTGTGTATTCTGCTCCATTTTAAATGACATCATTATTTAATACATTTGTAATTCTCTTCCTTCAGAGCTTAGAAACAGTAGTAATAAGCGCTTTATAAATTATATATATTATTATTATTATTATTATTATTATTCTTTTCTAGAAATATTGCGATGAATATATGATTAGACTTTTCACTTTTTAAAAAATCAAGGCCACAAAATCTGTGTGTATTACTTATTAATTCAGGTCAAAACAATTACCAATGTGTGTTGCAGGAGTAATTTCTGCCAACCTTTTGCTGTCCGTTGTCATTAATGCTTCATGACTCTAGGTTAAAACGGTGTTCTGGAATTTCAGCTGCAATATACAGTGGCAATTGTTGCACTCTGAATTAATTACTGATACATGCAGGTCTTGCGGCTTTTATTTCCCAAAAAGTCAAAAATCTAATGAAATATTTAGAGCAATATTTCAAGAAAAGTATTTAGAGAAATGTCATAAACCTTGCTCCCAATGAAATTTACATCCTTCAACTTTACTATGTAAAAACCTCAGTCTGATGTGATGTACAATTTTTTGAGTTATTAATGATTAAAAGTGTTCACTGCTTTTTAACATCTACTACATGCGCGCATATAGTTTAAGACTTAGGCGCGTCTGGGCTGTGTATTTTGGTTTCGCTAAGTGACGTACCGTCATTTGCAAACAGTATTGTCATTATTTTATGCAAAAATAAATTTGCCTAATAAGTTTGCCTAACTTTAAATTATAAATTATTTTATACTCTCTCATATTCTACCACAGTGTTTCATTAATTCTTCCGTTATTTTGTTGGCAGAAAAGAGTCAACGGAGACAAAAAAAGAGGGAGAGAGATATATATACAGTGCGTCCCAGAAAAAAACGCGAAACCCTAAACAATAATAATAATAATAATAATAATAATGACATTTGTATTGCGCCGGTATCCATCATGAAAGATTGTTATTGTGACCACACTATGCATGCTATGTGCTCTGTGCCAATAATTATCTATTTTCCATAAACTACAAGTATTATGCTTTATGCTTTACCGAGCAGCAGCATTTCGAACATGACATGTAAAAAACAATTATGTATATCGGATTGGGATAAAACCATGAAAACGTTAGGAACACATGCGAACATTACCCAAATGTAACATGAATTTTAAAACCCTTTTCATTTGTTTCTTTCAATAATTAGGGTAAGCTAATGCCCTCATCATAAAATAAAGGATGGTCCAAGTATTTTCGATGTTGGGGTAAAGAAATGGCATTTTTATTAAAATGGTACCTGCAATCGAAATGAAAAGCAATTTTTGGCATTTTTCTAAACAGAAGTTTCATTTAAGAAAATAAAAGGACAGAAAATGATGTTTCATACAGATAAGTAAGTGGTACTTTACATTGTCATCAAATGGAAATACATGGTAGAAAGGGCACATAATGCAGACATAATATCAAGATTATAGAAATTTCCTACGTCAGGAGGGGCACCTTTTCCATCACACGAATTATCATTATTGTCATAGAGTATATAGTGTGGTCACAATAACCCTTGTTTCGTTTTCTTCTGGGACGCTTTGTATATTACAGAGAAAATGTTTAGAAAGAGAGGAGACTAGAAAAAGAGCGGTAAAGAAATAAAAGAGAAATCTAAAGAAAGAAAAACATAGATGAAGGGACAAACGGGGAGAAAAACAAAGAAAGATGTCTAATGACAAAAAAACAATAGGTAAGAAAAAATATTTCGCGTAGAGAGAGAAAAAAAGATCATGATAGAATGAGGTAAGAGAGGAAACTTAGTATTATACAGCAAAAATGAAAAAAAGGACGGTGACAGTAAAAAAAGAAAGAGAGGGATAATAAGAGGAAAGAGAAATCAAAGGAAAATATAGAGATATAGATAAACAAAGAAAAGGAAGAAAGGGGGTACAAATAGAAAATTGACAAAGAGAAGGGGGGAAATACGATAAGGGAATGAAAAATTAAAGACAGAGAAAACAAAAGAGTGAAAAGGAAAATAATGAAGAGAAAAGGAACATACATTAAAAGGGAGGAAAACTGATGAACAAAAAAGGCGGACAAACTGTATAGATCAAGAATGACTGAAAGGAGATGAATAAAGAGTGGAAAGAAAGAAAATGGAACAAAGGGAATTAAAGGAAGAAAGGGAAATCAATAAAAGGGGGAAATTTAAGATAATATCAGACCCACCCCCCCCAAAAAAAAAAAAAAACAACAACAACAACAAACAAACAAACAAAAACAAAAAACAAAAAAACAAAATAAATAAATAATAAATAAAACTCTAAAAAAAATAAAAGAGAGAGGGGAGAGAAAGAAATAAATATATTATAATGCACGCATGTATGACAGACGTTTTGACGTCGGTTTGCGAAATCAAAATTCCTGCAATTCGTGAGAAGCGTCAGTTTGCGTGATGTCATTGTGACGTCATCGTGGAGTTGTGTGGTCTAAACTCTTTCGGGAGTAACAGATAATCAAAGATAGAGGTAAAAATGGTAATAACTAAAAAACCAAACATCGAGAAATATGCCAGCGACGATTATTGAAGGCTTTCGGTGACACCATGCATGTGGTAGCCTCTGTGAAAAGGCTGTTGATAAATACATTCTTTTGTAATAGAACCCTTTATGGGACGTTTAGAGGAATTTAGGGCAAAATATAGGGAAAGAAAAAAAAATGAAAGAGATATTAATAAAATGAATTTTTAAATTAGAAACGTACACGAAACTATTTTTAGTTTTTGCTTTCGGTGTTTATACACCAAAAATGAAGTGAAATAGAAAGAGGAAATAGAAAGAGGAAAAGGACAGAAAGTGTGATCGAGATCAGTAAAGTTGTTTTAGCAGGTCACAGAAGTTTGGAGAGTGTAATAATGTTCTAAAACGAACTCTTTGTATTCCTCTGAATTTATTTCTTACGCGCAGTTACTTTCTTCCCAGTTGCCATTGAATTACACAGAAAATGATTTTCGTTTGCTGCGGCTGCTTTGTGCTTGACGTTTACCATTAGGTGTGTGAACGAGGCTTATAGCATAAAGCATAGAACCAACCTTGGGGAAGAAGAAGTAAGGTATAGCCAGAAGAACGAATATTCCTGCGTAAATCAGGTATCCCAGCCACCACGCACCAATCCATCTCGGATCCTGGTCATCGTAACCTAGTTCATCGACGTTCATCTTATAGAAATCGGTATGGTAGGTGAGACTGAAAGCACTCAAACCGAACGCAACGAATGCCCCCAGGGAATTTACCGTTAAGATGCCAGCTGGACGGAGGAGAGATATGAAGAATATTTTTAGTCCGTTGGTTGTGTGTGTGTATGGGGAGGGGGGGGGGTGTGGGCGTGTTTAGCCGTATGTCCCAGGACATTTTCGGACAGAGAACAAAAAAAAAAATCATGAGAACAATGGTCCTCGGAAGCCGGACAATAGTCCTCGAACGTCGAACAATGAATTTGTGCCTTATTCCGTCGACTGTCCGAGGACGGAGGAACAATACTTGTCCTCGGAAATAAAGCAATACAAGACTGTGTGTGTGTGTGTTTGTTTGTGTTGGTGTGTGTGTGTGTGTGTGTGTGTGTGTGTGCATGTTCTCTATATTGGGTATATTGGGTAAATTTTACTTAAAGGGATACGCCACCGGGCAGCCGTGGGGAAAGTCAGGATTGCGTAAGCCCCATTCACTCGTACACAAAGTTTGTGCGTCGAACGCGTCCGTTGGACTAAGTGGGATTACATTTCGACTGCAAGAAGCCGACCGAATCTCGCACGAGAGATCGAGCTGAGGTGGAGCGTACATGTTTGTGCGGCGACCAGTCTATCCGAGGTTTGCGCCCCGAGGGGCAACGGCATGATCAGGTAACGATCACGGTGCCCTCTCGCGGCATTAAAACGTCCACAATCTGCGGTTGAGTATCCCTTTAACTCATTTAATAGAGTGTAATTTAGCCTGTTAGAGTAGTAAGCCCATAATAGGTACGTTCACACGTAGAGCGATAGCATCGATGCTATCTAGGTTTCGAGACTATTTTGGTAATGACCAGATAGTTTTAAGACCAAACGCTGTCTGAACGCTGATAGTCACGAGATAGAAGCGAGTTGGAGCTAGGTTTCGAAACTATTCTGGCAGCGAGTAAATCTCAGGATCCAGCGACAAGCATCGATGCTTTTCGGTAGACCACCCACCGCGCTTGTGACTTTTTGTAATGTGAACGCAATCGCTGCTTCACTCGTTGCTTCACTCGAAATTTCGCATGATATAACCCCTGTGCACAAACTTCAATACCAATTATACTCGGGTCACCGTGTGTGGCGCAGTAATTATTGTTTTGGCAGCGAGTGAGCGATGAATAGTCACGAGTGGGTGATAGAAGCAAGTCGATCATGGCCTGTCTGAACGTACTGGAAATAGTTTCGAGACTTACATGGCATCGATGTTATGTACTACGTATGAACATAACTAATATGCCAGTAATTCAACTTAAACGCTTTATTTGCATCGTCCAGTTTGCAACATTGTTTACAATGTCAACGATGTCATTGACACGGCGCGCCAAACACCACGCCAGTTCCTGGCTGTGTCCTATACGTCCGAGAAAAAAACCCAACAATAACAGCAACGTGTGGGACGGGCATAAAACAGCTACAGACATTGTAGTTATGATCGTTAAAGGAGAGGGAGAAAAAAGAACCTACCGAAATATACCGGGGCCAATCTTCTGGGGACACCATCGTCCAGATAGCTGAAACCCAGTGAAACGTACCCGGATGATGCGAGGCCAAACAATGCCTGACCGATATACAACCATATAGCCTTCAGATGTTGGGCTCCGGATTTCTCTTTCTCCTCATCTGAACATTCATCTCCTTCATCGGGAGCACCTGTAGAGAGGAAAGTATATGATTATTATAATGACCTACATTAGGAAATTACATGATGAAAAAAGCCATTTGGACGAAACCTACTATTAAATAGGAGCGATAATTGCAGCAACTCTCACGCTGCCGAACGTTTATTCAATTCGCGGAGGCGCTACGACAATTTTTGTAGACGATCTTGCAGACGATCTGCACGATGCTAGAAGAAAAGTTTAATAATACATTTTCTAAATAAAAGTGAATAAAAAACATTAGAATGAATTTCAAAATCATAAGGACTTTTCCAACGACGGTCATGTTGTTGGTATTCCGGTTCAGCTTCTGCCGCGAAGAGAGAAGTACATGTAAATGTGACAGAGCAACACAGCGTTGGGATTCGCAAAATAAAAGAAGAGGAAGAAGAAGAAGAAGAAGAAAGATGGCCAACTACAATGGATCTGGTGCTTGAATGCTATTTTAACTCACTGGTAAAATCGCAAATAAAATCCTGCGACGACGAGGTATTGGACTCAGTTGTGGCATTCTGGTAGGCACTTTCTTCCACAAACTGGGGTATGGTGCTGACGACGCACCCGACTGCGAACGAGAGCGTGAAGTATCCTAGAATACGTGGTCGATGTCGACTAACTCCATAGTACGCCGTCAATGTCACCGTGACTGTAGCGACGACATCATTGACTGCCAGTAAGAATCCGATCTCGGAGCTTTTAAATAGAAACTGACGTTGAAGTGTGGTGATGGTGCCTGAACTATAGGAACCAATGCAACCGATGTATACGAATATGGTTACACCGAGGAGAACGCAGAACGCCAGAGGACTGTTGTAAAATCGCTGCTTCATTTTGTTCGTTTGAATCCAATCTGCTGTTAAAAAGGAATAAATGCTACTAAACAAAGCTAGAGAAGGACGGATGGAGGAGAAATGGTTAAAGAGAGTGAAAATGGGGGGGGGGGAGAGAAAGGGAGAGAGAAGAAAGAGGGGCAGATAGACATGACAGAGGAAAGTGGGAAGGGGCAAGAAGATGAAAGAGAGCAAGAGAGATAGAGACCAGTTCATCAATCATCGTAAAGGATATCTTGTCTTAATCTTCTCCCAAAATTACTCACCCTGGATATAATTTTGGGATTAATTCAATCCTCGATTCCTTCGAGAAATGGGGTGGAGCCAAGGGGTAGGAAAAAATTCCACTGTGATCTTACTATATACGATTTTTTTTTCGCCAGACCTCCAAAATTCGCTCAGTGGGGGGGGGGGGGGGGGGGGCCTTATGGGGTTAAGTTTCCCTCCCTAATTCTATGACAAGGAAAAAAAGGTTTATTCTACAAGGGGAGGGGGAGGGCACAATCGAAAAAAGGACGCATCCTTTAAGGTCAAAATGCATACTATTCTTCCAAAATGGGGGGGGGGTGGACGGGCCGGGTGTGGCCCCCCCCCCCCCCAGATCCGCCACTGCTGGCAATAGTCTAGATGTCGGCCCTCGTGCAGTACTCGCCAACATTGTTGAAAAGGTAATCAATTACAGTCATGACGGAGCTGACATATGCCGCCGACCCCCCCCCCCCCCCCCCCCCCCCCCCCCATTTCCAGTGAGTGGGCCTGCTCTTACGGTGCCACTCGCAAAAACAAAACAAAACATCAAAAACAAAAGATATTTACATGCAAGAAATCTTCAGATTTAATTTTTAAGGTATGAAAGGATAAAACCAACGGTTTCGTATTGCCAAACCTATCCTACTAGGGCTACTTCTCCCATTATTGTTTATTACATATTACCAGAAATTTCTATTTCGTTCTGCCTCAACCAAGCTCACTTTGTAAGAAGGTATTCTGCTTCAAGATTTATAATAACTGAGATATTGTATTGTATCATAATATGAGGATGCTCACATAGGATGTAGATATTTCTGAGGCAAATATTCATCTGAATATCTCAATTACAAAGTGATGCCCTTGCCTAGAAATGATGGTCCAAATAACCCTTTACAAATTATTTGAGGGTCAAGTTAAATCGAAGAAAAAAAAAGATGGTTTACTCACCGAAACAAGTAGAACGTTGATTCAAGCTATGCTCACCTTCAGTTAAAATGGTAAACTGCTGAACTGGCAAGACATATTACTCATGTCACTGATGAGAAGAATCACTGCGCAGGTCACTGCGCAGGGATATTCCATTTCTATCGTTCTCGCAGGAGGCCGGAGCTTTGGATTGCATTTAATTCCATGAAGATTTTTAATCAATCCCAAATGGATCGGTCCGAACAGATCAATCTTTTTTGTAGACAGTTTCGACAAGAGAGAATAAGTTGTCCCTGGACTTCGTATCATGCAACCCAAACGTCCATCGAAGATTGTTAAATAAATAGAAGGCCTCAAAAGTTATTTAGGCATGCACACAAATCTTTGATAAGGCTGCGTGGTATGATGGGAGGGGTGGCCGAGTTTCACTTTCTGATTGGTCAAAGATCTATGCGATAAAAAGAAGGATTGTCGACCCTTCTTTTTGAAATCAGTTCGAGGGATTAATCCTGAAGGCATTCAGTGTAAGCAAAATGTAATTGGCTGTCGATCTATGATACAAGTACGTCTTCAAGTGGTACGTTTTGTTGATTTTTTTTTTACTGACAATTGAAAAAAATGTAAATATTTTTTCTTATGCATTTCAGACTTAGAACAAAATCGCAAGTGAGCATAGTAACCGAGCGTTGGAGTTTCTTTCAAATATTAACTGAGCACTGGAAAACCCTAGTTCTGTTAAGTTCCTCCTCTCGGAGCGCAGAATTAACACAAAACCGAAACAGATTAGAAAATTTAGCTAGCTAAATGAAAGTTGGGAATTTTTGTTTCGAACTTTGAAAAATGCTACCTTTAATGCACTTTATTCTATATTGGGGTTAAATTTATTTCCAACTTTTCAATGTAAGTGTACAAAGTAATAAATAATGTACATGTATTTTTAACAAAAGATATGACAAAATATACATTCATGTGGTACCTACATAGTTGGAGGACGCATCTCTAAAAGCAAAAGCTTGTGGCGAGGGTGCCCTTAGTACATAATAGTGCAGAATTTAACAAGACCCTGATGAAATGTATATGCTCTCGAGCAAAGAAAACGGAGTTAGAAAATTTCGAATTTTGAACCTTTAAATAATTATCAACTTAATCCTATATTGGGGGGAGTGAAATTAAGAGATCTTAAATAACCATATGCGAGGGAGCAAAGCGACCGAGCTTTAGAAAATTTAGTGAGCATCTTGATTTGGGACGCATAATCATTTAGGACCATATTTTTTCTTTCTTTTATCCCCTTTCTCTTTCTCTCTTTTGCGTTTTTAGCGCCCCCCCCCCTCAATTGCCACCCGGAGCACGTGCCCCCTATTCCCCCCCCCTTAGAGACGCCACTGCATCAGCAATTCTAATTGTTCTCATTAACTACGCAGATAACACTGTCATAAATGAATGAAGTCCACGTGTGTTTAACGAGATCCCTGCAGGCATTATTTGCCAATCCCTCCAACAAAGTCGTCGCAACGCTGAACTTTCTGACATTTCGTTAACCCGTGCTATTCTCGAGGTGGCGGCTGGCAGTGCTTGATGATGACCCCGAATTATTTTTGTTGAAATCAAAATCTAAGGTGAAGCACTCTTGGTACGCAGGTAGAGTTGAGAAATCTGCGGCGTTGCATTCCGGTGACGAAGGTTTGTAAATGGTCTCGATGTTGAAGAACGATGGCGCCCTCGGCAGCCTTGGTGGCCCCAGTGGCCTTAGTGGTGGACTTGACGGCGCCGATGACTTGGTGGTCGACGCGGTCATTCCTTCGAGTGCAAGCGGGAAGAATTTGAAGGCTTTCTTTCCGGAAAAGCTTGGGTAGAAGAGACATACAGACCAATACAATGAAAACGATGACAATGGGAAGATAACCTGGATATCGAAAAAGAACACACATTATTACAGAATTGATTCAAAATTCTATACTATGCGCCATGAAAGGGGGGGGGGGGTGTGTGCTGTTTGACCAATGGTAAGTACTTGCGATCTTGTACGTCTTGAAAGGGGGGCACTTTTACAATTCATATCGAATCAAATCAATCAATTTATTGAATTGAAATCCACAAGTTGGGATTATCATCAACACACAAGTATAGAAGTGCAAATGAAGAATGAAAAAAAGGTTGCAGATGAATTTTCTAAACGGGATGTCAAATCATCATTGAAAAATAACTATGTAAACAAAAGACAAAAACCAACCCACCAAAAAGGAAGAGTAAAGTACAGGGTTGGAAAAAAGTTTGGAATATTTTTATTCCAAGAATTATTTCTTGTCTTAAACATATCCCTCGTCATTTTAAGTTCTTCTTTGAGGTTCAAATAAAAGATATGTGTCCCTTTTTAACTTTAAAAGCACAACATTAAAAATCAGGCTTATCACACAGTGCAGAGGTCCACTTGGAATTTGGAAGCGTATATTTGCTGTTTTTGCAAATGTCTAACGAAAAAGTTAAATAATCAGATACAGTTTAATTGCTATACCGAAGTCCTCAAAATGACTGCAAACTGCACGTAGCTTTTTCAAAATTCCACGTGAAGTACAGAAATGTATAACAAGATGTTCAAACACAAATAGAGCAAATCTGACAACATGTGGTTCATTGGTCAGCCATTGTAACATGTTTAACAATATTACGTAATCTTTGGTACAAGATGGAACAGTAGACTTCATTCAACACAGTTAATCCGATTTGGATGAATTATTCATCACAATATAGTAGAAACTAGCATTTAAAATCAGACATACTCATCGCCAAAAAAATATTCCAAACTTTTTTCCAACCCTGTAGAATGTTGGTTATAATCAGGAAAATGCAATATTCATGTAGGCCTCCTGCCAAACGTACTTTACAGATGATATACCTATTTTGAGCCTCTATTATATACTTATTCTATTACTGTACATAATTATCAGCCCTTCAAAAGTCGCTCTCAGTTGGCGGGGGGGGGGGGGGGGGTTACAAGATTTTATGGTGTCCAATTCTCTGACAAGCAAAAAAAAAAGTTCTAAAAGAAAGGGGGGAATCTATACTTTTTTCGTTTGGTTTGGGTAAAATGTTGTGGGGGGGGGGGGCAGTCTGCCCCTTTGCCCCCTCATTGGGTACGTTAGTACTGTTGGATGTGACATTTTTCTAATGTTATTTTTCATTATTTCGATATTATGCATACTTGTATCTATGTTTGTGTTGTTTTTAATTCCAGGGGACCCCCATGAAAAACAAGACCAAACAAACAAACAAAAACAACAACAAACAAATATAAACTCCTCAAAAAAAGTTTGGAAATCTGACTTTGATCGATCATTTCTCCCGAGTCTTAGTGAATATTGATGTTTGATTGATACCACTGAAAAGATCATTTAATTCCTTTTAAAATGATACCCTACATGATATGATTATCGTTCACATGGAGGTGCAGTGCCTTGAAATGTGGGGCAAGGTCAAAATTCAAAAGTTGCAAAATGACGCAATATTGAAAGTCACTGTTCTTTTTTACCGTGGTGATGGTGTGGGGAGGCATCTCGACTGCAGGAAAAACAGAACTTGTTGTCATTGACGGAAACCTCACTGCTCAGAGGTATAGAGACGAGATCCTCCAATCAACAGCTGTCCCGTATTTAAGGAATATGGGGAACAACGCAATCCTGCAAGACGACAACGCGAGACCCCACAGAGCGAGACTGGTCCGCAATTTTCTCGAGAGAGAGGATATCACAAGAATGGAGTGGCCTGCATGCAGCCCAGACCTAAACCCCATCGAGCATCTCTGGGATCAACTCGGCCAGTCTGTAAGGAAGAGAGTCACCAATGAAACGACACTGGCAGGACTGCGTCAGATTCTGATTGAAGAATGGAATGCCGTTCCACAGCAACGAATCACGAAGCTCATCAGCAGCATGAGGAGGCGGTGCCAGGCGGTGGTGCAAGCACTTGGGTCGTCCACCCGTTACTGAGCCTTGATCATGTTAATTGATGAAATCAAAGATCTCTGTATGTGACAATAAAGATGAAAATCCATTAAATCAAGCCCCTGCCTCTTCATTTTTAATGTTTTGTTGTGGTTTATGTAGTAATGGTTCTGTGAGATAACATGGTTTGAGTCGTGTTTTGAAATACCCATGCATGCATGTTTGTTTGTTTGTTATGTGTTTGCTTGTGCAGAGGTTTGTTTGATTCCATGTTAATGTTGATGTTAAGATGCATGACAACAAAAGATTGTTTTATTGCTGCTTTTGTTTTTAATGACAAATTTCTTTTTTTTTTGACTGATAGCACTTGTTGATACTTTTTTGAGCATGACCTATGGTACTTTCCAACGCTCTCTCTCTCTCTCTCTCAGTCTCCTACCCCCCCCCCCCCCGCCTACCTCTCTCTCTCTCTCTCTCTCTCAGCCACCCCCTCTCCCTCACTCAGTCATTCTCTCTCTCTCTCTTTCTCCCGTTCTCTGTTTTAAACTTTCTTTGTTTCTACCTTCTTTCTACGTGTATGTACTTATTTTGGTCTCTCCCCTCCCCCCCCCCCCTCTCTCTCTCTATCTATCTATTTACCTATCTATCTTCACCTCTCGCAATCTGGTGTGTATAATGGGGTAAAGATGCAGTATTACTGGAACATTCTCAGATACCTGAAATGTATATTACATGAAATTATGTATCTATGGTTGCTCGAAGCCCTTAAGGAACATAATCACGAAATAGTAATATAAAGGCTGAGGCTTTATAGTTTTTATCATAGTTCACTCATAGGTCTTTCTTTAGTCTTCAGGCTGGAAAACTTTCAATAAGCCTTTGTAATTCGACCTTTAAAGTCTGGGAGCCTGTCCCGAAATAGTCACTCCGTTTTACCCATTAGATTTGAACCTTCAAAATTACTGAGACCATCTATATGTTTTTTCTTTACATATACATAGCATTTTAGGGTACAAAGCTTTGTCTATGCATGGGCACTTTGGTGTTTTGTTAGTCAGGGGTTCTAACACCCCCTCCCTGATGGAAAATTTTGTCACTGTAAAAATATTTTTGTAATGTGCATCCATAGTTATATAACTCCTGTCAAAATTTGGTCCCTGGACTTTGAATAAATGTACACTAATTATTAGGGGCCGTCTGACACCCCATCCCGACGGAAATTTTTGTCAGTTTTTTGTGATTCAATGTCAAGTCATAGTATTTCCTTCATACAAAGTTTGGTAAAATAAAAATAAAAATAAAAATAATAAAAATAATAATAATAAAAAAAAATTAAAAAAAAATAATAATAAAAAAAAAATAAATAAATAAAAATAAAAATAAAAATAAAAATAAATAAAAATAAAAATAAAAATAAAATAAGAAAAATAATAATAAAAATAATAATAATAATAATAATAATAATAATTGATAATAATAAAACCATTCTTGTATAGCGCATTATATATATATATATATCACATTATGATATAACGTCCCTGTCCCGAATAAAAAGGGTGAAGGAAACGCGATACGTGTAAATATGAGTGACCCAGTTTTAGGGAGAGGTGAGATGGTCTAGCGGTATGTTCATCAGTCGGTCAGCTCTCTCTCTCTCTCTCTCTTCGCCTATGAACTTGACTCAGACGGACGCCGGTTCGAAGTCGAGTCACATCTTTCGGATGGTGACGTTAAAGGTCGGTCCCAGGGCGTAAATAGCCATATCTGATTAATACACCCTGTAAAATTGAAGCCCAACATACCCCGTTCTAGTAAATGTGATACAAGGAGCTTCGATAAAGTTTTAAAAATCGTGTTTCTTTCTACCTGAAAACCATGGACTTGTCATGTGAGTATAGGATTTGTGATTCAAGAGGATTTTACTTTGTCTATATTGAATTTAAACAGTCTATCGCTATTGACTTTCACATAATTATAGGCCTACCTTTGTTGTGTACCATGGAGATCTTCTAATATGGTCCTGCTAATCGTTATGTACTTCTTTCAAAAACTTGTAAAGGTGTTTAAGAGAAAATTTTGATAATGTCACAATCCTCTACTATATATTCAGCAGACCTCTGTTTCTTTGAAACGTCAGGCCTGACCATAGAGTTACATACAACTCCATGGGCCCGACTCACACGAGGCGTTGTTTGAGTGCGTCATTATTTGCATTGATCAAGTTTACTTCTCAGAACTTCAGTTCTCCTTCATACGTAGGATAAAATCAAAACATTTTCTATAGGCTTATAACTTATAACATATGTTTACCTCTTGATAAGCTAAGATAGTTTGCTATTTCTATATTTCACACACTTTCTGTAACCGTACTCCACTGAGCTGTACAATATGAAAAATATTTTCTTAAAGATCACATTGGAAGAAAATCACAAATATGGCAATTAATGTATCACTAGAAACTGGGAAGCTTACAGATGGCAATCGTATAAGTTTTATGTCGACTGCGTATCTGATGATTATAAAAACAACATAAATAAAAGCTCTTCTAAGCATCTGGAATATCCGAGGATTCGCCAGAAATATAACGATATTTTGATGTCGTCACATGAGGGATCGATCCTGCTTAAGCAGACGACGTCCTATAATGAATGAACGTAATTGCAATGCAATTATTTATCAAATTATAAAGAGTTTGGTATATTTAACATGACCTTATTTCACACCATTCTAAAAGGGAAAGTGAAACTGATTCTGATAACTAAAACCGTTTGATTGTAAATACACAGGAGAAGGGTCAATGATCAATGAAATAAACCCCATTTTCAAATTGAATAGCCCTCCGAATAATAGCTGGATGGTATTCGTTCCCTCTTGAAACGCCGAACATGCCCCGGTGCAAGCAGCTGAAAATACAATGGCGTCTTATTTTGTTTACAAGTGACTGATTCCTTTATTTTTTTAACGCTGCATTTTTCATCAAAATAATACCATACACGAAGTTAAGAGTGAGGCAACAGACTAACATTAAGACTGACGCTAGTCAAGTAAGAGAAATAAGTGAAGAGGAGATGACAAAACAGGCACTGAAAAATGTGTATGATGTTATGGGACATCGTCTGCTTAGACAGGACTGGTCCTTCGTGTGTCGTCACACATCTCAGCAGCGTTCAAGGAGCTTTTCAGCTGCTATATCGGGGGCTGTATTTTACCGTTTTATAATTGATAATAATCATTAATTCAAATGTTTCCAAGCTTTGAATTTGGATAACCTTGTTTAATTTATGCCATCTATGCAATAAGCCAATATTTATTTTGATGGAATTTTCTTCCAATGTGATCTTTAATACAGTTTTTACATATGAACAGAAATATTACTTATATTCTTGTTTAGAATAAACATTAACATGACTAATTACACTTTTAAATACGATTCTACGTTTAAAACATACACAGAATTGAAGTTACCAGTCTTTTCTGTAAATTTACCCCCCCCCCCCCTCACCCTCCCTTCCCTCTATTGTTTAGTGCCTTTCTAACTACTTTGAGTTTTAACTCCTCCCATCCCCCATTCTACATGTGTGAATATGGAAGAGTCGCCTGCGCAGCTGTGCTCCTCCTCTACCTCGCTCTCCCTAATCATGCTAGTTGCTTTCCAATTCTCCCATTTTCTCAAATGCAGAGGTTTGTTTCTCACCAACGCCAAGCTATTTTCTTCCAATTAATCTTCTCTAAACGTACGTTTAATTTCATCAAAGTTTATGGGTGTACTCTGTTCTCTTCCCCTAAAAATTATTACTTGCGCTAATCGATCAATTTTAAAAGTATTGTCTGCACTATACATTTTGCAATCAAATCACTCTTTCATGGCGCGCAATTTACGACCGTACAAGTCACTGACGCCTCGTATGAATCTGGCCTTACAGCTTGGTTCGAGATAGAATAGGGTCTTTATCTGTTCATGCCCCCTATACTTAATATAAGAACAACACATACTATGGAATGTGCAGAGAGAGATAGAGAGAGAGGGGGAGGGGGAGAGAGCGAGAGAGAGAGAGAGAGAGATAACTGTTTTTTTTTTTCATAATCTCGCTCAATGAAAAGTTAATAAAGGAATGAGTAAAATACATAACAATATGATAAAATTATACTCTCTAAAAAAATCAAAAAGATCACTGACGTCACTCCCGGGGGAGTGAAAATATAGTGAAAACTCACTCTCTTTTTTTAGAGAGAGAGAGAGTACTTGATCATCCGTTTACAAAGACAAAAACACACATGAAACTCATTATGTTTCCTTGTAATACACAATAATTAGTATTCCAATATCATTATATCCAATTATCTTGAAACACGCATAAAGTATCATATGCCAAATATCAAACCATAAGACATAAACATGATAAATGCGAGAAGAAAATGTGAGAAGTAGAATAAGCATACTGAGATATTTAATTATTAAATATCTCAGTATGCTTATTCTTCACATATTATCAGGCGAAATATGGGTGCACAATATTATATACAGTACTGCAAACACGGTCGCATAGACTAACGATAAACCGACTCAAGGACAATTTCAATCTCCTCTTGTGTATCCCATAGAAATCATGATTGGATTACGTAAAGTCTTTGCGATTGTGTTTACAGTGATTACGAAAAAAATCTTTTGGCAAACATAATACACGGGTGTGTACATAATATCATGCCTAGAATAATAAATGAATGATAAAGGAATGTAATAAAAACAACAAAAACAGAGGCTTTGTAAATAGGCCCTACATATATAAATATTCCATTAGTAAGAATAAAAGCAGTTTTTAGAGATAGTGTGTATCTGTGTAAAGCTTACATATTTATTTGCTTTTTTCCCATCATGATTTCATTGCACGCATTGAACATAATTTTGTTTGTCCATTCCGTTCCGCATGGTCAACCGCTAGGAAAGTTTGGACTGGGAATAAAAGTTTGCGCATGCGCAGTCATGACGTCATCATACGATGGTAAATCACAAACAGTCACAAAGTCTGATGAAGAAGAAGTATATGGCGAGGTATAAAGTTTGATATCCTCGTAACAAGGGGGCGGTGGCGATGGAAGGTATTTCACGTGTTCCACTCTATTCGGATGACCAGCAACACAGATGGCCTATAAGAAAAGAATTATCCAAATAATAGTCTCAGTAATATTAGGGATATCTGGGTTTTTTTCTTGCTCGATCTACCCCAGACCCCTCACCTCTCACTCCTAATCTTCCCCATTCCCCGACCTCTCTCTCTGTTTCTTCCACTCCCATTCTCCATCTCTCTCTCTCTCTCTCCCTCCTCCCATCTTTCCCTCTATCTCTCAATCTACCCATCATAGACTTATATACCCCAGTCACATGCACTGCTAAACCGACTCCAAACCGATTGTTTCTTGGCCATTAGGGGTGATGTAATTTTGTTCGGTCTGTTATTGTTCTCGTGTGAGTCTCTTTGATGTGACTGGGATTTACATGTAGTAACTCCATGGATAATACTAGTACACACCTCTAAATGTACCCTGTTTTGATTGTCTCTTGATACTCCTCTAGAGGACGTCCTTCCATGTCGGTGTGGCATTCGTTTCTTCCAATATTTCCAACACACAGTACAGCATAGCAGGTATACAAAAGTGATGAAGATAGCAATCAAAGCGTAGCGATCTGTAATGGCCATAAAAATGAAATAAAGAGAGACAGAGGAAAAAAAAAACCTAGATAATTTCCATTGTTTATGCAGAGAGAGATAGAGAGAGAAAGAGACAGAGAAAGAGACAGAGAGAAAGAGACAGAGAGACAGAGACATACAAAGGGCGCCGATCCTGGGGGCCGATCCCAGAGAAAATAATATGGGGGGGGGGGGGACATATCGTTTTGCCCCCAATAAATCTGGAGGTGTAAAATGAAATAAGGAAATATGATGGGAAACTCGGGAAATGAAAATTTCCAAACAATGAAATACAAAAGGTATTACACGATCATACCTCAATATTGCTACGCGATTTTCCCTGCTTCATGTAACCCCTGTAACCGTGGAGAAACTGGTAATTAAGAGCCGTTACAAAATCATGAAGGGTACTATATAGCTGTCTCCCCCCTCCCGATCCGAAAAACGGATCGACGCCCCAGAATGAGATGGGGGGGGGGGGGGAGGGGAGAGCTCGAGATGATAAAAAAAAAAAGGCAGAGAGAAACGGGGGAAAGGGAGATACAGATACAGATAGAGCGAGAGAGAGAGAGAGAGAGAGAGTGTGTGTGTGTGTGTGGGAGGGGGGGGGGGATCTGGTGGGGAAAGGGCAAGATACATGGGGTGTCAGTTCAAGAATAGATATAGGCAAAATCTTATATAATGATACATACAGCCCTGGAAAAAAATATTAGAGCAAGCTTCTCTAATAAAGGTACTATAATATGCATACAAACTAATGAAAATGGTTTGTCTTTGTATTTCATTGAATGAATAAAAAACTTCCAGCAATTGTACCTTGCTTTTATGATATTTTATTTCCTTCTTACCACAAATATAACACACATATAAGTAATCGTTCTTGGTCTAATAATTTTTCCATGGCTAGTATATGAAGATTTAAATATTATAAAAATAAATAAAACGAGAAAGATATTTTGGAATGTGGAAAGGATGAGGCATTCTTCAGCAAAAAGAAAGTCTTCAAATGCGGCAGCATTTTGCAGTTTGTGTATTCTGGACGAATTAATACACATCTTAATATGTCAATGCTTGCTGCTAATGCTTAATTGCTGGATACATTCGACATCACGGATATTACACTTCGTTCAGCCAAGAACAAGATGACAACTCAACAAATCCTATCTTTCTTCATGATCCTCCTACAGTGGAGACGAGCAACTGCAGATCAAGGTAAGTTTTTACTTCTTTATCAGACGAAGCTAATTTGAAGGACAACACTCAAATCATACGTAAGGCTTTCATTTCAAGTGGTCACGGGGTTGAGTGTAGGTAATGTCTTCAAGACACTAGATGTCGGCGCTCCTCAGATGACCTCATCTTTCTCTCTCTCTCTCTCTCTCTCATGGCCCAGCTCTATTCCACTGTCCACCAGGCACCAGGGGTGATTCCATTACATGTTCTTTGTACAGGCCATTCCTGAAAATAATTATAACATGCAAGCCCTGAAAATGTTATTACAAAGATGGGCGCGTTTTTAGTTCCATTTGTGTCTTAAAGGGGGACTCTACCCTGATATCAAGTTTTGACAGAAGTAAAAAAATTAGAAAAAAACATCAGTGAGTTTGAGAAAAGTCTAATGAAAATAAGAAAGTTATTAATTTTTTAAGTTGTTGTGGATCAAACACAAATTGGAAACCTTGTGACGTATTTTGCGATGTCTTCTTCCATTTGCCCTGAACTAAATCAATCAATTTATTTTTTTTTTCCTTTAAGAAATATATTGCATCATACATGCACCCTAGCTATAATCACTGCACATAATGTTTTCTCCACAACCTTTATATGAAACAAATATATGCCTTCATCAGCAACCCCCAAAATAAAGAAAATTTATAAGATTTTCAGTACATGGGATGGGACCTCGAAAGATACGTCACGGGAATGCCAATTTGTGTGTGATTTACTGGAAATTCAGAATTCATAAATTTCTTATTTCTTATCGGATTACACTCAAACTTTCACTTATCTGTTTGTCTCATTATCCTGCTTACATTAAAGTCAACTAAATATCAGAATAAATTTTCCCTTTAACGTATGCCACATGGGTTCTAAAACGGATACATAGGCCGGCTGTGCCCTGCCCCCCCCCCCCCCCCCCCCCCCCCTCATCTCATCAGTTTACCCCTAGCGTTCTTTCCTGGCAGGCTTCCTCGATCCATTTTCTATTTCAGACAATTCAAAACCTACCTTTTTAAACTGATTCCCATAGATGTTATTTCCTTTTCACACTTTTCTCTGTACTTTATACGTTTGTTTACACTTTGCCTTGAGTTTTATCATCATCATCTTCTTTGTTTGGTTTTATTTGGCAGTTAGTCAGAGTTAATTATTTTTGCCACAAGTTTGTTTCTATTTATACAAAAAGAGTTCATCTTCATCAATGGCTATTTACGTCACAAATTTGTTCTTTTATTCATCTTTTTTCCTACCTGCCAGTTTCATCGGTATCGGTAATTTCAAATATGCCATGTTTACTTTAATTCATATTATTTTTCAATGTATATACAATGTACAAACATTACCCTAAATCTCGCCATATGGGGGGGGGGGAATAATTATCAAGTGTGTAAAGCCGTCAATGGCTATTTACGTCACAAATTTGTTCTTTTATTCATCTTTTTTCCTACCTGCCAGTTTCATCGGTATCGGTAATTTCAAATATGCCATGTTTACTTTAATTCATATTATTTTTCAATGTATATACAATGTACAAACATTACCCTAAATCTCGCCATATGGGGGGGAAATAATTATCAAGTGTGTAAAGCCGTCTTAATGAGCCTGTGCCAGAATGAATTTCTTTGCAGGAACTATGGCCGTGAATAGAAATAACTGGCATATTCCATGGCCTACTAAATGAGCCTTCTATTTTGGCTAAACAAAACTTTTAAAAGAAAATTATGACCGTTACGATTAGCGATCTTGCGACACGACACGGTATTCGTCTCTCAAGAGCTACTATTTTTCGTTAAGTGGAAGCGTTGATGTGATATAGCTCAGTGACGGATTTACATAGGGTGAAAATCGGCCCGTGCACCACCCCCCCCCCCCCCCCCCCTTTGAAACCCAACTGGCATACCTTAAGTACACAATATATTTAAAAAAAGCCTCCTTAATTGCGTACTTTTCCGGCTCTGTGCCCCCTCTTTTTCCAAATCCTGGATCCGCCCCTCACATATAGCTTATCCTCATTCAGTTAACATGGTTAATATACGTCTACCTTTAGGCATGTCGTCCATGTTCCTTTCAGGTGAGGTTTAATCTATAAGGTAGCTGATTTAGATATACCTGATTTTCCTGGCACTTTCTGGAAAATGATATCATTCAATAAAGCATTCACCATCAATTTTTGATCATTTCTTCCCTATACTGATGAAGTTTGTAGGCCGATATGCAAGATATGGTCCAGGTCCCGCTGTAAAAGATTATGTTATTGTGATTTATCTTTATTGACATCGTGCATTAGTGACGTAATAGATGAGATCTCGTGGGGGTGTGTGAGAGAGAGAGAGAGAGAGAGAGAGAGAGAGGAGTTTGAGTGTAAGGGAAATAGGGAATGAATGTTAGATACAGACAAAATTACAGGGAAGAAGAAAAAAATGAGTAGGGGAGAATAGAAAAAAGGAAAATATAAAGACGGACTGAAAGAAAGAATTTTTGCTCGCTAGACGTCATGTATATTTAGATGGATGAATATGATGAGCCTATTTCACTCCACTGCTGGAGGAAGGCCTCTTCGCCCCCTTCCCAATAGCTTCTATTCTTTGCTTTTCTTTGCCATGTAAAGCCTGCATATTTTACGATATCATGACTCCAACGTCTGCTAGGTCTTCCCCTTTTCCTATGAAATGCCCTAGGTTTCCAATTTGTAACCTTTAATGTCCACCTGTCATCTTGGTACCGACTTATATGGCCTTTGATTTCTTTAACTATGTCATGTATGTTTGTCATAGGATCGCAAATCTTCAATTCTGACCCCGTCCCTTCTTGTAACCCCTACAATTATTCCCTCAATGGCTCGTAGTGTTACCCTTAATCGTTTTCCATTTTCTATGTCGTCGTCCAAGTTTCTGCTCCATATGACAGAACTGGTAAAATGCACTGGTGGAAGACTTGCTTTTTTAATGATATGGGTAGTTGTTGGTCTCTGAATAGGAAACCAAGGTTTCCGAACTTGTCCCATATAGCTCTCCACTTTCTAAAGCATCTGCCCTCGAACACTTGCTCTCCTCTTGTTTACCACATAACAAGATTTTAATCTTCTTTATATTCATGTGTAGACCCGCTTTCATACTTTCTTGGTCCAGCTCCACTATCATTTCTTCTAGCTCGAGTGGGGCATGACTAACAATGAGGATGTCGTCTGCAAATCGGAGATGTGCAAGATTCTTACCATCAACTTTAATACCTTTTGATTCCCAGTTCAAATTTGAGAAGACATTCTGCAATGCGGTTGTGAATAGTTTTGGGGAAATCGGGTCGCCCTGTCTCACACCCTTCTGGATCTTAAAGGCTTTTGTTGTCTCTCGCTCTAGATGCATTCTTGGTACTAAGAATTATTTTAGTGATAACGAACAGTGACGAGTCCTGTACGTCAATACCATGATCACATCCGATTGCTTTTGTGTTTGACATCGAGATATAAAAGTTCATATGATTCATCATGAAAAAAATGCAAAAAATATAGAACTTGACAATTTAGCAGTAAATTAGACATGGTAATATCAATGATGACACCTGGGGCCTGTAACATAAATAGATAATACAATCAATCTTACGATTGATATCAATCGTAAGTCTATGGCAAACCATGTACTGAAGAGTTACAATTGATCGTATGATTGATTGTATCTCTTTATGTTACAGGCCCCTGTATAGATAAATAATTGGTCAATCAGGAAGACAATCTCTTGGATGCAATGCAATGTTTTTTCTAGAAATTACGAAAATGTTTAAATTTTGCATACAATTATATTCTTGAATTGCTTGAAAATTCATATTGACAACTATTAAAGAGACGGTTTCTGTTACCACTCATGAGGAATCACACACGTGTATATCTGGAATGTCATCTCCTTTTCTAATCTATATGACGCTGTTTCAAATCGTCTATTTATTACAATGTTCTATTTGATAAAAATGATCAGGGTCGGTTTCTGCATGTACTTCTTATTCTTTCGGTTTCATTCTTTTGTCATAGCCTACCGAAATACATAATGGGGCCTTTTAATCTTTAGAAGTTCAATAAAAGTTCAAATAAAAGGAATATACGTCATGATACTTACCAAAATAGACCATAGTCTCAAAGTTTGACTGGTTACCTTGATCACGAAATTCGAATGAAGACACTGGAATATAGTAAGATGAGGAAGAAATCTGATTTAAGCGCAATTTATATCAAGCGGAATATCTCAAAGAAAGCAAATTAAAGAAAAAAAATATTATCGACTTTGTACAGCTAATTTGTAAAGTCTGTAAATCAGCCAAACCGGTAAAAAAAAACAATAGTGCATGTTGTAATGTCATAATAAATATACAGCATTGGCCTCTGTTCGCAGCTATCTTGAAATAAATACATTGCGGACGAATATGAGAGAATAATGGTGCCTAGCTCAAATCAAGGCTTCTCTTTACTGTCTTAATAACAAAACTGCAACGGTTGAAAAACAAATCTGTCATTTATGCAAACATCACTCGTAGTCAAATGAATTCAGTCGACCTACAGATAATTCTTTCAATCCTCATATTAATTATTTTATAGGTGCAGTTGAGTTCTGAACAATGACAATCCGCGTGCCTTAGCTGGATCTAAGCGAATGCTTCATTGGATCTACAATATAAGTTAGGCTAATTAATATACAAACAACATTGGCAACTCTCTTGAAATAAATGCACCGGGGAAGGATATGGCGGATTAATGATGCATATCTTAAAGCAAGGATCTGCAGTTTTCCACAGGACAGCAAAATCACAAATGATTTGTTTGGCTTGCAGCAAAGAAAGCCAATATTTAGTTGCTTTTTATAAATATATATGTTTCTCAGGAAATTTCTTCAATATTCTGAACAGTATCATTATACTATTTTATACGTGCTAATTCAGATAGCATAATTCACTATCATATGTTAAATTATTCCAAACCACTACATCTTGAACCGATTTCCTATACGTTGAACGCTATTCCCATTTTGTTACCTCCAAAATGAAATAAAGAATAATTCAGCTGGCGCTTACCGGAACCGGTATAGTGCAGATTATTAGCGTCCCTATAGGGAAATGGACAAACATGAAAATAAAACAACATGAACAAAAAAAAAAATTATCGTGAAGATAGACCATCTGACAAACACTTTGCCAAAAGTAGTCAATCACTAGACACATAAAACAAATAGTTACTATAATGTATTACCTTTTAATACATGTTTCAGTGCAGGAACACGACGATGGAACGCTAAATTTGCTCGGTAAATTTGGGTCTAGACAGCTTTGTCATATCATCAGCTGATTCCATTTAAATGGTACCCGAAATAGATACATGACACTACACGGTAGCATTGTTTTCAAACTTTGTGTACTTATTGTTCCACACTTTAGACTAACCTTATGCCCAAGAGACAAATACAAATAGGCTAATAAACGTTCAAAAAGAAGCATAAACTATGATAAGGATCGATCATCGACATGAACTTTAGTCTTAATTGCTTGTAAAGATCAGAGCGATAAATACCAGAGCAAAGGCTAAATAAACCGCTCAAAATTTTTAGAAACTCAGGTATGGCCGATTATACCTCTCTTGTCATGTTTATTCCTCTTTAGAATAATACCCCATTTGTTGTGATTTTGCAGTCATGGCATGTAAGTATAAAGGGACAAGGTCAAAAGTGAAAAAGTTGCAAAATGTACTGTTTTTGTTCGGGCTGTGCATTCTTCTTTCCTCCTTGAAGAGTGCAAGGCTGCTATATTATTAGATGATCTTCCATGAGCAAAAACCTATTACCTTGCTTTGTTCTTTAAAGAATTTACAGTTCTGACAATTGCAAAAATTGATGTTCATAACGATTGCAGACATGTACCATTTAAATTAAGATTTTTTTATTCCCCCCCCCCCCTTCATCAACAAAATATCGACCAGCCTTTAATTTATGAGGAGGGGCATTATTTGTATAGGTTCCTTCTCACTTTGAAAGGGAAGGCGAAAAATATTCTTCGGAAAAATAGAATTATATGTAGTAATCATACAGAAGCCTACAAATTACGTTTATCCTTTTTACGATGACTGGAACAAGCACCTGTACCGGCGGACAAATAAATTTCATTGCGAGGAGTTGAAGTCATTTGCATTATAATTTTACTATATTCCTGAACTAAGGAAAAGGGACAAACAAAAGTACATGTATATCTTATATACGAGCTCTTCATCTCTGCTATCGTTTGGTACTACTATATAAAGAAGTATATATAATTTTGCGAAATCTTAAAACCTTTTCTTTCAATTTGCAATTCTCTTGTTACTCGAGTAACAACAATTTTGAATCGTGGATCGATATTTCTTTTGATTTCTTTGTATTTTACCTCTCAGTCGTACCTACTGTATATGTAACATCTTCATGTTCTCCTAGTGCAGTGCATAGTTGGGGGAAATGGCACTTTCGACGTAGATTTTAGATTTCAGATCAGGTAAAATCATATACTGTACAGTAGTGTAGTAATAGTAGTAGTAGTATTTATTTTTCCGTTCAGTTAAAACAAAACAATAACATACATGTACATTATAAGTGTTTACATTTGAATGAAACGGCTGGATAACCCATATTCAGCTGTGCCAGGCACGACACTACTGGTCTTCCATGGGGTCCAGGAAGCATAAAATATAAATTAATTGTATAAATATCAAACATGACATATGATTAATATGCGTAACATAAAATAAATACAATACTTACTCTCTTTCTATTCTTCCCTGCTTTTGTCACTTTGCCCATTTTTCACTTTTCTCCCTCCTGCTCTGTCATTTCCCGTCCCTTCCTTTCCTCTTACTTTGCTCTCACTCATTCTCTCTCTCTCTCTCTCTCTCCCTTTGTCCATTATGCCTCTGCTTCTTTGACTTCTCTTTTTTTCCATTCTACATTTACATGTACTTAAAAGTGTGTATTAACTTGTAATATTATAGGTTTTCCCGGTCAATTTCAAACTTTCTCCAATCAATTTAACGTTTCGAGCAATCAATTTCGCCCGAAATGCGATCGCGGTAACAAATCAGAATTCAAATTCGTCTTTGGCCGCTCAAAATCAACATCTCAGCGATCAAATTGCAAATTGCGCCAATCAATTTAAAACAATGAGCAATGGTATTCGTCAATCGTCATTCAAATTCGTCCATTCGTAACAATTCCGTCTTTGCGGTCATTCAAATTCGTTAATGAGCATGCATATTTGAAATAACTGCAATCAAATTAAGAATGTGAGGTTCGTATCAAGTAGAAAGTCAAAATGGGGAGGGTTTGGGAAACGCTTTATGTTAATACTTGGCCATGGTGTTGTTATGCTCATTTGGCAAATAACCAGAAACATTTTCCTTCTTTTCATGTCAAATTTGGGTAGAAATTTGATCTCTTTTTTGATATGGTGTTTTGATTTCTTAAGGGGTCTATGCCCCGGTTCTCCCCCAATCCACCGTAAACTAAATATTTAGTTTACGGTGGATTGGGGGAGAACCGGGGCATATTCATAATCGGAAAAGAGGATCGCTATTCATAATCAAAGAAGAGGGTCGCTATTCAAAATCGGAGAAGAGGGTCGCTATTCATATTTGGAGAAGAGGGTCGCTATTCATAATCGGAGAAGAGGGTCGCTTTTCATAATTGGAGAAGAGGGTCGCTATTCATAATTGAAGAGGGTCGCTATTCATAATCGGAGCAGAGGGTCGCTATTCATAATTGGAGAAGAGGGTCGCTATTCATAATCAAAGAAGAGGGTCGCTATTCATAACCGGGGAGGAGGGTCGCTTGTCATAATCGAAGAAGAGGTCGCTATTCTTAATCGAAGAATAGGTTTTTTTATCTCACTTCCTCCGCTTTTTCGCTCTCGCCTTTTTTCTAAGGGGCTGACGGGGGGGGGGGGGGGGGGGGGGGGCATGGCCTTCTTTTGCCCGCCTGGTTAAGCTGGGGGTGTATTTGTTTCATCGCCCCTCGCCATATTGCTTTTACACAGCAGTGGGGTGTCTCACATCCAATATAATTTTGTTTGCTGATTCGATTCTTTCATATTTGAGTGTTTCATTGTCCAATTAAATAATCCTAACCTAGCTAACCTATTCTTCGATTAAGAATAGCGACCTCTTCTTCGATTATGACAAGCGACCCTCCTCCCCGGTTATGAATAGCGACCCTCTTCTTTGATTATGAATAGCGACCCTCTTCTCCAATTATGAATAGCGACCTTCTGCTCCGATTATGAATAGCGACCCTCTTCAATTATGAATAGCGACCCTCTTCTCCAATTATGAAAAGCGACCCTCTTCTCCGATTATGAATAGCGACCCTCTTCTCCAATTATGAATAGCGACCCTCTTCTCCGATTTTGAATAGCGACCCTCTTCTTTGATTATGAATAGCGATCCTCTTTTCCGATTATGAATATGCCCCGGTTCTCCCCCAATCCACCGTAAACTAAATATTTAGTTTACGGTGGATTGGGGGAGAACCGGGGCATAGACCCCTTAAGAAATCAAAACACCATATCAAAAAAGAGATCAAATTTCTACCCAAATTTGACATGAAAAGAAGGAAAATGTTTCTGGTTATTTGCCAAATGAGCATAACAACACCATGGCCAAGTATTAACATAAAGCGTTCCCCAAACCCTCCCCATTTTGACTTTCTACTTGATACGAACCTCACATTCTTAATTTGATTGCAGTTATTTCAAATATGCCTGCTCATTAACGAATTTGAATGACCGCAAAGACGGAATTGTTACGAATGAACGAATTTGAATGACGATTGACGAATACCATTGCTCATTGTTTTAAATTGATTGGCGCAATTTGCAATTTGATCGCTGAGATGTTGATTTTGAGCGGTCAAAGACGATTTGAATTCTGATTTGTTACCGCGATCGCATTTCGGGCGAAATTGATTGCTCGAAACGTTAAATTGATTGGAGAAAGTTTGAAATTGACCGGGAAAACCGATATTAAGAAACCGATAATTGTGTTCATGAATTCCTTGTATAACGCACAGCTCTGTGCATGGAAGACAAGTATACCGTTCATTATTTTTGATGTATTTTCTGTCATCTTATTGTATATGAATTCTGTACTTTTATGTAATTATTGTAACTAAACAGGCTAATTTTGATAAGGAATGGAAATAAAGATATATATATAAATAAATAAATAATGTTTTTTTTTCATATATTTTCTTTTAGATCTGAGTATATAGTACTGCTTTCGTAGGTTTACTATGATTTATAGCATTGATAACTGATACGATAAATGGTAAATACATACTAATATAATTAATGACATGTCATTTACATTGATTCGTTTAATACTTTAATAAATCATATTCATGCCGAATATCGTTTTGAAAAGTTACTATTTTTGCTTATTGTATTTTCCGACTTTGCATATTATGTCTATGAATATGAAATCATGAAACATATTATTAACCATGTTGATCATTTAGAAGAGTACATAAAATACACAAATATAGATATTTTTGTTTGCATAAATAAAACACACCAACATGTCTATCAGCGCTTAGTATTATTATCATACTATCACAGTGACATTGTCACTATCAGTTAGTGACTGATTGAATACATTCAAGTGTTTCAACCAAACCTAGCAGAAATGTTAAATTAGCAGAGAATATTTTAAAGAAGCGTAAGGAAATCTGGGCATTCATACCTTCTATGTCGTGCTTTTCTATATAAGTAAAGGCGCCACACCCTCTCAGCAGTATTGCTAGCTATATAGTTGTGCCCTTATTATTAAAGAACTGTATTTCAAATGTATGATGGGGGAGCCCTATGTCTGGGCACCTAAGATTTTGACATGAAATTAACAAAAGTTTCTTTAATATTCATCTAAAGCTTAAACTTATATTATTCCCGATATTCTAAAGAGTAAGTTTGGCAAAAAATCTCATCAAAATTAGAGCGATAACAATGCCATTTTCACAAGAAACGACGGCCGTGTCATTTCAACATTGAAAAAACAATGGTGCCCATATCTGCGCACTCATTCATTTTACACGCAGTTTGGGAGTTTTGACGTGAAAGTCAACATTTTGAGGCTTGTGACCAAAATGTCTGAAGTAAGACTCCTTTTCAATGTTTTGACTCGTTTTTTGCATGAATACATATCGCTATATGATAAAGATGTGAACTCGTTAGTTCGTGTTCGTTGGTGTGTTGCTTTATCAGAATTGCGCAGTTACGCGTGTGTGCAGACTTGGGCACTCTAGCCATTATTACACTGAATCATGACCAATTTTTGGTAGTGACCTCTTTTCAATAAATTATTCATAATAAACAGTAATAGATTCCCGTTAATATTAAGTTACATTTTGCTGTTCAAAACGTCCATCTTTTACATGATAATCAATTCAAAATTACTTTAAAGTTAACTTTTCTCGGAATACAAAATTCGTTACCAAAAATTCGGGAATATCTTTAACGTGTGTCTGATAAAAAAAATAAAAAATATGTGTTTACCTTTTCAACAGAGACATTCCACATATAGTGTGTTTCTTAAAAAGGAAACCAAACATTTCCCATCAATTACTAGAAAAGTATTTATTATTGACGTCAAATTTCAATTTATCCTCTTTCATATATGGTACCAAATATGTAATGATATTATCATGCATGCATGCATGCATGATGTCAGAAGTAATGTAAAGTGTAATTCTATTATGTTACAATGCAAAGAAACAAAAACAATTGATAAAGGCGCACAGCAAAAAAGGTGATATTTCATGTTTCCTTATTCATATTACATGTATGTGACCTTGAGTGAGATATGAGTTCAAAATTAGCCCCAATGTCCTTCCAAAATGACCGGTTTGGTCTGTCCAGGGTCCACGAATGTATATGCTCTAGAAAGCAGAGTTTAATAGATGGCTACTCATTGTGTAGATGAATAGATCCTACTCTCGTGTGCAAATCAAATTTTACATTGCTGGTTTATAGTTGTTTTAGTTCAATGATCCCATACAGGTTCTATCATCACAAATGTGGCAGCATATGAAAGGGGATGAAATACCTCTTTTGATCATGTATTACAGCAAATCAAGTAATATAATATATTTGAAGAAATGTTGCTGGAGAAAGTTAGATTACCCTTTTTTAAGAAACGCACTGTACAAACGGCTTATAATATATACATTTTTGTAGTAGACAAGTTCGTCGTTAGCACGTGTCACAAATGATCCCAAATGATTCGCAGGTCTTTTAGAATAGAGAGGTTTCTTTTGGTGTACTTTAGAAAATCACTGTCAAAGCGATAAATGTGCCTCATCAATAGGTTTTAGTTTCCCCCTTTGGAAAGAATACTTCTACCTGGGAAACAATAAATGCACCATTAATGCATAATTGAATCATGACTACACGACATTCACGACGAGCACATATCAAGTACTCGCGTCAGTGAGTTTTACAAATTATTGGTACAAGCTCATGGTCAGATTGTATCTATACGAACTGGCTTATGAAGTCACTTGTCGGCGTCGCTGACAGTGTCCAAAGTTCAACTGGTAGAATGAGCGCAAATTTTATTTTACTCACATCATGCTAATCATGTTTATAATCTGTGGATAAAAAGATATATATTAACATAACAATCTGCAAAATTTCACTCAGTCATCAAGTCTACAACGAAAGAAAGTGGGGTCTAGCAACTAATTTGTTGACACATCATGTTTTCTGTGAACTTGGGTCGAGTTTGTTTGCCTATCGTGTCTGCAATTTGATATTACAAGGAAGAGAACAGTTTTTCATTTAGATAGGAATTTGTCTTTTTTCTCTCTCTTTCTTTCTTCTTCTTCTTCTTGTTCCTGGTACTGTAGAAACGGATTAAAATATATTTTCCTCATTTTCTTCTGATCTCTTAATTTTTCTTCTGTCCTCCATTTGATTTCCCTCACATTCGTTTTCTTCTTCCTTTTCCATTCTTTTAAAGAATTTCTTTCTTCTTTCTTTTTTTTTATAATTCACTGCCCGCTTTCAGGCTATCCTGTTATCCGCCTCCAATATGTAAATGACGTTATTGATTAATTCTAATAATAATAATAATATTCAGCTTTTATATAGCGCCTAATACATCGGAGATGTCTCTAAGCGCTTTACAGATATATTATTACCCTGGTCATCGGATTCTGGCATGCCCGCACACAATGTATGCACATTCTCCGCTCCCTGGGGAGTATTCCAGCCAGTCGCCTGTTAAGCGCACACATGCTAAGCAAAGGACATTAACTTTCGCCATCCTACCGGGTACCCATTTAACACCTGGGTGGAGAGTGGCAAATGTAGAATAGCGTCTTGCCAAAGGACGCTAGTGCTGCGGTGGGATTCAAACCCCGGACCTCGTGGTTCACAGTCCGGGGACTTATCCACTGATCCACTCTACACTCTACACTCTAATATTCTTAGTGTGCTGTCTATTCACATAAAATGTAAGACATTTATCTTGGTAGAAAATCTTGATTGATTATGAGTTGCCTTGTATCATCCCATAATACGTCCTGGTATGATGGAGGTTCGTTGGGACGATCCTCAACCCGGCCTTCCCTGTTGCTATCATTTTCCTCCCTTGGTAAACCCGATATCGTTGCAGTCGAAGAATCCTGTGTCGAACCTGGGATGTTGTCAGGTTGCTCAGGGCCACGTCGACAGATGCTACTCAGGGCATGCATGAGGGAGGCATTACATTCGCCGTCTTCACAAGGTAAAATGTTGAATAGAGTCATAGCTAATACCATACCAATGAAGATCCAAGGGTAAGCTACAGGTAAGAAAGCGAGAGAAGATTTCAGGAGTATTTAATGTCAAGACCAAGGTATTACGTTACCAATTAAGTATATTGGAGATGTATTACGGAATTATGAACATAAACTGACGTCATCTTTTGCTCAGCTTCAAACACATATGCTGGGGAGCGTTTCATCAAGTGTTTTGTCAGTAATTTTTACCGACAACTGTTATCAGCTACTGAAATCCTTGCATCTGATTGGCTGAAAGCAAATTTTGTAGGTTAGAAATCACTGACAAAACACTTGATGAAACGCTCCCCTGATACATTAAAGCATAAGATGTGGTCGATAACGTATTGGGATCAATAGCTTGGACATTCCCTATGTGTTAGTGATCGACTTCTACACAACGTGCAATGCTATATTGCCTTATAAATTAAGAATGCATGCTTGATTTCCAAAGAGCAGAGAGCTAGAGATGTAAGAATCTGTGCTACGTACCCTAAATGGGATGTTCAGTACGTATCAAAGAGATGTGCAACATTGTTTTTGAAAATTAAGATTAGCGAAATTCTTATATACCCAACTTTTAAATTTAAAATAATGATGATGATGATAATAACAGGGGGGATCGGAAATTTCCCCAAATGTGTTCGTAAAAAGAAAAGAAATATCGTTTTTGAAAAAAGACAAGAGGGGACGACATTTAACATGTCAATGCTAAATTTCTTGAGAATGCTGGTGTCAGAACCAAATGGAAAATATGTGTTTTTATTATTTATTTCTTTCGGGTCCTATATAAGAGAAAGGGCGTCTTAGAAAATATTTAGCGTGTTTGTGTAGATCACATAATAAATAGGGTGCGGTCGAGTGAAAGTGAATGTGTGTACGTGTGACATTGACAGAGTGCAGTTAAAGGTAAGACCGAGGTTTGAGTCGGGCTTGTGTGAGAGCCAATATCCTAAAAGCTGTGTGTCGTGGAATTGCTAACAGAGCCTTAATATTCGATTCGGCGCCAGCAGATAAATTGTCCAAACGACAGCGGTACTGCAGTATCGTTCATGCCAGAAACCTCATTTTCCTGCCATGAGACCAAATTTGTCGAGATAACTAACAATTTACTGTAATGTGGTTAGCATGACGGTTAAAACCACTATGGCTGTAATTTAACATTATTTTGCATTGAACTACTTATCCATACTATTATAAATGCCATAAATTGTAGGATTAAGATTAATAGTATTTTGGTAGAAAGAAAAACATTTCTTTTTTGAAGGAGAAAATGTTTTATTGTGAATTACTTCGTAGGTGTATTGGAATTAATTACGAACCAATTAACTCGAGATGTTCGTGCACAATCATTTAACTAATTGTTCTCACGAATGTCGATCGATAGAATTAATGTTGCGTTTATTCATGCAAATGCTTGAAAGGTTCATACACAAATTCTGAATTCTATGCAAAGTAAATTAAATTTGTGTACTAATGATGTAATGTATAGTACATAAGTAATGAGGTTAATAAACAAATTAGAAATCTGGAGCATGTTGTGCTAGAAGGGATTTTATTTCTTTATTCAGTTTTTAAATGCATAACGGAATTTATATAGATGACCTTAGTTAGTAATGTAATGAAGTGTGGTAAAAAACAAACCCTTATTTATTTCATCCTGTATTATATAAGGGGGAAAATCCTAAAGATATAAGGGCTGTAACTGTAAAAAATAATTGCATGTATTTTGAAGGATGTATTGGTGATTTTATTCCTAGTCGTTTACCAGGGAGGAGATAACTCCGTTTACCAGGGACAAGATTGTTCATTCATCAGACGCCCCGAGTGCTACGCTGAACCTATTAGTGTTCTTGATCAGCCGAGGAATATCTGGGTCATTCAAGCAAGGTCACGTGACTGAAAGAAAGCAGTGAGGGCGAGGCATCATCTTTCCCACTTTTGTCTTCGTCGACCGACACAGCCAGGATCGATTCGTCGCAAAAACCTTTAATATACCCATTATATATGCAGAAAGAGCATTTGCTAATTTAAGGAAATGAACTCTTAATAGCAAGCTACGAGAATTTCAATTCAAAACGTTACTGTATACAAACCATCATTTGTATCGTTTTGGTGTAGTTCAAAACAATTGTTGTTCCTTTTGTAAGAAAGAAGAGGAAACATATAGTCATGTTTTTTACGAGTGTGTTCACATTCAAAATATGTGGGAAAAGGTTAGCATTGAATTCAAGTATCCTATTTTGAAAGAATTGAACTGGGAGAAAATTTATTTAGGAATTAATATGGAAAATGTGGGGAGAGAAAATTTAGTAAATCATCTTATTCTATTAGTTAAATACATGTATATGACTTTCCAATGTAGGAAAAGAGCGAAACCTCCGACCGAAAAGGAAATTCGATTAGAAGAGAAAAAAATTGGCTTTGGAGAGAGATACCCTCTCATTACACCTTATAAAATGGGAAAATTTTGAGTTCCCGTACGTAGGGATGGACATGGGGAGCTAAGTGTGCTTAATAACATCAAAATCATGAAGAAAATGCTGAACTGTTTTAAAATCTGAGGCGGAACAACGGACACAATGGTGGTGGGGGGGGGGGGGGGGGCTCTTTCCTTTTTCCTTTTTTTTTTCTTCTTCTTCTCCTCATTTCTTCCTTTTCTATTTTAATCATTTTTATATTTTCCCCTTTTTATCATAATAAAGACTTCCAGATTTTGCATAATTTACTATTTAATACATGTATGTAAAATATTATGGTTATTTATTATTATGGCACGAAAAAGAGACATGATACCGAAGCATTTTGACCTGCACTCATCAGGTTATCACGCAGGTATATAACAAATTACTTGAAATCAACTATATTATACTCGGTAAACCCGGACGCAACCTAGACGCCGTAATTTCAGAACAATCGCAAAGCTTGGACGAACTCCTTTTGTCTGCACAGAAGAGGTTCATGCGATTGAATGTAAGCGGCTTCCAGAAAGCGTAAATGCGCTGAGCTTCTGGCCCGGGACATAATTGAGAATTGGTCGTCGGCATAGCTTTGTGCGCAAGCTGGATTGTTCAGCAAGTGGAGACCAATCGCTGAATCGCATTTGGCTATCTTTGGTCTGTTAGCGTGCATTTCAGATTTGCAGGCACGGACAGGCTGCGTGCGCTGATTGGTTGTACGGTTCCGAATAGTCGAGGGGATGTGTTGTTTAATGGCCCACGTACCTGGCATCGCACCGGCACTGAAATTGGTAAATAACATTACTCAAGTGGGGGGTGGGTAGTACATCCTTGCTAGTTGACGGTAGCATCCTGTGTGTAGAAAACACAATGCGTGTCGAAACCGCGTAATAGCAACGTGACACTGCGTTTTTGATCTGACTGGCGTATTTGTCAGATACCTTACCCCTCCAGGGTAGTTTGAGATACACGGGGCATTTGGCAGGTCCAAATCTGGTGTCAGATTTGGATTGTGCCTCCAGCGTCCGTGTTATGGTGCGAGATACAACATGCTCAGGGTAACCATTGTCAAGGAGAATAGTTTTGATTTTCGCGATTTCGGGAGCTAATTTGCACTCAGAGCAAATCCTATCCTAAGGGCGCGGCACACTAAGTTTCTAATGAGCCCAATCTTGTATGAAGTTGGTGAATGTGGGCTTGCGGTAGACGGAAGTGATAAATTTCCCATCACTTCTCTCCACGAGAACGTCGAGAAATGGGAGCGCATTGGACAGTTCAATTTCACATGTGAATTTTAGCGCGGGATGATCCCGGTTCAGTTGTGTAAGGAAAACCTCACCCGCTGCGCGGTTGTCAAAAATTGCAAACGTATCATCAACATACCGACAATACACATGCGGGACTATATTAAGATCGGTGTACTACCCACCCCCCACTTGAGTAATGTTATTTACCAATTTCAGTGCCGGTGCGATGCCAGGTACGTGGGCCGTACTTCTCAGCGGTTGGCTGATCGCATTAAACAACACATCCCCTCGACTATTCGGAACCGTACAACCAATCAGCGCACGCAGCCCGTCCGTGCCTGCAAATCTGAAATGTACGCTAACAGACCAAATATAGCCAAATGCGATTCAGCGATTGGTCTCCACTTGCTGAGCAATCCAGCTTGCGCACAAAGCTATGCCGACGACCAATTCTCAATTATGTCCCGGGCCAGAAGCTCAGCGCATTTACGCTTTCTGGAAGCCGCTTACATTCAATCCCATGAACCTCTTCTGTGCAGACAAAAGGAGTTCGTCCAAGCTTTGCGAGAAATTACGGCGTCTAGGTTGCGTCCGGGTTTACCGAGTATAATATAGTTGATTTCAAGTAATTTGTTATATACCTGCGTGATAACCTGATGAGTGCAGGTCGAAAAGCTTCGTTATCATGTCTCTTTTTCGTGCCATATTGAAATTTTGTAGTACCAAGAAATTATTTGTTTATTTATTATTATTATGTAATTTGGCACAATGATACTGGCATGTGAATATATTTGTGTATTTTACCTTGATTATTGTGAAAATGTTATTTTGAAAAAGGAAGTAATAAAAGATTCTTTAAAAAAAAAACCAACGTCGGTATTTTGATAATTTTAGTAGCAGCCAATCATAGCGAACAATAAACAAAAAGGACAATTACCTAGTGAGGTTAGAGCTGAACTTGTAACGGGAACTTAATCCAATAATTATTTAACGGCACTTAAATTAGATCTCATTACTCCACGATATATATATTCTTTTGTGTATGTGTGTGCACTTACTGATATATATATATATATATATATATATATATATAGATGTGTGTGTGTGTGTGTGTGTATTTTTTTCTTCAATTTAAATCACTTGAATGTAACCAAAGATCCTAGTACCTGTATTTGAGGTATACAGATTTATTTCTACATTAAATTATCATTGAACATTGGTATGATAGAGTCGCCTTGTTTATTTGTTGTATCCTTGAAAAATCTTGACAGCTGGATTTCCATAATAAAACAGTTTTGGCCTTTGGCACTCAAATAGATATGTAGCCAAAATGAGATACTTTTAATGACTATTCATGACTCATTTGAAAATGCGAAATTTCAGTGAAAACTTTCGGCCCGGTACACTCAAATAGATATGTAGCGAAAATGAGATGCGTGTAAAATCTATACATTATCATCTTGATTCTGATGTGACCAATACAAGACGGATTTCATTTTTATGTATAATAAACAAGGAAAGTAATCACAGCCCTCTTTTACACAAACACAAGTGGGGTACATTATGTTATTTTGGCGGCTTTCACAACTTTACAATCATGCTTATTCTTTTACCGAAGCTTTTTGACCTGCACTCATCAGGTTATCACGCAGGTATATAACAAATTACTTGAAATCAACTATATTATACTCGGTAAACCCGGACGCAACCTAGACGCCGTAATTTCAGAACAATCGCAAAGCTTGGACGAACTCCTTTTGTCTGCACAGAAGAGGTTCATGCGATTGAATGTAAGCGGCTTCCAGAAAGCGTAAATGCGCTGAGCTTCTGGCCCGGGACATAATTGAGAATTGGTCGTCGGCATAGCTTTGTGCGCAAGCTGGATTGTTCAGCAAGTGGAGACCAATCGCTGAATCGCATTTGGCTATCTTTGGTCTGTTAGCGTGCATTTCAGATTTGCAGGCACGGACAGGCTGCGTGCGCTGATTGGTTGTACGGTTCCGAATAGTCGAGGGGATGTGTTGTTTAATGGCCCACGTACCTGGCATCGCACCGGCACTGAAATTGGTAAATAACATTACTCAAGTGGGGGGGTGGGTAGTACATCCTTGCTAGTTGACGGTAGCATCCTGTGTGTAGAAAACACAATGCGTGTCGAAACCGCGTAATAGCAACGTGACACTGCGTGTTTGATCTGACTGGCGTATTTGTCAGATACCTTACCCCTCCAGGGTAGTTTGAGATACACGGGGCATTTGGCAGGTCCAAATCTGGTGTCAGATTTGGATTGTGCCTCCAGCGTCCGTGTTATGGTGCGAGATACAACATGCTCAGGGTAACCATTGTCAAGGAGAATAGTTTTGATTTTCGCGATTTCGGGAGCTAATTTGCACTCAGAGCAAATCCTAAGGGCGCGGCACACTAAGTTTCTAATGAGCCCAATCTTGTATGAAGTTGGTGAATGTGGGCTTGCGGTAGACGGAAGTGATAAATTTCCCATCACTTCTCTCCACGAGAACGTCGAGAAATGGGAGCGCATTGGACAGTTCAATTTCACATGTGAATTTTAGCGCGGGATGATCCCGGTTCAGTTGTGTAAGGAAAACCTCACCCGCTGCGCGGTTGTCAAAAATTGCAAACGTATCATCAACATACCGACAATACACATGCGGGACTGTATTAAGATCGGTGTACTACCCACCCCCCACTTGAGTAATGTTATTTACCAATTTCAGTGCCGGTGCGATGCCAGGTACGTGGGCCATTAAACAACACATCCCCTCGACTATTCGGAACCGTACAACCAATCAGCACACGCAGCCCGTCCGTGCCTGCAAATCTGAAATGCACGCTAACAGACCAAATTTATAGCCAAATGCGATTCAGCGAGTGGTCTCCACTTGCTGAACAATCCAGCTTGCGCACAAAGCTATGCCGACGACCAATTCTCAATTATGTCCCGGGCCAGAAGCTCAGCGCATTTACGCTTTCTGGAAGCCGCTTACATTCAATCCCATGAACCTCTTCTGTGCAGACAAAAGGAGTTCGTCCAAGCTTTGCGAGAAATTACGGCGTCTAGGTTGCGTCCGGGTTTACCGAGTATAATATAGTTGATTTCAAGTAATTTGTTATATACCTGCGTGATAACCTGATGAGTGCAGGTCGAAAAGCTTCGTTATCATGTCTCTTTTTCGTGCCATATTGAAATTTTGTAGTACCAAGAAATTATTTGTTTATTTATTATTATTATGTAATTTGGCACAATGATACTGGCATGTGAATATATTTGTGTATTTTACCTTGATTATTGTGAAAATGTTATTTTGAAAAAGGAAGTAATAAAAGATTCTTAAAAAAAAAAACCAACGTCGGTATTTTGATAATTTTAGTAGCAACCAATCATAGCGAACAATAAACAAAAAGGACAATTACCTAGTGAGGTTAGAGCTGAACTTGTAACGGGAACTTAATCCAATAATTATTTAACGGCACTTAAATTAGATCTCATTACTCCACGATATAAATATTTTTTTGTGTATGTGTGTGCACTTACTGATATATATATATATATATATATATATAGATGTGTGTGTGTGTGTGTGTATTTTTTTCTTCAATTTAAATCACTTGAATGTAACCAAAGATCCTAGTACCTGTATTTGAGGTATACAGATTTATTTCTACATTAAATTATCATTGAACATTGGTATGATAGAGTCGCCTTGTTTATTTGTTGTATCCTTGAAAAATCTTGACAGCTGGATTTCCACAATAAAAAGTTTTGGCCTTTGGCACTCAAATAGATATGTAGCCAAAATGAGATACTTTTAATGACTATTCATGACTCATTTGAAAATGCGAAATTTCAGTGAAAACTTTCGGCCCGGTACACTCAAATAGATATGTAGCGAAAATGAGATGCGTGTAAAATTTATACATTATCATCTTGATTCTGATGTGACCAAAACAAGACGGATTTCATTTTTATGTATAATAAACAAGGAAAGTAAACACAGCCCTCTTTTACACAAACACAAGTGGGGTACATTATGTTATTTTGGCGGCTTTCACAACTTTACAATCATGCTTATTCTTTAAAAAAAAAACACTTAAATTTAATACAAGGAGAATCAGAAATGAAAATGAACTCACCGCTCATCTTCTGTTGTCCTATATATATGGTTTATTTTCATGACCTAAAAATAAGCAAATGAAAAAGATTCATGTCAATAATGCATAAAAATTAGATCAGCATGTCTACAGCTTCTATGAAAATTAAGATATTTCTTAAACTTTCTCATTCGTAAAAAAAGTAACAACCATTTAATGTGCATTTATGGTCGTCATATCTTGACAATAAGGTTCATCATTGCTTATGCGATATGAATAAACGACAAAATCTGTACATATTTTGATACCCCGATTCTGCAAGAAAATGTCAAGAAGTTTATTGAAGGTGAAATAACCGTATTGAATCTGTCTATATATTTAAATTAATGGTGATGATGATAATAATGATAAATAAAGCAACATGAGCAGTGGCGTAGCCGAACCATTGAAGGGGCACAGGCATTGGGGTGCGCCGGTCTTATCACCGGAAAACTCAATGCGAGTTTACAAGCCCAATGATGAGGGGGGGGGGGGGGGGGGTGCGGGAAAAGATCCTATCGTCTTCTTCTCTAGTCCAGTTTCCTTTCCCCTTCTCCCTTTCCTTTTCTCCTTATCCCTCTTTTCCCTCTTTTTCGTTCTTTTACTATTTCCCCCGCCATTCGATGGGGGAGGGGGGGGGGGAGACTATTACTTCGCTACAGCTGCATACCATCTTGAAGTACATGTGGTTGATGCATGCATGCTGCATGTGAAATAAAAATAACCGATTTGTAAATTCAAATATCTGCTATGTGCCTCACTATCAAACGCAAAATAGTAGACTTTGCACCATCTGCTTGAATTACATATATTAAAGTTTGTATACGTCTTACCATAGATCGCAAAACATGGGTGATACTAAGTAATAAGGTAGTTCCGAAAGAAAATAAAATGCTTTCCAGTCACACATGCATGTACTCGCGGCATTAACCCAAGAATCAGAGTTCTTGGACAACATCGATATATTGGAAAGTTATAGAAAAGGCTTTAATGGGCGAATGATATTATTTTTTTTGCAGGGGGGAGGGGGGGGGGGGTGGTAATGCCCTATTATTTTTTCTCCTTTCTTTTCCTCTTCTTCAGTTTTACCTTCCTCTTATTCTTCTTCTTTTCCTCCTGCTCCTTCTTCGGGCTTCCCTTCTTCTTCTTCTTCTTCTCTTCTTAAATTTTTTATTTAGCTCCGCTAATGCTTGTTCATCTAAATTTATACGAATTCAAAGTCAAGCCTGTATAATTACAGATCCTTATAAAACACTAGGTGTGGCGAAGTTGTTTTCATAATGAATGAACGTAGTAGGATCAGCTGACTTGTGCTATTTTTAGATTCACTTCAATACACGGAACACGTTATGTGGAGTTGAATGAAACGTCGTACGCCATGATGTACGATGGTTGTAGACCCTTTTATTTGTCACTTACCTTGTAAATGCTTCCAAAATAGTAGCTTTAAGTTTATATATTTTAACCCTTTTCTGATAAAATGTTTTCTTTAGTGACGGGATTTAAGACTCTAGAAGTCAATTTCCCCTGCCAAAAATGGGCCGGTCTACATTTTAAATTTCGCACGTGATTGCGTTACAAACTCTTGACCAATCACAGTCACGGGGGGCTGCAGTTCTTTTCTGGAAGGGGCCCCAGCCCTGACATTAATTCCTTTTTTTTTGTCATCCCGAGCTTAGGAACAGTGAGTTAAAACATCATTTTTTTCATATTAATAGAAATTGATTACATGATACTTCTGTGATTTATAAGAGGAAATATTTTGAATATTTTTGTAAGAAAAATTGTGAAGTGAAAAAGGGTCAAACTTGATTGCAGACTTTATGATGTTGATTTATTGAACAGTGTCAGTGAAACGTTTACACTGCTGATTCTAGTATGCGGTACACGAAGAAATTAAAGTAGCGTTTTGTTTCTATTTCTCTTTTCTTCTATTTTATTATCAAATGGAATAAATCTAAAAGAAACATGAAGCCAATCTAGATCAGAGAAATAGGAGTGACTTAAATCATTCAAGGGTACCTCACAAATGTAAATACACTGTACATTTAAATGTAAAGAATTATCACTGCTTAAAGATATCAAATTGTACCATTTATCTTGCAGCTTAAAATTATTTGTAAATATTTGTATTAATAATCTCATTAATTACATGAATTGTAATTAATGGTAACATTTAGTCTCGAAGCTGAGAAATGATAGTATTTCATTGGTAACTTTGAGACAAAGCATTGCTTATCGGGTTGTAGAGATGAATTATTGACTTAGTTACTTGTATACTGTGCAAGAATATTTCTCCCCCCCCCCCCCCCCCCGGCCACCTCTCATCTGGCTTTGACGGTCTTTGGAAAAGTTCTTCACATAAACAATCTCGCATAGAGAACTTTACAGTGCAAGGGCCTGGGAACGATTTTGTTACTGGGGGTGCTGTGAGCCAAAAAAAAATGTCCTCAACATTTTAGTGTCAAGAAGAAGACAATCAACCTTTCATCAGCCTCCCGTTCCCATTGCTTATTCTATGCATGTATACATATTTGCTATTTTCTAATTCTCGCTACCTCAAATACGCAATTTCGCCAACAGATGGCGTTTGTCATGCAAACCACGCATGCGCAGTGCTGACAATATCCCGATTGGGTCGACAAGTGTTTGTCTTTTTGCATTGAAAATGTACACAGGTATTACAAAAATCCTCCAGTTTGAGTATAAATTAACCGACATATTTGAAAAGATACCATGATTTAGTGAGACAATTGGTTGCATTTTCAAAATTTGAGTGGTTTATGTCATGCAATCCAAAAATTAAGCATTTTAGCACTCATTTTATTCATAAGCCGTAGTATTTCAATTCGGACCGGAAGTGAAGTTGCGAAGATGCGGACCATTTCCATGCATAATATTGCCCTCTACGTCGAAAATTGCATATTTGAGGTAGCGAGAATTGATAACATGAATCTACAATGTTGATAATTATTTGTATAAACTTAGCTTATGTCCTTATAGTAAAAGTATTATTAGGTATCATAAATATACATACACAGTAAAATGGTGGAACGATAATTTTATAAAGAGATGTTAACGGTTTGTTTAATATGGAAAAAGATTGAACGTAGAATGTTGCTTTTTGGAAAAACTTTGTTCAAGTTTAATGTCAGGGAGATAAAATCTCGAGGCCAGTCATTACATAGATTTTGAGGCGAAGGAAAGGAGCCGGGGTGGTATGGACCATGAAGAGTACAGTGAGGTTAGGGCTGAGTACAGGTTTATTGTAGAAAAAAGTTTTTATGCTGGCATCGGTTATGGTAGAGATGATGATATGGAAAGAAACAAAGATACCCTTTATTTATACCCGTCGAGTAGAAAAGAATAGGCCTACTCGGAGATAGGATTTGGTAGTGATGATGATAACTGAAAGTATTTATATTTATACATTGTCCACAGCTCTTTTATAAACATAAACTTTACACTGTACACAGTAGATTTGGTTAAACGATAATAATTAACCTAAGTTGTACAATGAATGTCTCATTGAATGGTATGTCTCATTGAAGCCTGTACGGCATCCGCGTCCATGAAAACGACTAAAAAGGGTTGTTTTTTTCAACACCAGACGGGAAACTCGGGTATCTCGTTGAGGGTATCAAATTCACGAGTGATGAGAAAACATCCTCCAAAAGGTAAACAATTTTAATTTGACACTATTCGGGAGCCGGTCAGGAGCCAAACATCTGCATCATTTATGCTTAACCGGCTGTCGGCTGTCAATAATCTCGGGAATCTTCATTATTAGTAGTCTGTTTGGTCTATTTTCCGCGGGATTGGGCTTTTTTCACTCGAATTCCATGAAATAGTTCTGTTTTTACCCCGGTTTTGGCGAGATTTTCGCGGTCTGGGGTTTTGTGCTACGGTTTTGTGAACGAACATATACGAACGAGTTCGCGCGCGCAGCTAGCTAGCTTTATAGCCCGATATATAATTTATAATTATTCGGGATCGAACAGTAGAGCTATGTTTTACCAGGTTTGTGACGCGATTTCAATATCCCTCCCCCATTTTTTCCCCTTATTTTCTGGCATTTGTAAAAATATATATATATATACACTCAACCAAAAAAGTAAGTTCCCCCTAGCATTTTTGGTAAAAGTATTTTACCGATTTTCATAATTCAAACGGGAATGGATAGGGAATTTTATTACTCATAACATGAATGGCGTATCATTGCCACCAGATATCATTATTGGTGTGAAAAAAATGCATGGGAAAAAAGTTGCACTTAAAAATGTTGGTAGAAGCCATGTGCTTTTTAATTCCAATTTGGGTTGATCCCTATTACAGTGCAGTATTATGTAACTGAAAAGCAGCCCGGACGTCGAAATAACTATCCGCCTAAAAAAAGGTGTTACGAGCCGTTATCTTTCTCTCAAATTTGCTATAAAACGTCAGAGCTTTCGCGCTTTACGCGGAACTCCCCCTCCCTGCACCCACCCCTGTTTCCCTCCATAATTCTCTGACAAGCAACAACACGGGAAACTCACCCGGCCCGGACACGGTGAGGATTGACAGTTTGAGACCCGGGGGGGGGGGGGGGGGCCACTCAGATATATGGGTGTACACATGCGCGTCCAAGAAAACGCGTAAAAGGGGTCCTTTTTTCAGGTGAACGCGTAACGCGTACGCGTTAAGGGGTCCAAAAACACTGATTTTCAACAAAAAGGGGTGCTTTTGACTAATCTGGCCGAACACGTTTAGGGGTATATTTTTCACTTTGGCACCAATATGTAAATGGGACATTTTCTGATATTTTCAGGGATTTTCACGGGGATTTACAGTCCGATTTCAGTTCAGGGAGTGGCGCGCGGCAGTGCATGCAGATGGATGCAAAAAAGAGAGGAGAATCGGGAGCGGAGAGTTCTACCGACGCAGCCATAGTGCATTGAAATGGTTCCCCCTCTGAAATGTGTTGTTGCTTATAGCGCGCGCTAGCTTGCACTGAGCTGAGGGCTAGGCTCCATGATCCACTGCTCAGTCAGCGAGCTCGCGCGCGCTGCGCTGTATATAGCTCAAAGTACAGCCGGTGTAGCGGCACATACGGTTCTCCGGCAGATACCGTATCCGCCGGCAGGTATCGTTCTACCTCGGAACCATATCTGTCGGGTTTGACGTTTTCAGATTTGGTTCCACGGCGCTGCAGATAAGGTGTATTTTATATTGGCAGATTTGTACGAGACACTCGCGTGTCTAATTGGTGGCACTGGCGAAAATGAATGAATGCATTTGTAACTGCCCCGTCAGCTTGGTTTACAGGCGCACGCCACAAGTTTGGATCCAGCTTTCGCCAATGGAGGGGGGGGGGGGGGGGGGGTGCACATTTCCTTTCTTTCGATGTGTAACTAAGATGTGTCAGATTTGGTTCTGGCTGGCACGTAGGGGCACGTGCATTCCTGGATACGCTACCAATAAAAATAAGATAATCTGGGATACGCCACTCTTAATTCAATCTTTATATTTAAATAAGGAATTGCTCGCACACAATCTCATTTTATTGCAGCCTTTTCTGTCTTGACTGTTAATAGAAGAAGGCTAAAAAAATTTACATTACAGGTCTATAATCCCTATAATTTCCATAAATCATATCAAATGAAATATTCCGATTTAATAGAAAAATAAAGATAGCATTTTATTATTTTTAAAATAACTTTTCTCGACATTCCCGTCAGATATCGGGCATACTCGTGATACAGGACCCGCTATTTTTTTTTTTTTTCACATAATACAAAGCACAATATATATTACAAATCACAAGAAACAAGTGTAATTTGCAAGTGTAATCGATCATACCTTTGTATTAGGGTTCTAACTTCAGCCAGCTCACTAGTTATACTCGTGATCCAGGCCCCGCTGCATGTCCTACAGTGCCCAAATGGTGCCTGTTTCACGACCATACTAGTTATAATCGTTATCGACGCCCCGTGCTACGAAATTTCAAGCCACAGAACACAGCAGCGGGGCCTCGATATTGAGGACTGTTGTTCCATATCTACTCGTGAAAATGCCTTGGGGGGGGGGGGGGGGGGGTGGGACCCAACTACGTTGTAAACTGCTGTACAATAAAAGTAGGGAATGCAGTGAGCATTTCTAATCTAACCAAGGGTGTGACATTTTAAAGCAAACTATGCACTGGTGGTGCCATGGGGGGGGGGGGGGGGGGGTTGAAATGTACATGAATTCATATATTATTGATTTATTTATTCGTGGGCGTACCCCCCCCCCCCAAAAAAAAAAAAAAATAAAAAAAATAAATATTTTTTCAGCATTGTCATTACAATGAGATTCCTTGAGGGTATTCTACCTTTCATTTTTATTCTGTTATCTTGCTCAACCCCTCTTTTGGTCCTGAGGGCACCCCTGCGTTTTTTTTTTTTTGGGGGCTTTGCTTTTCAGTTGGACCCCCTTTTAATTTAATTTTTATCTGTCACTTCAGCACAGTACCCCCCCCCCCCCCACAAAAAAAAAAAAAGTTTAAATATTGGGGGAAAGTATCCCCTTATATATGGTTGTAACCCCTCCCTTGCAATAACTCCTCCCTTGCAATCCCCCACCACCCCCCCCCCCCAAAAAAAAGAGGCAATTATTTTATTGTGTAGTTAAGGCATGCCACTTAGACTTTAAAGAGGGGCACGGCCGCTTTAGCCCCTGGATCCGCCCATGCCTTTATCCCCTTAATATCAAGATTATGCCCTTTAGTTACGGCTTTACCAAAAGAAAAAGAAAAAAAAAATAAAGAAAATAAAAAATACAAACATCTTGATTAAGACTATAACCTTTCCCTCTGGGCCGATGGACATGTACCACAATATATACGCGTGCTTTATTTCGGGACTGAGCACTCTTTGTAATTAAACTCTTTGGTACTACGCATAGGTACTACGTACAGAGAAACGATAGCAAGAACGATATCTGCCGAAGAGAAATAGGTACGGTATCTGCCAGGGTTGGAACACGATCCGCCGGCAGATAGTGTTCTTGGCCGTTTTTAGAACGGTATCTGCCGATCCCCGTATCTGCCGCTACACCGGCCGGTGTAGCGGCACATACGGTTCTCCGGCAGATACCGTATCCGCCGGCAGATATCGTTCTACCTCGGAACCATATCTGCCGGGTTTGACGTTTGCAGATTTGGTTCCCCGGCGGATTTGGTTCCACGGCGCTGCAGATAAGGTGTATTGTATATTGGCAGATTTGTACGAAACACTCTCGTGCCTAATAGACCTGTTTACTAAGTGATTCAAATTTATGGATGTTTCTTTCCTGGGGACCTAGTCAGTGGCGTATCCAGGGGGTGGCGCAAAAAACTAGCAAAAAAAGTTGTTCATTAAATAGGCTTCAAAATTGGTCACATATAGGAGCAAAAAAATAGGAGCAAAAATTTCCAAAGGGGAGGTCCCTCCCCTTAGACCCCCTCCCCCAGGACGGCGATCAATAATGTCTGCGCCCCCCCCCCCCCCCCCCCTATTGGGAAATCCTGGATACGTCCCTGCTAGTAACGAGGTATTCCATTAACCTGTTATTAATGAATGAACTACAATACTTGGAATCCAGTTTGCATACATTATTTGTTGCTATGTCTAGGTACGGTATCTGCCGGGATTGGAACATGATCCGCCGTCAGATAGTGTTCTTGGCCGTTTTTAGAACGGTATCTGCCGATCCCCGTATCTGCCGCTTCACCGGCCGCTCCCGACCGAAGAACGTAATCAAAGTACTGCAGTAGAAGGTCGAGGACGTAATCGTACTGGATAGAATACGCTACACATGTTCACAATGGCGAATTTATGTCGGGACTTCTGTGAAGATTGCTCCCCCTCATACATGAAGATTTATATTGCCATAACTATTTTTATTGTTTCTTGCCAGAACTATTACCTTGTTTTGAAGTCGCTTACTATCGCAATATTTTGGCCTGATGTGATATCCAAGTACAGATTTGTACATATGTTATTTCTGTGCAGGAATCCTACCTCATAGATTTCATTGCCAGTTTCTCTGTTTATTTCTATGTAAACAAATAGACCTGTTTAGGGGGGTTGGATGATGAAAAAAACCGCGCAAAAATCCTCGTTTAGGGGTCTTTTTTCATCCAAGTATAAAACCTGTTTAGGGGGTATTTTGAAAACCCATGGACACGCATGTGTACACCCATATATCTGAGTGCCCCCCCCCCCCCCGGGGTTTGAGAGTGTTCAGCATGTACAGTGTATACTGTACTGTTCACTGTACCATGTAGCTTCATTACTGTACCATACGCAAGAGTATGTTCACTGTGCAAGCTAACTCTCCAGGTATCGCTGTCGTCCTCGCCCTTAGTTTTGGCTAGTCGCATCGCTTTAGGTAAGATAGAAACGCTGCGCGTTGGAGCTGTTATGTGGGAGCCAGTGTTCAGTGTACGGTTCACAACTACAAGATTGCACGTGTGTTAGAGGCCAGTACACTGTACATCATGTTGAATGAGAATCGAATTGAATGACTGAATGTAGCCAGTAGTATACTATAATTCAATTAAACTCAGTGGATGTAAGGAATCATTTAACTTACCAGTAACGCCCTGATGTGCTGGTTAAGCGATAGCCTTTCATCAAGGCGGCATGTTAGGTCTTTTCTTTGCTGCTCTGCTATTAGCTCCGTCGATCCTCGAAGCGAAAAGAATTCCTCTGGTTGCGAAAGTCAACACACGCGTGCAACTTGCTGCAGGGGCGTAGACAGCGGGGGGGGGGGGGATGGGGGATGCATCTCCCCCAGAATTTCAGGTGGGGGATGGTGTGTACAATCATCCCCCATGTTTTACGATAGAAAAGTTAAAAAAAAAATTAATGATATATTGTACATGAATATGTATATATTCATGATTATGATTATGGTAATGATGATGATTCTTCTTCTTATTATTATTATTATTATTATCATTATTGTTGTGGTTTTGAAAATATAAGATCCAATATTATAATTCAGTTAATCAGTCTCCTATATATTTTTTTATAGGCCATTCAGGATAACATTTTAACATCATTATGTTATTGGAAAGTATAATAAACGGGATTTTAAAAATATTAAACACAATGACTGTTTCTTATAAACAGGGCAGTAGATAGGGGGATGGGGGCATGCATCCCCAACTTTTCAGGTGGGGGGGGGGGATGATGTGTAAAAACACCCCCCCCCCCAGGTTTCACCCCCACAAAAAAAATTGGTGGAAAATATCCATTTCTATTGTATGCTGTAGATAAATATAACTTGATATATTATATTTATTAACTAGCAGAAGCAGCCCGTGGACATCCACGGGCGCTAGCTGTGTTTATGATTAATCAGCGTACCGTATATTTGTTACAATAATCAAGTGAATAAATAAAAAAGTCGGGTAAAGTTATTTTTACCAAGAAGTATTTACAACATGTCCATTGGCGGACCCGGGGGGGGGGGGGTGCTTCTGGCCCGTGCCATCCCCCCCCCCCCCCCCCCCCCGTTCAATGGCAGGAAAGTACACTGCAAAAACCAGGGTGTTAATTTAACACCATCTCGGTATCCATATTGGGCTACACCAGATAAGTGTCAAAACAACACCAGTTATCTGGTGAAGCCCTATATAGATACCGAGATGGTGTTAAATTAGCACCCTGGTTTTTGCAGTGTATGCATTTTGACCATAGACGATCCGCCCTTTAGTTGATTGTGCCCCCGCCCCCTTTTAGAATGAAACCTTCTTTTTTTTTGCTTGTCAGAGAATTATGGAGGGACCCCCATAACCACCCCCTCCTGAGCGAATTTTCTAGGTCTGACGAAAAAAACAATGCTCGCCACCCCCCCCCCCCCCCAGGTCTGCCTTTTCCAAACGTTGACAAACCTGTACTTGTTTTCCCCGCCTTATACTAAATTCTGGATCCGCCCCTGATCATGTGAATATGTCTTATTTATCCAGCTTGCATGAGTTCTGAAGAAAATTCCTTTTAATCTTGATGAAAATTGATGATATGGATATAATAATGTTCGAGTAGAATATCCATGCATAGACCTAGAGGGAGCGATTTGATCTTGCCATGTTTCTGTGGTTTATTAATACTCAGAGTAACATCCATAATTAGCGGTACGTCCCCTGTAAAGGATGCAATAATGAGAAAAAAATTGTCATTTTATTTTCAGGGGGATTATGGCCCCCTTATATGGGTCTTGGGAGGACCGACGGATTGACTTCCCCCCTACTACCACCCCCCCCCCCCCCTCCAGCTCCCCCCATTCCATTGTCATCCCATCACCCCCACGGCGAGGGGAGAAGGGATCATTATACGTATTCATAATCATTATGGAAATATTTTCGAAGGAATTTTCTTCTTATCAGATTTTCTGATAAAGTGTCAAATTACCAGTAGCGAACGTCGTGAAACATACACACTAAACTGTGTGTGTGACCATGAAGCTTCAAATGATGTAACTCTATACCTGTATGATGATCTTACACGTACGTGCGAACGATCTAACACGTGTGTATAATACTCTACTGTACACTGAAGCCATGCGGATATATGGCCATGCTGTTCTTTTGCATAGCTCCCCTTCACAGGGAAAGGTATATGGGTTGGCTGGGCCTGAAGGTACAAACCCGCTTCATGGGTTGGTGGAATTATTAGGCCTACTCCCTGCGGAAATTCAATGTTTAAAAATGAATTTATGAAATATGGACGGGACGTCAACCCTCAAGAAGTGCCTCCCACCACCCTAAGAACCCTTCCGCACCCGTGGGTACCAAAAGGCGGGGACCGAAAGGGCCAGGGGAGGAGCCTATTTGAACCAAAAAAAGAGCCCGAAATCCTTAGTGTATTATATTATAAGATATATTATTCTTTATTTCAATATAGATGTTATTTGCTTATGTACAATATTGTAGATTTATATGCAGTTATTAATATTTATCTACAATTCTGTCGTTGATTCTGATTTTTCTCGATATATTTTTACACTACTATAGAAAGTGAAAACCATCTACTTCAAATTATCTGATTATATAACATGGATGTTAATTGATCTGGGAGGGATATATGAAGGTATATATTTTTAAAAATGAAGTGGGGGATAGCCTCTGTTACCACCCCAATATATTTTGAGGTGCTTTTTGTAAAAAACCATAATACAGAAAAATTATTTTGATTAAAAGTACATGTAATTTTTCTCGATGCAGAGGGTTCAGTCGGTAACTATCGTTTATAATGCAATTTTGCCACACCCATGTTATTAGTAATACTAACAATTTTCAAAACTGAAATGAAAATATAGGCACAGGAATCGAATGTGGTGGGGAAAGAAGGAGTACATCACCCCCAGTATTTGTCGAGGATGATGACTTGTGTCATCATCACCCAACTATACATAGAAGAATGCTGAAATGACAATCATAAATAACATGTAGACCCGGTCAGAACATTCATATTATTCAAGACGACCAAGAGGTAATGAATCATTCAACAACCTTAGCAAACACGGCAGTACAACTTTACGGTTCAGTGCGTTTAACCATCCAATAAAAAACATACACAAATATTTTTTTCTTCTCATTTTTAAAATAAAAATTCGTCAGCAGTCGTATTTTTGTTACACATAAGGGAAATAAATATTATGCTATACTGTATTTGCCGTAACATATTACTAATACCCCATGGCTAGAATGGGTTGAATAGTCTCTTGTCTCCGTGTCCTAAAAGCTTCTGATTGGTTCATTTTCTCTACCAGGAACTGAATTATTCATGAAAATCTTTCGTACTAAATAGACCGCTTCTGTAATGTATACAAATTTATGCACATAATATTATCTGAGCACTTAGTGACGAGCTATTCCATGAACATGCTTTTGATAAATGAGCCTCAATGCTTGAAATCCAGTTTGCATACATTATTTGTTGCTATGCCCGGAAAGTCTCCGGCAAGCTTTCAGGTTGTCAAGAACAACCTTTGTTTGAAAGGTATGCATAAAATTTGCATACATTACCGAAGCGGTCTATTGAAGAAAGATTTCAAAGTTAAAAATAAGAAAACAAGTAACGTTAGCGGGTGAGTATAAAGGCGGCCTGCACGCGTGTGTCGCCTTCTCAAAATCAAAGGACTGTTCCGCGCGTTTCGAGGATCGACAGAGCTATAGTAGCAGCAAAGAAATAGCAGCGAAGATAAGACCTCGCATGCTGCCATGATTAAAGGCTAGTTAAGTGAGAGCGAGATGATGTATGGTGGTCAGGTTAGTTAGTCAGTTCATCGGAGAGCAGTCAGCTGTTCGGTCATGTGTATGTGTACATAGCGTGGTATATAAAGTATAAATATTCGATTGTTGAAAAATTATCACTCCCTGGTATGAACACCACCAAGGGAGTGATAATTCCACCACCATCCGATTACAGAGCGGTCCACTGATAAAACGCCAAACCCTCTGGCACAATGATAGAGATGTCTGTGTCATGTGATATAGTTTTGACCAATCAGTGCATAAGAATATATGCATGAGGTATATAATATACAGCGTAGGCCTACTCTTGCCTAGTGAATTGCCCCCCCCCCCCCCACCCTCCCCTTCCAATCACATGGTTCAGGTATTTGTCTTACGTCATAATGGATTCCCGGTTGGTCGTTTTGGTTTACCAGACTGGCTTTAGGATCCATGCCACCCTTATAAAACAATGGTATGTGGTGGCAGCATAACCATTGCTTAGGAGGGTCTCACGCTATAGTATTTTAAGATCAAACATAACTTGGGATAATTATTAGTTTTAAGTTAATGTATCATAAATCTCATTTATTTTATCCCAAAATGTTGGGGCATGATAATACAGGCCATCCCCCACCTCGATTATTATATTATTATTTTTAAACTGTTATTTTTTTTTGTTGGGGGGGGGAATATACCCCATCCCCCCCCCCCCCGATCGACACCCATGAAAAAAACAGACATTCGCGGAATCCTTGAACCTCTAAAAAGCAGAGCTCTTCAATATTAATGTCAGGCGGTCATTTTGTATAATAGGGTGCCCTGACATCGTGTAATTGAACATGTTCGGTAATACTCAAATTTTAACAATTTTAGGGTCATTGACCATTGCCTTTTCACCCGTGTCCAGCCCTCCCTCAAATGGCAATATTATGTAACCTGCAGTAAACATCGACAGTCAATGGCATAATCTAGTATAGACAAAGGCTTGCGTACCCCGCCCCATTGATAGTGAAGTGCATGATCTATAGTTTAAGATATAGTACGACTATAGTGCGGAAGAAAAAGCAGGTCTGACTCGAAACGGTATTTTCCTTTGAAATATTGCATAAAAATATACTTTATTTGGTTTGCATGATATTCCAGGGCACGAATCGCATTGAACAAACCGCATATGATATATACAACATAGTTCAAAATGAAGAGAAAATAAGAATAAATCATATAAAACGACAATTTTTGTCGATGTCAATCCTCAACATTGATGTTATGGCAGTGTATGTACTGTGATCACTTTGTCAAACAAATAAAATATTTTTTTCAAGGAATCTCGTTGATTGCACTTTGATCAGTTCATAGAAACCAATGAATAAAGGAAACCCCTTTTAAATTTTTGCTCACACAATGAAACAAAATATTAAATTAAATATTGAATAGTACTTCATTTATAGATATAAACCTGGCTGGCCAATAATGAGTCTCAAAGTAGACTAAACATTTCGATCACAATTACAGTTCAAACTGTACACAGAGGCCAATAAATTATATGTGTACACTTTAAGGGATAAAACCGTTGCACCCTGCTTGTTCTCACGGAATACGGGAAATATCTACGTTCTGGTTCCATATTCCATGAGGCCGGAGGCAGAATGGAATATGGAACCAGAACGTAGATATTTCCCGTATTCCGTGAACAAGCAGGGTGTAACTAATAATATCTCATGGTTTGTCTAAAAGTACCCGGATGAGCGTACAATATATTTCCATATCTCATAGTTTGGGGTGCGCGTGAAGCGTAAAAAAGTGAATACGTGCAAGTTAAATACGAAAATGTTAAGACAACAGTCCTTATATTAGGTATAATATTATACCTTTATAAATTAGATGTATGTACAGCCCTGGGAAAAATTATTAGACCAAGCTTCTGTAATAAGAGTACCATAATATGGAAACAAAATTATAAATATGATTTGTCTTTGTATTTCGTTGAATGAATACCGAATTCCAGCAATTATACCTTGCTTTTATGATATTTTATTTCCTTAATACAGTACACAAAAATCACTATCAGTAACCATTCTTGTTCTAATAATTTTTTCCATGACTCTATATTTATATATATATATATATATATATATATCCAAGTATAGGTAAAACCATCCAGTGGTAACGTGCTTGACTGGAAACAGGAGCTTAGATAACTATATATTGGACTATGCACTACATAGAGTTTTACAGTTCTGTTTCGTGAGAGCCCAGTGTAGTAGGCCCTCACTCCTCGGAAACTAAATTCTACATTTAGTTTCCGAAGCGTGGGGGCCTACTACACTGGGCTCTTACGAAACAGAACTGTAAAACTCTATGTAGTACATAGTCCAATATATAGTTATATATATATATATATATATATATATATATATATATATATATATATATATATTGTTTAATATATTATAATTTGTAATTATATAGAATATAGCATTAATATTACATACAGCATCAGTGGCCATGGGTGGTATTCTGAAAATTGTTGTAATTTTTGTTTTAACATTTGTTGTATCTTCCGGAGATATTAGTTGGTAGTCTGAAAATTGTTTTAGCTGGATATTATCTCACTAAAGACCGCCTTTATTATCTTTGACACGCCCAATTATTGACACTTTACCAATCAAGATGGATTTCATATAGGTAGGTCGACCAATAAGAACACCCATTACGCGTTTAAAACGTGCCATGCGCTATATTTATAGTGGACTGCAATTAATTAACAAATTGGCTCATGCTCTTCTGCTTGAACCAAGTCACACATTGATGTAAAATCATTTTATCTCCTCTATAAATTATGAGATCTTGAATCTCAAAAGTCTCCATCTTGCTGTTCGAGCATGTACTGATTTTCAGCTAGAAAACTACCGACGTCATGAGATACCAGCTGCTGTAAGTTTCGTTTAATCACTATGGGAGATAAGATACAACAGAATAATTTTCAGATTAACAATTATCTCATGATATTATCTTCAGCGCGCATATGTAAATTAGGATCATGCGCAGAATAAACAAAGATACAACAAAAGTTACAGCAAAAGTTACAATTTTCAGAATATTTTTTTTGTTTTAACAGTGAAGATACAATATTAGAGATAAAACAATTTTCAGAATACCGCCCCAGGTGGTTCACTTATGGAAAAAAAAGAGTAGAATATCATGATACATGATCATATTTTTGAATGCTTGGTTATCAAGTACATGTGTTACGCGTAATGAATAATACGTATTTGAAGAATATTGTGGTTCCCAATAACATATCGACCATTGTGCTTCTTACTTTAAAAAAAATATAATTGGCTTCGCTATGCATGATGATTGCTTTTTATTTCACAGGGTTTTTCAACCTCACAGATTCTTACGATGTAAATCAAACTAGATTTTTATCAAACGGTTGTTAGGTTATTGACTCAAAGATATTTTCTTATGCAAGTTAAAAACCTCTTGCAAATGACATTCAAATTCAAATTCAAATTTGACCCTTTTTCGTTGACAAACAGAAAAATCAAACATACAAACAAACATGATTGAGGACGGTAGTCAAAGACTAAGACTTTCCTGTTTATAGTGTAAAAAGATTATTAAATATATTTAGCATGAACATTTAGCATTGAAGCCGAAAGTACAAGACCAGTGAAACTGAAGAAGGCAAAGAGCGAAAGATATTATAAAGAACCTTGCTTTTTACCGAGATAAGGTTGGAGGAATGTTGACAAAGCTACAGTGACCCGATGGCATTGCCATTTCGGGCCTATAATTATTCCCTCCAAGTCTGCCTCTGATAATGATCGGGTGGGAACTATAGTATTCAAACTAGGATAATGCCGGGACTGCATGTGTTTTACCTCGGACTAGTTATCCATTCCAGTGTCATGTCCCTCGCACAAGAGTACTACAAACTGCAAGAGCTCTATATAGAGCGAGTGATGGGAGCCTAGAAAATAATATGACGACATGATATCATGCCTAAGTACAGCGATTCGGACTGATCTTCAAAAAGTCTGGAAGAAGTATAAATAATTCATGAATGTTGAGCAGTCAGCTGCTGACATATTCCTTGTGAAAATGTATCTCTGAATAATTCATCCTTGTCGGATAACATTAGCGTTGCAGCATTTATACTGTCATGATTTCACTCATAATTTCGTGTCCTCAGTTTCGCTGTTTTTCCTCGTTCGACTACGCGGCGTTTGCCGAATATCCGCCTTGATCACATCATCATATGAGGGCGGGGGCTCAAGTATATTATGGCCAAGATTGGTAAATCCAATTCCCGAACTGTTTTCATTTTCAAAATGGAAGGTAGGTTCGCTCCCGATGTAGAGCGGCGGAGGTGAAAAATCATCTGGTCGGATACCCGGTGACGGCGGCGAATAGATTGTTTCGACATGAAGTATCCGGGCACGATTTGGATTTGTCGGAGTTGCTCCGGTTTGAGCGATTTCGGGAGTCTGATTTGTATTTGGATTGTTACGGAATTTTTTAGTCCAGGTTGCACAACAGCATACTATCATGACTAAGGCCAGGATGATGAACACCCATACGTAGTCACCTATAAAATATTGAAGGAATAAAGGGTGAAATTTTAATTATTGATATCAATTATTGGGTCTTATTTACACAGAGTGGCCACATAACGAGGATTAATACTACTGTACTTGCGGTCCCTGCAAAAAAATATTGCCCAAGCATTGCCAGGTACCCATTAAAACTTGGGCCGAGAGGGACAATTAATGTGGGCCGCAACGCCTTGTCCAAGCATGTAATCACCAAGCGAGGATCGAACCCAGGACCTCTTGTAAGAGCTTCAAGAGCCTTTAATTTTCCACAGTATACTCAACATAAAGAACTCTTTATTTACCTTGGTCTATTTTCAAAACATGGTTCAGGATATTGCAAACAATTAAGGTGACCAACAGTAGCTTATTTCTCATACCAACGGACGTGGCTCATTAACTGTTGAATTTGAAAATTCACTGGATATATCTTACGTGTATTATCAATATTCTCGCCTATTGTTTATGCTGATCGGCACTCGTAGCAAATGACTCGCTCGTATCACTTTCTGCTTTATCATATAATACCAGGAAACAAATACTAGTATGAGAAATATGCTCCATACAAAGGATTATGTGTGGGCCTATTTTACTTAGTTTCGACAAAGAAAAAAACAAAGCAATTTACTAATGTGCAAAGGAAAACAAAAACACAAATAAATCATTATGCACATGATGATTTTTCAACTACTGTGTTCTAAATATATTGTGCTTGATTATTTTATTGCAAATTAATAGAAATGCACTTTTTAAAAAGTTTTGAACTGCGAATATTTCCATTATTCATTGCCAAAATCAAATAATATTAGATAAAGCTTGTAGGCGAAATGGGAAATATTTTCATAGTTGGCGTTGCAATGATATCCAAAACAGTAATCAAACAAACCCACATTCCATTATCTTATATGGTATTGGTTGTAAACAGAGATATGAATTAAAATAATAAAGGAATCACATTGCAATGGGAAAGGAGATAAAAATGAGACCATAATAATAAATAACGAGAAAAAATGCGATGAATGTGAAACAGACCTTCGGAAATGCATATTTTAATGGAGAGAAAAGGATGTAAACAAATTAATGTGGAAGAGCAAAAGTAATGTACGTTTATGAAATCTTTCTGAATGATAACTTATGTAAACCAACAACTCTTTAGAGTCGAAATGTCCATATACTTACTGATAAGCGCCATGATGGCTTCCTTCTTCTAGTTATCGTTCTAAAACAAAAGAAGGAACATTGAAATAATTAAACATAATCAAAAGGCGGCGTAATTCAAATATCTAAGTATTTATTTACAATGACGTTAAGCAAATTAACACAATATTGGTTGTAGGTAGTTTTCATTGTTAATACTCCATGTATTCTTTTCTTTTTTAAAGATGTGTTCTTTTCAACTATACAAGAGTATTTTTATTTTTGCCAAAATATTGTTGTTTGATAGGCAGTTATCCATTCCCTTCTTTAGAAATTTTATTAGTCAGAGATCATTCATGTCATTGTGGGTAATGTATTATCACCTCCGCCAAATAGAGCATTGCAATGTGGTTGTCACTGAGTGCACTCAAAATTATCACAGTCATTAATTATTCCATTACTTCCGGAAGTACGATCACTGACCGTCTCATCGTTGTCAACCCACGTAGGTGCGTTTATATAATGAATTCTAATGTGCCTGATTCAGTGTGCTTTTTTTGATTTGTTTTAAGTATAAAACGGCGATCTGAATTAAAATAAACTTGAAACAGAATGATTTTCGTCTAGAAACGTATGTCCATCTTCTTTGAAACTTCAGTTCAAAATGGCACATTGTTTATTGCACCTAAGTAAGTGTGTGTTTTATTTTAAAATCTCTAACACTTTTATGTTAAAAACAACAACCAAATATTCTTTATTCGGAAGGAATGTATCTTACTCATGATGATTTTAATCTCGTTCTTTACTAAAGCTTATGAATTTGTCTCTTGATGTGACAATGTATAGGCCATGCTGATTGTTTTCGTCTATCTTACCTGACTGAATCGGTGGGAAAGCGCCGTATTAACACAGCCGAGCAGAAACCCCAAAATGTTCTTTTATTATCTGTTCGGTTATGGGTCAACGGAGCAATCAAGCTGAAAGTACGTCATTTTGTTGCATGTACATACCATGCATTAAAAGCAATTAGAAATAAAAATTGTATATTATACATCTATATTCTGCCTATCTGTCTGTCCGTCTCGCTCTCTCTCTATCATATATATATATATATATATATATATATATATATATATATATATATATATATACATATATATATCGAAGGCAGAGTAAATAAATACTCGGGAGTCAAATAAAAACACCGCAGGCGGCCAAAAATTTGGACTGACGTATCGGTCAAAGACCTTTATCAAAGTAAGACTGAAAATAAACAATCTGATGCAAAAAATTAAGAAGACGCATCAGTTGCCAAGATACAAATAATAAAAAATAATAAAAGTAAGCTCGACGCATGATTTAAGCGCTAGGTATATATATATAATATAATAAAGTTAGTCACGTTTTGGCAAATAATGCTTTAATCCAACAATTTTATGAAATAAAATCAATGTTTGCCTACCTTCTAAAAAAAAAAAAAAAAAAAACACAGCAAAAATAAAGGTTTAAGATTGTTATATTTTGTGGATGGCGGGCATACTAGAAAATTTATTGTGAGCAACTCCTGCTACCCGTATTAACGCCCCTCGTGTACAAATTTACAAGTAAATGTACGAATGCGTATCACAGTATGATAGTAAGTACCAAATGAAAGAGAGATATTCACTTCTCTTACAGGCTACACTTGTATTCACATGCAAATAATTATGAAAGTACATACGTTTTTGGGAAATTCCCAGCTTTACTTTTAAAAGGTAAATAGAGATAATTCGTCGCAATTCTCTTATTAATTCATGTTTATTTGTTTTATGATCTTCTTTTTTTGCTTATTCCAATAAATTCTGTCACCCAAGTTCGCGGGTAGAGCGCTATTGCGTTTGAACGCATGACGGCGCACCAGGATTCAGAATTTGAAGGGGTTCAAGCTTATCGAGGGCATGCACGGAAAATTTTTCAAAGGGGCAAATTGAAGCAAATATGAATAATAATAAATATAGTAATAAAGCCTATATTATGACATACAGAAACTAACAGAGAGGATACATACGTCTGCAGGAGATAGCCCCCACTCCTTCCTCAATCAGGTACTCGAAGACAGTCACATTTTATGAAATTGTACGGGTAACTGGAATATTAAAGCCGAACATATTATAATGTACAAGTCATGATCATAATCTTACCGTATAATACTGCGACGAATTACAGTCATGTGTGCAGTATAACTTTTATGGGGCACGATATCGTGGATTGAAGTCAAAACCTATAGTCCAGACTATGGTAATGTAATCTGATGCCAGTTTCGTCAGTCAAATAAGTCTGGGAAGCATATAATCACAAAAGACATTATTATGGAGCCTTTCCCGGTTTTAAGTTTGACTGCAATGATTATACTAAGTAGACTTTGGACCCGTGTCAGGCTCGTGTCGTTACGAAATCAGCACCACAAACACAAGAGTAAACACAAGGTATGCAGTGGGCACGGTTAATGGGCCAGAACGCTGTTTGCTTACTATTGCTTTTTTTCTTCTACCTTACTTATTTTAGGGGTTATACTTAGTATTGAAATGATCTTTATACGGAAACGTGCTGTTCATGCAGAGCACTGGAAGAAATTTATGGGGTCAAAGGTTAATGTCACTAAGACAAATATGACCGCAGATCTACAGACATGATAAAGGTAATTATGTAAAAAAAAAGTTGTCATGTCATTTTATTGGGATTTCAGATTTGTCTAGAAAATGTCAATACACAACGGGCGAAATAACAATAATATATTTGATATCATACAAATTGGGGCAAGAAGCAAGGATGAAAGAGAGAAAAGGATGGAAATTTTTAAAAGGCAAGTAATTATTATGAACAAAGTAATTAATGAAGAGGGAATACGAAGGGGAAGGCGTGCATGGGGAAGTGACCGGAGGTAGCGAGAAATACACTCGAGAGGAAAGGAAATTTGTTCTTAATGAAATAGAGTAGTAAAAAATTAAATCTTATTAATGAAAAAGAATATCATTTTAAGCAACGAATTTTATCTACACAGCAAGTTACTTAGAGCCATAAAAGGTGTCATCATTATTATTTTATTATTATCATTAATATTATTATTAATATAATTATTATTATCACTATCATTATTATCATCATTATTATTATTATTATTATTATCATCATCTTTATTATCATTATCTTCATTATTATTATTATAATCTCTTTAGGCTGAAGTTTATTTCCTTTACTTTGCGGGAGAAAGGGGAGATCAGTTTAATCTACGTAAAAGGTTACTCTTCGCGCTCAGAGCTTTAGAAACCGGGCAATTATTTACGTTGCTGCAGGAAGGTTTCCTCTTTGCATCTATCAGACCGGAGCCGGAAGTCATTTATGAATGTAACCAGTTCCTGGAATACAACTGAACAATACCAAGAAATGTCACAGGAGAGAAGAATCGGGGGGAAATCCCTTATCATTAACAATCCAATGGCGAATTCAGTCATGCAGTTGAAATAAGAGGAAGATAAGTGATTATATCAATAACCACTAGACTAGATCACTGTTTTTCTTTCTGTCTGTCTTTTTTGTGCATTTTATTAATTTTTTTTTGCCAAAAAATGTTCTGATAATTTCTCGTGTAATTGCTATAGGTTTCGCTATAAGACAAGAATTATTTATTTCTCTTTACATTTTCGTTTCATAGTCATTTTTTCATAGTCGGGGGGGGGGGGGGTGGAGATTTACTGTTTCCCTACAGGGGGTAAATGAAAACAACAGTGGAGCCTGGTACTCAGTATGAAGAGCATATAGCGTCAGATGGTAAAAAGGCATCGAATCGTGTGGAAGTTTCATTCTTGTCATTATCTGGTCTCATTGACGAACAACGAATTCTTGCATACCGCTTAACCTAGGTATTACTGACATGTAATCACTGCTATGGGCCATCGTCCAAATCTAAAACCATGCATATAGAAAATAAAAAATAAAATAATAAAGTACTAAATATACTAAATTTAATAATCACTCGGCCAAGAGGTGTCAACCTACAGTGGCGCACCAAGGATTTTTTTAAAGAAAGGTGTTTACCATTAATCTTCATCCTCTCACAAGCGAACAGAAAGAAAACAAAAAAGGTCTTCACCATTTTGGGGTCTCTTCTTTAATACTAAAAAAAAAACCCAAAAAAAACCCATTTCTAAACACCTCAAACACTGCTAAGGGCGTGTTTGAACACCTAAAGGGGGTGTTTGAACACCAGAAGGGGATGTTTGAATACCGAAAACACCCCCACCCCCCGGTACGCCTATGCCAGCCTCCTTGGTAAAATTGTGGCTGCACGCTTGGGGGGGGGGGAGGGGAGGGAGGGGGAGGGAGAGGCGGAGTGAGGGGAATGGAGAGAATGTTGCCGGAATAAAAAAGAAATCGTCAGATTTTCAAATGTGTCATCAGTTCCCCCCCCCCCCCCCCCACAAAACAAAAAAACAAAAAATGCAACAACAAAACAAACAAAACAAAAACAAAACAAAACAGGAACAAAAAAACATTAATAAACAATTTAAAATAATTTCTTTATAACTTGTTTTTAAACTATGTGAATACCGGTTAATTCTTGTATTCCAGATGGCGCTACAAACTTAGCCGCATCAGAGCCCATACAGTCGTTTCGTTTGGGCACAACATGGCGTAGTTTCCTTATACAGTGTTGCATATCTACTCGAGCTGAATATGCCAGACACTGTGTATATCGATGGCTCTATCATGTCTTCAATCATCTTGATTTATATTAGTTTCATTGTCACCTACTCATTCTTTGAATTTCTGACCAAGAAATTATCGCCTATTGATTATTCATTTGTTATTAATTCTATGTGACAATTAAAGTGCATAATTAGTTTTCTTTGCTACCGTATGAAAAAATTAATTATTATGCTCTATTTCTTCATTACGAAAGCAGACTTCTGTGAAAAATTTAAATTGATACATTATTCAATGTGAAAATATTTCAAGGCCTGAAATGTTTCATTGCCTATATGCTATGGACTAGAGCTACAATTTAATTTGATTGTAAAAAATATAATACATTTTGCATGAAAAATCTTTCACATGTTGCCAAATCAATGGAAAAGGTTGTAGCAATTCAACCCACAGACCACTTAAACAGGATAACAATTCAAACAAGCCGATACAGCATACAAAACAAATGTTACCGCAGAAACCGCCCTCTTAAAGTTACAAAATGACGTTTTATCATTCTTTGATCAACAAAAATCTGTTCTACTTGTCCTACTTGACCTCAGTCGGGCTTCTGATACCGTGGATCATTTCATATTATTAAACCGTTTAGAGCCATGTTTTCAGATATTTGGACTTGCTTTCAAGTGGATGCAGTCCTACCTTACTGGCTAGTCGTATAGGGTAAACATAGCTTTGGATCTGTCTGAACCATGTGTTGCAGATGCGGGGGTTCCGCAAGGGTCCGTACTCTTTGGTCTATATATCACTCCGACATCTGACATCACCAATAGATATGGTTTACATTACATTTGTTACGCTAATGACATTTAGCAGTACGCTATCCGGAAAACATTCATGAAACATTTCACCAAATATTGTTAAGTTAAACACTTGGATTTTGTCTAATTATCTGAAATTCAGTTGTACTAAAACTGAATTCATGGCTTTTTGCTCTACTGCTCGCCATTTAGAATTTATCTCTGCTCTGAAACTGGGTGTAAATGGTCAATTATCAGATATCTTGATGTATGCATCGATATCATGATCTCATTGCCTTCTCAGGTTAACTTTGTAATACGCAATTGAAACTATCATCTCCGCAATTTATGGAGAACTAGCAAAAATTACCCGTGGCACCATGGGTGGGGGGGGGGGGGGTAGGGGTGGTTGTCTTCTCCTATGTAGAGCCCAAGTACCCATTCACACTGAAAGGCAAATAGTTTATTGATGAAACATATCTGAACAATTGATTCATAACAGACTTTTCTTTATTAAAATACAGATAGGAGGTTTAATTTAATTAGCATTAGGGGTTGCTGGGGGAAGAACTTGATGTGAATATCATTCCGGAGTGAAATCAAAATTTAACTATAGAATGGGAAAAAAATGTATTGTAAACACGGTGTATTTATTAAGCAGCCAAGAGGCAATCATTTCATGTATTCAGTCGAAAATAAATGTGTAATTATATGTACCCTACAATGTACAACAGATTGCATTTTGTTTGTACTTCTCCAAATATTTTTTTTTTAATCCTTTTATTTCAAAAGTTATAATAAAAGGGTAACAATCAGTCCCAGGATACAAGTTCTTCAACATTGTAAGGGTATATATATATATATATACAATCATATGACAAAAACAAGGCAATAGGCACATAACAAATCGAGTACACAATTATGTATATCAAATATGAACAAAATAATAGTAACATTATTATCATTATTAATATTATTATTATTATTATTAATAATAATAATATTATTGTTATATTATTACTATTATTACTTTTATTATTATATTGTTATTAGTAGTATTGTTATCATCATCATCATTAGTACTTTTATTATTTTATTATTGTATTATCATTACTATTTTTATTATTTTTATAATTATTATTATTATTATTATTATCGTGATCTCCTTCGTCATCATCATTAAGTATCGAGGTTGAAAGGATGTATATTTTTTTTACACCGTCTTACATTCTTGAACACAGAATAGAAAATATATTTATATACATGTGTAATATGAATATAGAGCATTGAGAGAATAAACCATAATGATTTTACTGCAGGGGGATTACATATTGATATATGAATGGTGTAGAATGGTATAAGCATTTTTACAATATGGAACAAAAACGTCATACAAAATGGTGGAGACTGTATTAATATAAAAATTCGTACTGTGGGAAATACATAAACTGCTTATTTTAAAGTCTATATACGCAATGAAAGCCTAGAAAAGCAATGTCTATCTATATAAATTTGGTCTGTTAAGCCGAAAGTATGGGGACATAATATGGGTATATTTAATCTAACAGAGTTATGTCCGTCCAAGAAGGGTCTGACCTTGCGTTGAATATAACATAGGAACCAATAAGTGCTAATCGACTTAACTTATTCACGACACTCTTAGATGCTTTCTCCCCAACAAAACGGAATATTTTTTTTATTTGCTTTTGGTTTTCATTTGTGACTACCCCCCTGCTGCCAATCTCAAAGCAAACCAAATGTGACTCGATATCCTTCCCCTTGATATCCTCGTTTAACTGACAATACCGTTCGACTTTCCTATCCCGGGCTTTCTTTATGTTGGGTTCAAATGGGACGGTGAGTTCTACAAGGAAAATACAATACAATGTCTGGTTTTTCGGTAGTAGGGAGTACATGAGGGGGTACTGTTCCACCATTTACTCTACTGCCTGGTAAATCTGCGTACAAAGACATAGTTACCTGGTTTTTGTCGGCTTTATCCTTTAACTCAGTTACCATATACCTCAGAACACTATTATGTCTAAAAGTGAGTCGACCTTGGGATAAAGCGGTTGGACACATATTGAGGATATGTTGAAGGGTTCCCCTCCCGCTACATAATGGGCATTTTTCAGTTAGTGTTTTCCCCCATAACATCAGGTTGTCAGGACTGGGAAGGCAATCTATAGCAGCCCTTTCTGCAAAACTGAGTACACCTTTCGGTAGATAATATATAGCAGATCGCCATGTCAGGTCGCTTTCTTCCTCTTCCAGTAATTGCAGTAGGTTTCCTTGCTTAATTAAGGAATTGAATCGTTCCTTCCATTTCAAGGCGATAGTTTGAGAAATTACCTTTTTAACATCGGATTTCATATGTTTCCATGACTGGGGGTTAGTACACTGTTGTGTAGCCCTGTCAATCATATCCTGGGACTTTTTCACTCCATTAGATTTACATTTGGATACCCACTTGCTTTCCCTGTCTATTTTACACTGTATAGCATAGTTGGCTTTAGGATCACCTTTTATTAGTGTTGATGCTATAGCTAGGGTGTGACATTCCAAATACAGTTCAGATAACAGTTTCAGTTTTAACCCTTTTCGTGAGTGGAGGATTGTTGGTGTAGCCCCATACAGAGGGAAATTAAGCCATTTCTTGATCATCTTGGTCTGTATACTATCAAGTGACTTGAGCTGGCTATCGGTGAGAGTGTGTACTGTTAACAGATAGCGCAGAGACGGCATCGCATAGTCGGAGAAAACTCTTAGCTTGTATTCGTTTCTAACATGAGAATTATCGATATGGTTTAGGACTTCGGTCAATTTGGCTTTAATGAGATCATAGTTATCCTGAGTTTTACCGTAGAAGGATATATAAGACCCGAGGAACTTTTCAGGCTTATCCTTCACGGTTGCAAGGGCTACACCATCAATTGCAAATGGTACTTCCTTAGAGGTACCTTGACATATCGATATGGAACTACATTTTGCAGGCTTAAGTTTCAAGTTCATTGTTTTCACTTTTGAACCAATTTCATTCATAAGCCGTTGTTGGGTTCGCTGGTTCGCTGTAATGAGGCAGAAGTCGTCGGCGAAAGGGAGAGTGATAAACTTCTCGCCGTTGAGGTCGTACCCATGTTTCTGTTCCAGTGATTTGAGATGCGCTATCAGTGGGTTGAATGCCAGGAGGAAGATGATTGGAGACCATGGGTCACCTTGATAGACACCTCGTTTGAAGAGAACCGGAGAGGACTGCCAGGAAGGACCACTAACCGTACCTTGAAGCCCAGAATAGAGGTTTTGGATGTAGCGTATCACTACATCCGGGATATGACTTTCACGCAGGGTGTGGTAGATCATCGAATGCTCAACTGACCCAAAAGCATCCGCGAGATCGAAGAAAGTGACATGAATTGTTTTCTTTTTGTTTCGAGCATTAGCTAGCAATCATTCATAACCTGGGTATGCTCGATGCATCCACTAATACCCGAGAGGAAGGCTTTCTGTGTTGTTGTATCTATCACCCCATTTTAACAAAGAAAACGAGCAGTTCTATCGGCCATTATTTGGTGGTACACCTTGCCAAAACATGAAGTTAATGAGATCATTCTAAAGTTACTTGGGTCGGATGACACCCCCGCTTTATAAATCAGGGTGACTTTACTTTTTGACCATGACTCGGGAGGTTCCCCAGACGTTAACACTTTGGTAAAGAGTGTTGCCATAAAATGATGGGTGCATGGTAGTTTCCGCAATAGACCATACATAATTCCATCCGGGCCGGGGGCAGAGGTGGGACTTTTATTAGCTAACACCTCTTTAACATCTTTTGGCCGAATGGGAGAAAGGTCAAATGTCACATCATTCGGTACAGGAATGTAAGGGAACCAAGATACTGCAGAGAGATCAATAGGGTTGGCAGATGAATATCGAGTGGAATAATATAGATCCGCATCCTCTTTCGAGAAAGTGGGGGAGTTTTGCGTTCCCGATTCGGTATCTAGGGATCCTGAGCAGCACTTTCTAGCGAAATCCCCAAAGTTTTGTTGGTACATTTTTTCTCTTCGTACAATCAATTTATTTTTCTGTTTACTCTTCTTTTGTTTATGGAGAAAGCTCACTACTATAACTGCTTCCCTGAATGCTTTGCGGTCGTCGGCTGACGCATTTTTAGCAAAGGCCTTTTTTCGAAGTGCGTTTTTTGCTCTCCTTGCTCCATTCAGAGCATATTTCGGCGGAGCAAATGTCGGCGGAGCAACTGTCGGCGGAGCAAATGTCGTTATTTCGGAGCATATTTCGGCGGAGCAACTGTCGGCGGAGCGAGTGTCGGCGGAGCAAATATCGGCGGAGCAATTGTTCCGGAGCATTTGTCGCGGAGCACTTGTCGCATTTTTCGGAGCAGTTGTCGGCGGAGCATATGTCGTGTCACCCTGGCATGTTTAGGTTTCTGATATATTTTTCCCTGCTAGGTTAAGTAGTTAAGAAGGAATTGATGATCTTAGAACATACACTGAAAATGTATATCTTATGGAACTCGTGCATCTTGAACGTTATATGTGCATCTTCACTTATTAGAATACAGTATTCAGTTTCCATTCAAATAAATAACAATATTGACAGGTGTATGTTAGATCAGTGGCGAATTTAATGGGGGGGCACATCTGGCCCGTGCCCCCCCCCCCCCCTTGGAAGAAGAGTAGCATTGTATCCCCCCCCCCCCTTTAGAACGAAAACCTTTTTTATCTTTCTTTTTCTTTTTCTTTTCTTGTCAGAGAATTATGGAGGGAAACCCCCCCCACCCCACTCGACATCGAAGCCGAAACAGAGCCACTAGTTTTCGAGATTAGCCATTGTGTATAGCCATGAAGCTACAGCTTGGTACAGTCAAACCTGTCTATAGCGGCCCCCGAAGGGAAACGGAAAAAGTAGCGGCTATAGACAGGTGGCCGCTATAGACAAGTCGGCGGCCATTTTTAATTTCACTTTCAACACTTTCAACATCACTTATAGTGTACATGTATCCATATATATCACTTAGGAAAACAAGCTATATCTACAGATTTGACGTATAACATGTCATATGATACATAAAATACCAAAATAATGTGCTTTGTTGTTAATAAATGAGAAAAACAACAGATATACGATATAACCATGCCATGTACATGTATTCACTGGACGACGTTGACGGAAACACTGGCTGAAGCCCGAGTGTGTACATGTAGATCTATGTACACGCGGTGCAACGGTTCATTCATCAGCATTATAGCCTTACGTGTATGAGGCAGCTTCAAATAGACGGTGCACGGTGGAATTATTATAAAGCGTACCGTACGTGTTATGCCTATCTAATTTCGCTGACCCGAAAAAGGTCGAAAGGACTGGGAACTTCGAAGCTTTACTCGGGGCCTGCCAAAGAAAGTTACGAATTGTAAAAAACCTTTAAATAATACGACCAAAATACCACAAACCACCCCTTCATGACAATCTGGGAACAATTTAACCACGTTAAAAAAAAACCCAGCTCGATTGAGTGGAAAATCACGGAGAAAAGCGGACAGACACACATAAAGGCTTAGTCACAACTGCCCGTACGTGTTTTGAAAACGTACGGCTGCTGCGATTTTTGGGGTTTTGGAAGGACGCAGGGCCTGGCATGGGGAGTAGCGGTAGTAGATAGGTTGCACGGGCTTCCTACTTGCAGAGCACGTGTCTCGTGCGGTTCGCGAGCGTCACGCAAGTGGTCCGTGCAAAATTCAGTCGTGAATGGAACGTAGAACACGTAGGTGCCCTGTGCGATCGGCGCAAGTCTAGCGTGCGTCAAAGGTACTTACCACGTACGTCCTAATCCGACGTACGGCCGACGTACGACAAGCGTGCGAATGACGTGCGCTGCACTCACGTCAGAAGTAGGTTGCAAGCAGGACGGGCGTACGCACCACGTTTGGCAAGTCGTCCATTTTGACCATATTATAAAATCCACCACCATGTGTTCAACAAGAACAAAGAAAATAAAATAATAAAAGTAGACAAAAGTAAATTCGCACTGTTGCTGCTGAGAGCTGACTTTGTCCTGTGTGTGGTGCTGCGAACTGTGAGCGGGGAAGAACTGGAGACCACGCTGGGGTGGAAGTGCCACGCACGTCCTCTGCGCGTGCTCAGTGCGTGCGACGTGCAAGCCACGTGCGTTGCCCGCACTCACCACGCACTCCACACGCACGCTCTCCGCAACCATTGGACGCTGGAAGGAGCACACACTTAGTGCGTGCGCAGCACGTGCGTGCAGTGTGAGTTTTTCGCGGGATTTTTGGGTCGTAGACAAAGAAATGAAGCTTGCGTGCCACGCACTGCGCACTCCCATCTTGCGGCCTAGATACGTGTTTATTGCGTGCTTCCTTTCGCAGCGAGGATGCCAAGAAAAATGTGCATGCACATTTTCGGTCTACGGGCTCAGCGTGCTGTCTGCAACCTATAAGTTGGGCACGGAGCGCGTGCGTCCTCCGTGCAGATTTGCTGATTTTTTGGCCGTAGACCACCCGTAGGAGCACGTAAGCCCAGTTGTGAAGGCCCCTAAAGGCATGGTCACAACCCGTCGTGCGTGTTTTTAGTCCGTACGTGTTCTGTGGAGGCCACGTCCGCCACGTGTTTCTGAAAACGTGGGGAGGAGTAGCAAGAGCAGGGAAGGAGTACGTCAACGCACTTCACACGCACTACAACGCAAGGTGTAAGTACGTGGCCCGCACGCCACGCCTGGACGTGAGTGGTTGCGTGCATCGTAAGTTGCGCACCTGGTAAGTGAGTTGTACGTGCTTAGAACGTGCTTACAACGTACGATCGCCGTACGCTCCCCGTACTTTCACGTACGGTGTCCTTACTGACTTGCAGGGAGTAAGTGCGTGCAAGTGCGATAAACGTGAGTTTTTTCCCGTCACCATCTGCCGAGTCTTCATCGCTCCTCATCTGTTCGTCGCCTCGGCCTTTACATCATCTACGGCCCGTTTCTGTTGGGCCTCTCTGCCCCTATTAGCTGTCTTTGGAGCTGACCCCTTTTTGTTAAGCTTCTTGGGCATCTTGGAGACGAAAATAATGATGATACTCGTCAGTCTGCTCGGCTTTTATATATCCTGCAGAAATCAGCGCGCACAACGTGCGTTGCAAGTGCATAGCACGTACTTCCTCGGTGCGGTTTACGTGAGTTCTGCGTGCTCACTGGACAATTGAACTGGAGAAGCGCCGAATAAGCACGGACCCCGCACTTATCACGTGCGGAGCACGCACGTACTAGGTGCGTTGTCCGTAGCGCAAGTAGCTGTGGGGAAAAAAAATCAAAAACTCACGGAGTCCGTGCGTTGTGCGCTCGTTAGCAGCAGAGGGCACGCACGTCAACGCACGTCACCCGTACTGGGGGTGAATCTGTAGACCGCTCGCAGCCTGAACGCAGCGAAAGTTCCTCGTGCACTAAAAGTGCTACGGCGTGTCTGCGTGCTCCCCAATCCGTACTGAGACGGTACTCACCACGTACGGATCCCCAAATTCATTGATGTGAAGACGTGTTACCATACTGCCAGAGCTTTAATTCTTTCCCAATTAGATTATTGTAATAGCCTCTATACAGTTTTATCTTCCAAAAATAGGAGGAAGCTTGAAACTATCCAGAATCGAGCCGCTAGACACATACTTCACATTTGGTTAGGTAACTCCACTGGTTACCTCTACACCAACGCATTCTTTTTAAAGTTTGTACTAAATTCTAAATGACTTGGCACCTGAATATCTTAATAAAACACTCAAAATATATATACACCATCTCGCAATCTTCGCTCAACAACTGACAAAAATGTAAGCTCATTATTCCCAAATCCAGAATCCAACAATATTCCACTCTGCATCAGAGAAAAAACCTGTCTTGCCACTTTCGAGAGATCCCTAAAAACGTAGCTCTTTCTCCAGTAAAACAATGTTGCAATGTAATCTCTTAGACTCTTACTTATTTGAGTCCGTCTTTTTGCTGTTGCTTTTCTTTTCTTTTCAAATCTGTAATTTTGTAAGCGCAGTGGTACTTTCTGTTTTTAGCGCTCTCATATTCAATATTATTAATGTCATTATGTCAAACCTCAATGAAAAACTTATCCTTCTTAATATGTTTACGAAGAGATAATTATGATATCTTGCTTTTCTATTCCTCTTGTCTTATCTTGACATGACATATATCACATCCTCTATCTCAATGCACCTAAGAGTTATTATTATTATTGTTCATTTATGTAAACTGCATTATGTTTGATCCTACATCTACATAGAGATTCGGAAATCTGGATCAAAGCATAAACACGAATATGTTGGACACCTTTCTAAAAGAAAGCTCAGTAAACTGTATGTATATTGACATGTAACATATCTTCTTAAAAATAGTGTACAGCTCTTTTACAGAAGAAATATTTGTTCCTTCCCCTATACCGACTTCCAACATGATCACTTCTTTCATAATAAGTGGCATTACATATATATGGTGAATTAATATTATATAAGCAGTGTAAATAGGATCAGCCTAGACAGGCCAATGGCTTTTTGCCGATCCCTCACATCTGCTGCATATTCTCTATATCATTCTCTCATTTTTTTTAAATTCACTCTTATCATTTTTTTCTTTATTTGTTATTGAATGTGTACATTCTAATGTTTTTTTGTTTTTTTTACAGATGTAAGAACTCTAATCTTGATTCTTGAATCTTGAAACCTTTACACCTGCTTCTATCTGTAGTTCCTGATATCTTGAACAAATCGAAACAATTCTGCTCCTTTAGTTCCCCTGCCAATGGGGGGGGGGGGGGGGGGACAAGAGCCATATTATGTTTGCGTGCAGAGATTTAAGACTCAAGAGGGTAGAGCCTCAGCGGAGGCAATGGAGGGGGGGGGGGGACGAGTGAGTCTGGGGTATTTGGCTTACAATAATTTCTTACAGGACAGAGCGGAAAATGTAAAAATAGTCTGTCGGAAATGGGGGTCCCCGTGCACAATCCAGATTTTTTTTTTTACCAAGATTTTTTCTAATACCAGAAGTGTCTAATTAATGGATTTTTATGTTCCCTTTGCCAAATCGTGTCCCATGGGGTTCAAATTCGGCCATATTTGCGTCCATATTGGATTTTTTAAATGAAATTCCATAATTAGCATATATTTCAAATTAGACATCATGCAAGTATAAAGAAAATAGCTTTCCAGAGAATATTAGTATGATAAATCTATTTAGAAAGTAGTTTCGTGATTTTGCTTGACCTAGATTCCACAAAACATCAAAAAGTGTGAAAAAAGGTGTTAACATTTGCACTCAAATGGGGCCTCTTAACGTCATCTTATTTTTCAAGTAGTAAGAACAATGATAACCTGCTAATTCTTGCGTACATGTTTTGAGAGGGATATGATCATGATTTTCAGGCACAAATTGGCACTTATACTGTAAAAGTCTACCCGTATGGTCAACTTTAAGATACCTATCAGATTAGGAAATATACCATTTCTTATGCACGATAGAGGTACATTGACTATTGTGCGCATCAAAAATCCCTCCAATAGGCTTTATAAAGATTTAATGGATGATGAAAGTGATATAGAATTTCTTAACTCTTTTAATAACCTGTATTTAAATATCATTACCTCTTGCCCCAGTGATTTACGTATGTGTCCCCCTATATTATTTGGATTATTTGGAGCTTTTTCTTTCATGTTCCTGATATTGATTTAACCTAAGCGAAATTGTTTATCGCGAACTGATCTTATCGCTGTTGGTGGAGTTTTCTTTTAATATAGGAAATTCATTAAACTGTACCTTCAACCCTTTTCGATCAATACGTTTGCTTCTCTTTGTTTCTTTGTTTCTTTTCCTTTCTTTCTTTTTTTTTTATGATGATCGATTAATTATTTCTAAAGTCAAGGGGGGGGGGGGTATTTGAAGGTCATGATTGAAATCCATTTCCCCTTCTAGGCAGCTTGGGTTTGTCTGTTATCTTTGGTTTGTCTGTTATGTCTGTTTTTTCTGTTATTTTTTTTTCTGTATGTCTATATTTATATAATATTGATTGGCCTTGAGGGGGATATCGAATATGTTTCCCGCAACAGAATCATATTGCCCCGAGTCGAAGACGAGGGCAATGTGGTTCTTTTAAGGGCAACATTTTCGATATTCCCCGAAAGTAGAGCCAGTCAATATTATTATTATTACCTATATCATGTATATGCCTATTTTTGTAGCAATTACGAGCACATCTGTTTGCCTGTCAGTCTCTGTGATTTCAGGTTATTCATACAGGTATGTAATCCGGGCCAAGCAATTGTTCCGTAAATTGTTACCGCGCGTATCCATTGTTTAAGCCTCTGTACACTTAAACGTGTACACAATACTGCATGCATGCGCGGATCACTTTGATGAAAGCGTTAAAGGGAGAAATATGGTAAAATGTTGCCCTCTTTTTCCCGGAAGAGGCAATATGGCAAATATTGCCTGCTCCGGTGGCGGATTCGGAGTAGCGGATTCGGAGTAGCGCGCAAAATACGGCTTTATATTCTGCACCTAAAATGGCCTGTAGAGGTAGAGGTGTCGTGGTCTAGTGGATACGTCACCGGACTGTGGATCTCATGGTTTGCGGTTCTAATGTCCTTTGGCAAGACATTAATCTACATTTGCCACTCTCTACCCAGGTGTGGTAAATGGGTACCCGGTAGGAATTTATTCCTTGAAATGCTGTGAGCACCGAATTCGGTAGCCTAGCTACAGCCGGGGTAATAATACTTCGGCGCTTAGAAACATTTGTATTAAGCGCATTATAAATGCAATGTATTATTATTATTATTATTAATTAATGTTACTTATTACCTATATAGGGCATTTTTACAAGGCAATTAATATTCATATTTTGCGCGGTCCGCAAGTGACCTAACTCTGAGCGTGTTTCCCTGATATTTTCCCTCTTCCGGGTTTCACCATTCACTTTGTGTACAAAAAGTGCGGTCAACATTGAGCCCGAGTAACATCCACTTTTTCTTGTCAGTGCACTTTTATTAACCCTTTCGGGACAAGAATTATTAAAGGGCTAAATTGATCACATTTTGTTGTTCAAATTGGCAACAATAATAGTTTTCTTTTAGTGCTACATGGTTGTAATAAGGTGTAATGTCTTTTAGAACATTATACATGGTTACGAAATTTGTCGAAAAGTTGAAAAAATTGCCCAATTTTGATAAAAAAACAACAATGATTTGGAACCTCTCAATGTGTTGCCAATTTAAGGATTGTAAAGCTTCTTCTCGATCATAAAATTCCTGGCATCAAATGCAGTATGGTCATGCAACAAAAATGGACATAGTGTGTGCAGAATTTTTTGCTCTTTCTACTCATGCATCTGGTATATTATTTAGAGCTCTGGGGAGCATTTCATCTAGTGTTTGTTCTGTGATTTTTACTGACAAATTTGCTCTCGCTTGATAAAATGCTCCCCTGAATCAAAAGTTATTGAGCCAAACCACAAAATGTGGTCTATTGTCTTGAAAGGGTTGAAGTGCATACGCGCAGTATTGTGTACGCGTTAAATTGTAGGCTTTAATAAACAATGGATACGCGCGGTAACAATTGCTTGGCCCAGTGGGGCGTTTCATGAAAGGACTTGTCAGATATTTTATCCGACAAATTTGCTCTCAGCCAATCAAATGCAAGGATTTCAGTAGCTTATAACAGTTGTCGGATAAAATATCCGACAACTTCCTTTCATGAAACGCTGCCCAGATTACATACCTGCATGAATTATCTGAAATCAGAGAGACTGACAGGCAAACAGACGTGTCCGTCATTGCTACAAGATAGGCATATACATGATATACATGATATAGGTAATAATAATATTGCTTTTCATAAAGAATGGTAATATTAAATATTCAATATTATTATTATCATATGTCAGGCTTCAATGAAGAACTTATCCTTCTTAATATGTTTACGAACAGATAATTATGATCTTATAATGCTAATTTGCTTTTCTCATCCTCTTCTGTCATGTCTTCTAGGAATATATCACTCTTAACGCTAAGCTTTTTCCAGAAGAGGAGCGAGAACGAAATAAATAATGATTAAGGGATACAGTCGAGATAACCCATTTCGTTATGTAAAAATATTAGACTAATGTGTATATATCCTGTTCAGTGTATCACCAAAGTTATAATGTGGGTGACTTTCGGTATGGCTTTTTATTTCGACTAGCTCCGTATCCCTCATTTTGAAAAAAAAGAAAAACAACCTCTACTCCCAGGGTCCATCGTGTTTTTATGGTCTGACAATAAAGGACAATCCAACTTTAATTACGAGTACAAAATTCAACGTTATTACAGTCCAAAATCCAATCTTGATCATAAAAAATAAATTTGGATCCAAAATCTAAAAGTAAAGTAAGGGCAGAACAACACATAATTTGTTTTCCACTTCTATTGAAGTACAAGACCGAACAAAAATATAAGGGATAATATAGTCTGCCTTGTCTATTTCTGTTTCACTCCTTCCATCCGAGATGATAAAACTTCTAAGATAGAGAAATTCTCATCTTGCTTTATTACTTCTCCATGTATGTATAGAAATGGCATACTGTATATCACTGCCTTCTCAATGCACTGTACTCGCTTTAAAAGTTATTATATTATTGTACATTTATGTAAACTGCATTATGTTTGATCCTACATGTACATAGAGAAATTGTTTACAGCTCTTTTGCCGAAGAAATTGCTATTTTTTTTCCTCTTCCCATATACCGACTTCCAACATGATCACTTATTTTATCACTTTTGCCGAAGAAATTGCTATTTTTTTTCCTCTTCCCATATACCGACTTCCAACATGATCACTTATTTTATAATAAGCATGCATTACATATATGGTGAATTAATAATATATAAGCAGTGTAAAGGGGATCAGCCTAGACAGGCCAATGGCTTTTTGCCGATCCCTCACATCCGCTGCCTATTCTCTATATCATTCTCTCATGTTCTTTCATTTTTTTAAATTGATCTCTTATCATTTTTTCTTTATTTGTTATTGAATGTATACATTCTAATGGGGTTTTTTTTTACAGATGAAAAGTGAGTCTGGGGTATTTGGCTTACAAGAATTTTATTTCTTACAGGACAGTCTCTGAGGGGCGAAGACAGTCCGGAGGAGGAGCCTGAAAGTGTCCGTTGCATTGCATCACCATCATTGTTGCTTGGGGTCTGGCGTGGCTCCACTGAGGTGTCGAACAGAGGAAGGGTGCTGCAATAAAGGGGGTTTGGCTATAATATCTGTGGTGACAGATAAAAAGTATTCTTTATGACATGTTCACTGACAGAGCGGAAAATGTAAAAATAGTCTGTCGGAAATGGGGGTCCCCGTGCACAATCCAGATTTTTTTTTAAACCAAGATTTTTGTAATACCTGAAGTGTCTAATTAATGGATTTTTATGTTCCCTTTGCCAAATCGTGTCCCATGGGGTTCAAATTCGGCCATTTTTGCGACCATCTTGGACTTGGCATATGACTTGGCATATTTTCACATTTTCACATCTTTGGGAGGCAGATATGATATTCGTTTACAAAACGAGTTTACCACTTACTATCATGTCTGCCTCTCAAAACTGATGATTAACTCTCTATTGTTAATACAGTTGTTATTTAAAATATTTGGAAAGGCAAAATTGCATCAAGTTATCCTCCTCTCTTCATCCGTATTTCTCTCTCTCTCTCTCATTATTTTATCATGATATTTTATCTCAAAGGGCTTTCATGCTGTCAAGCCTCGGCTTATCGTAAAAAACCCTTTTCTTTCTATAATCTTACTGTTAGCCTTGTAGTTTAGATATATTAATGTCATGATGTTCCATTGTATTGTATATCGCATAATTTGTATAATGTATGTATTCCATTATTTGATGAATTGAGAAATCAAGCAGAAATAAATAAATCAAAGCAAATCAAATTTAAAACTAGACATCATGCAAGTATAAAGAAAATAGCTTTCCAGAGTAATAGTATGGGGAATCTATTTAGAAAGTAGCTTCGTGATTTTGCTTGACCTAGATTCCACAAAACATCAAAAAGTGTGAAAAAAGTGGTAAAATTTGCGCTAAAATTCAGGCCTCTTATTAGGAAATATATCATTTTTCATGGACAATCGAGCCGCATTGCCTATTGTATGCATCAAAAATCCGTCCAATAGGTTTCATAAAATGAATAGCGGTTCTTCTAAATAGCGACAACCATGGACCAATTCTCGCTACCTCAAATATGCAATTTTCGACGTAGAGGGCAATATTATGCATGGAAATGGTCCGCATCTTCGTTAACTTCACTTCCGGTCCGAATTGAAATATAAAATGAGTGCTAAAATGCTTAATTATTGGATCGCATGACATAAACCACTCAAATTTTGAAAATGCAACCAATTGTCTCAATATGTCATGATGGTATCTTTTCAAACATGTCGGTTAAACTCAAACTCGAGGATTTTTGTAATACCTGTGTACATTTTCAATGCAAAAAGACAAACACTTGTCGACCCAATCGGGATATTGTCAGCACTGCGCATGCGTGGTTTGCATGACAAACGCCATCTGTTGGCGAAATTGCGTATTTGGGGTAGCGAGAATTACCTCGCTATTCATAAGGACCTCCATTAATAAGAACCACTATTCATAAGGACCGCTATTCATAACGCATGTTAAATGAATAGCGGTCCTCATGAATAGCGAGCGGACCATTCGGTTTATTTATCCTTATCAATACATGTAATCTTATGATGAGGCATGACATAATCGTTTACCATGTATTTCTACATAGTATGAGGCGCCGTTTGTAAATTTCTTATTTACCTCAATTATTTACATATAATTCATTTAGCTCTTTTCTACAATTATTTATATATAATAACATAACAGATACAATTATTTATAAATAATGAATTTTGCAATTTCCATTATTTATCAATAATGAATTTTGCAATGTCTATTATTTATAAATAATGATTTCACAATATTCATTATATACATGTATAAATAATGAATTTTGCAATATCCATTATTTATAAATAATAATTTCACCAATTCATTATATATAAATAATGAATTGTGCAATTCCCATTATATTCATATAATGATTTCACAAATTCATTATATAAAAAAGGAATTTTGCAATTTCCATTCTTTATGAATAATGATTTTACAATATTCATTAAATATAAATAATGAATTTTGCAGTTTCCATTATTTATAAATAATGGTTTCACAATGTTCATTATACATAAATAATGAATTGTGCAATTCCATTATTTATATACTAGCAGAAGCAGCCCGTGGACATCCACGGGCGCTAGCTGTGTTTATGATTAATCACCGTACCGTATATTTGTTACAATAATCAAGTGAATAAATAAAAAAGTCGGGTAAATTTATTTTTACCAAGAAGTATTTACAACATGTGCATAGGCGGATCCAGGGGGAGGGGGGTAGTGCCCGTGCCCTCCCCACCCTCCTTTTGGAAGGAAAGTATGCATTTTGACCTTAGACGATCCGTCCTTTTGTCGATTGTGCCCGGCCCCCTTTAGAATGAAACCTTCTTTTTTTTTTTTTTTGCTTGTCAGAGAATTATGGAGGGACCCCCATAACCACCCCCTCCTGAGCGAATTTTGTAGGTCTGACGAAAAAAAAACTCTCTGTACTGTACATTGAAGCCATCCATGCATGCGGATATGGCCACGCTGTTCTAATCTTTCATACCTCCCCTTCACAGGTAAAGTATATGGGTTGGGCTGAGCATGAAGCTACGAACCCGCTTCATGGGTTGGCAGAATTATTAGGCTTACTCCCTGCGGAAATTCAATGTTTAAAAATAAATTTATGAAATATGGACGGCACGTCAGCCCCTTAAGAAGTGCCTCCCACCCCTCTAAGACCCATTCCCCACCCGTGGGCGGGGACCGAAAGGGCCAGGGGAGGAGCCTATTCGAACCAACCCCCCCCCCCCCCCCCCAAAAAAAAAAAAAAATAAAAATAAAAAAAAATAAAAAATAAAAAATCCTTAGCGTAATACATTACATTAATACATATGCTTTTACAGTATTCATTATTTATATAAATAATGAATTTTGCAATTTTCATTATTTATAAATGATTTCTCAAATTCATTATATATAAAAATAATGAATATTTAAATTTCCATTATTTATAAATAATGATTTCACAAATTCATTATATAAATAATGATAGTTTACATTCTCAATATATATATAATCAGTTTGTGAATTCATTAATTGCAAAATTCATTATTTATAGATAATTGTATCCTTTATGTCATTATATATAAATAATTGTAGAAAAGAGCTAAATAATGAATTATATGTAAATAATTGAGCTAAATAATAAATTTACAAACAGCGCCTCATATGTATGGTCATAAAACAATATCAAGCAAACAAATCTGACATAGTTTCAATAAAATCACGTATTTATTGTCAATAGAGACCGTTATTAATCATGTTGAAAGACCCTGGGGAAATGTATTCATCATTTATGATAATACATAACTTGTTCGATTAATCTATCCTCATTTATGATCAGTGATAAGTTGGTCAAACACTGAGCGATTGCTCTGTATTAACTAATAAGCAGTCAATCAGAAGTCACTTCTGATGCCTGCTATAAAAGCCCAATTTCGATGTGTGTTCAGTGACTGAATGAAGCCTAGAAAAGGACAATTGATGAAGCCAAGAAAGTAAATGATCTTTTTCACCTAATAAATGACGAACAATATTAATTCTTCACACGCCACGTGGTTACAGAGTGTAGGCTGCTGTACATACGTATAGGGAGCACGAGGAAGAGAGATGATGTCGTATTGATGTCGTTATGTGCCGGCGCGGCGCGGCCGGATATCGCGCGCCAGATAGATTCAGCAGCTTCATCTGTTTGCTGTAGTAAGCACAAATTTCGCCCCTATTATCATATAAGGGAATTTATTTATTTATAAATAAACCAATTTAATATATAATAGACTCGTACGCTAATACCTATGAAAGGTGATGCATATCTTTATAGTTTCATTTGTCTTTCGATGATGAAAATAGTGATGAAAATTTAGGTAAATAATGGAAATCGTATATATAATGGATTTGTGAAATCATCTTTGGAGATTGTAAATTTTCATTATTTATATATAATGAATATTGTGAAACCATTATTTATAAATAAAGGAAATTGCAAAATTCATTATTTATATATAATGAGTATTGTGAAACCATTGTTTATAAATAATGGAAATTGCAAAATGATTTTACAAATTCATAAGTAATGAATTTGCAATTTTCATTATTTATAAATAATGGTTTCACGATATGCATTATATATAAATAATGATAGTTTACATTTTCATTAAATAAAAATAATGAATTCACAAATTTATCTATATATAATGCATATCGTGAAACCATTATTTATAAATAATGAAAAATTGCAAAATTCATTATTTATAAATAATTGTATCCTTTATGTCATTATATATAGATAATTGTAGAAAAGAGCTAAATAATGAATTATATGTAAGTAATTGAGCTAAATAATAAATTTACAAATGGCGCTTTATATGTATGGTCATTAAAAATGTGAAGGAAACAAATCTGATATAGTTTCAATAACATGACGTATTTATTGATCAATAAAGACCGTTTATTAATTATATTGAAAGTCAGTATTCGAGTAATCTATCCTCATTTATGATCAGTGATAAGTTGGTCAAACACTGAGCGACTGCTCTGTGTTAACTAATAAGCAGTAAATCAGAGGTCACTTCTGATGCCTGCTATAAAAGCCCAATTTTGATGTGAGTTCAGTGACTGAATGAAAGATGGAGAGTGAGAGAACGAAAGAAAATGGAGATCAAAGGAACCCCCCCCCCCCCCCCCCAGAAAAAAAAAAGGGTGTCATGGGAGAGAGGATCCAGAAAAAAATCTTACGGCAGCAGAATGAGAGAGTCCGAAGGCTGTATGCAGGATAGGTGGTAGTCTAGATTCTATCCGTTTTTTATATTTGGTTTACTCCCCTTCGCTGCTCTTCCCACACAGAGCGCGACTCTCCACTAATCGCGCGAACCCCAAAACTTCACCCGTCGAGGGTAAAGCACAGAACCCCTAAAGACGTAGAAGGCTCATACCCATTCCCAATGCACAGATCGCGGTATAGCCGTCAAACCCGGTGTAGGATTCGCTCGAGTGCACACGCCGCCATATTGCTTAGTCATCGATCTTTTCAACTAACCCACCAGACCGTGTGCTTCTCAAATGCTATTTATATTATATCGGATCTTCTTTATCGAAATAAAGGGCCTTGTTCCTTCATCGCTTGAAATTTTGAAGTTGGCTTTTCCACTGAAGTTCAGCTGCTCTTTCATACATAAGTAACGTCAACTAATATCATGTACAGTTTAGGAGGGGGGGGGGGGGGTCTCTTTCGGACACAAAGGTTAAAATTGTATTCTCTCAAGTTCAAGATAATATCAAACAGTTGTTTTTTCTATCACTATTATCATTTTTAGTTCTCTTTCAAGAAACCTTCATCCTTCTTGACACCCCCTCGGAAAATGCAACAAAAAATATACTTGCTTTTTAGGTACCATGTACATGACTTGTAAAACGTTATACTTTTTTTACAGTTTCATCTGATATAAAAAGGCCTACAACTTTGTTCTGAATTAAGGATGTGTTCATCATACTCTGCCATGTTTCTTTTTATATTTGATGATAATCCTTATGTAAGTCAGGACTTTATCGATGAACTATTTTAAATTGTGGATTAATCAGATTGGCAGGGGAACGGGGGGGGGGGGGGGTAAGTCTGTAGCCCTCCTCCCACTTTCTGAGTAGACACATTGCTTAGCCGCCGCTTGAATCAATTTTTATTCAACTGGTTTTTTTAACTTTGAAGAAACGTTTGTATTTTTACAAACCAGGCTCAAGATTTTCCTTTCTTTGTATTTCTTTTTTTTATTCATGCCCCTTCACTATATGAGTGTCAAGATTAAATCAAGCAGAGTTTGAGTGTGTCTAATCGATATTAAGAAACCGATAAATACGATGATGTGCTTATTGTTTACAGTCAGAATTCACTGCTCCCGGATCATCTCAATTAAAGTTGGTCCTTACCATCCATGGAATATCATTTGACAGTGTTTGTAATTTCTAAAAATATCTACATGGGAAAAAAATAATCAATATCCATGACTATGCTGCTTGTTTTACATGTATAATAATCAAAGATAGATGTATCTGCAACTGTGCAAATAACTTTGGCATAAAACTGGACATTGGCACATGCAGCAAAGGCATCAAAAGCAAAATCATCATAGCATTGGCGGATCCGGGGGGCACTTCGGGCCCGTGCCTCCCCCCCCCCCCCCCCCTGGAAGAAAAGTATGCATTTTGACCATAGAGGATCCGCTTTTTTTTTTTTTTTTTTTTTTTGCTTTTCAGACAATTATGGAGGGAAACAGGACCCCTATACCCCCCCCCCCCCCCCCAACTGAGCGAATTTGGGAGGTCTGGCAATTTGTAATTTTTTTTGTCGAATTAGAATTGTAATGACTTTATTGTTTGCAGGTAATTCATGGCTCTCGAATTTGATGGGCTGGGAAAAATAAATTATTAAGTTGTAGTCCTCTCCGAAAGCTACCTTGTTTCCAATTAGGCAGTAGTGACTTGTGACACTTCGTTGGACTTGATGTATTTTTAATGTTCTTATTTAGAGTGACAACCTTCAACAAAACACAGATGTCTGGATCATAACAGTGATCTGTAAAGACAAAGAATTTTCTTGAGGGCTATATATTGCAACGTACTGAAATGAGCACACCTCATATCAAACTCTTACAAGCATGAAGTCTTGCATCAGGATATGAATACAATAACATAAATTTCCACTTTCATTTGCCAGAACCATGAGAATCATTTGAGTGATCAAAGTTGTTTGAAATTGTAAGTAAATGTAATGCAGTAAAATTATCAAAATGAGCAACAAGAGTGGACGATGACTGCATTTTCTATAATAACAAATAAGCATGAAAATGCCTAAAACAACATTTGATAACACTGGCAATATATTTCATGTATTTCGAGAGAAACTTCCCTCTCTTTTTTGCTTGGCTCATTTGGATACTAGCATTAACAAAATCTAGCAATTTCAGTAAGATTTCATATAACCCTAGTGTTGATAAAACAATTTGTACTGAATGAATGCCGTTGAAGCAACGAGCTGCATGAATCCGGAGAGCGAAGGACTAACCAAGATGGCGGATATCACGTGATCACGTACGAGAGATGGATACAATTTCGCACCAGCACGAGCCTTCTACGTCTTTAGGAGTTCTGTGGGGTAAAGTTGTAAAGGACCTTTCTTGTTTTAGCGGTGAGGGTGTCGGATCGCGCGATACGGAGACGAGACAGTCCAGGCAGTGGACTAGATAGGTGGTGGAGTGAAAACAGAAAGAGAGAAAGAGAGAGAGAGATAGAGCACGTAATTCTTCTTCATATCCATGTATCTACAGCTGTCATCTATCAGAGCTGCCCTAATGGAATAAGCCGATATTTTCACTTTTCGCCGTTTTAATGTGACACTCGACGCGGAAGCTAAACTGCTTTTTAACTACTGTTTTTTCGTCTCGGTAAGTAAAATTTTTGTGGAGGTGATAAAAACACTGCTTGTTAATTGGTTGAGGGGGGGGGGGGGGGTTGATGGTGTATATAAGCAAAAGTCAAATGATACAAAAATAATATGAAGTATGTGCATGTTACTTTTTTCGTAGAAGTGACTTGTAGAAAGTGCAAGAAGCATATTTAAAGATAAAGTTGAGTTCTGGTCTTGCGGTTACATTGCACAGGGAACTGTCTCATTTGGGAAAGGTTCATTATATAGTACATAAGAATTGGTGTATGCTCTAAGGTTTAGGAATCACAAAATGAGAAGGAATTGACTCAATCCTGCTGAGAGTCACATGCACATCTCACATAAATGTGTATATGGGAATATACACACATGTTCGGCCCGAAAATTTCAGCTGTTTCCTGTCATATTTTGAATATGAGGGCATTTGAAGAGCAATTCTTTTCAGGGGACATTATGATAATCTTCTGTACTTTCATGATAAAGAGAATAAAGCTCACAAATTATTTTGATCTTTCCCAGAACTCAACCTTCTCTTTAAAACTGCACAATAATTTTAAATGGACAGTGAGCAAAGTGAATCACTGGTGACAAACAGAATAAGGCTTTATTCATTTTCTTGAAACGTATGTAGTTCTATTCAAATAAAAAAAAAACGGATTTCAATGCCAGTTCATTCATTGAGAAGACGACTCTGCTTCAAGTTCAGCATGACAGACGGGACGTGAATTTACCAAGCCATTTCTTGTTCGATACTTTTCTACTAATTAAAGTTTCTTCGATACTTTTCTACTAATTAAAGCTCTCCTCGTGCACTGGAAAATCTTGAACAAAATATGTGTATTCATGGTATTGCTTGTTGGTACCTTTTTGAAACCTGCTAGTGTCATTTGAAATTTCATCTTGCTTTTGGGGGAAAATGCCAAAAGGTGAGCGTGACAGACAGGAAAATAAAAACGTGACAGACGGGACACAATGACGAGACACAATGTACACAAAATATAATTTTAAAGACAACCAAATTTCCAGCATTAAACACCTTATTTTCATGTTCTAAAGGGGTTTAAAGGTCATATTTAATATCTTTAATGTCATTAAACATAATAGTGAAAGGATTTTAATTTTTATCTATCAGAAAATTTTCATGTAGTCCCATCTACATATTTATTTTTGCTGTAGATGTAAAACGTGACAGACGGGACATCAGTTTATGATTCATAATTATCTCCATAATATCGAATTCCTCCAAGTTAGCAGCAGAAATGAATTTCCCCCTACCAACGATCGAGCAAGACTACAAAACTTTATTCCTAAACAATGATCCAATATATTGTAAATGCAAAAAGTACCTTTAAAAACGTGACAGACGGGACAAAAATCCATTTGACTTTTGACATCCTTTAAAAGCCAAGTCCACCCTAATATCAAGTTGATTTGAATAAATAGATTAAAAGTAAACAAGCGTAACAATGAAAATTTCACTGAAATCGGATGTAAAATAAGAAAGTTACGGCATTTTGAAGTTTTGCATTATTTCATGAAACAGTGATATCCATAGAATGGGCGGTATGCAAATTAGTGAACCGATGATGCCACACACTCACTTTTCCTTATGTATTTTATTATAATTATGAAATTACAAATATTTCAATTTTTATAGATGTGATAATAAAGAATCCCTTCCTTGTATGAAAATAAGTTACAATGATGATGATTTTACATGTTCCATATGGAGTCAAACCATGTTTTACATTATTGAAGCAAAAAAATGAAATATATGATATTTCATATAATAAAATACATAAGGAAAAGTGGGTGCATGACATATGTATATCACTGTTTCATGAAATAATGCAAAAATTCAAAATGCCGTAACTTTCTTATTTTACATCCGATTTCAGTGAAATTTTCACTGTTACGCTTGTTTAATTTTAATCTATTTATTCAAATCTACTTGATATTAGGGTGGACTTGGCCTTTAAAGCAGAAGAATATTAACATTTTTACGTTTTGTATATAGACATGAAATTCCCCTATAGTGCTTACCAGATTTGAGTAAATTTGTTATAACAGGTGAAATCTCTAAAAATGACTCATTATGTAATTAACCATATTTTACAATAAAAATGTGTAATTTTTAAATTTTTTTTAAAATTATGAGTCAAAATATTTTTAAAAAATTAAAAAATTGAATATTGTTCCATAAAGTTCGAATAATGCTTATAAATTACACTTTATATTTTCACCAAAAGTTGACAGTTTCGTGGAATTACCCCTTTTTATCTTTAACATTTTAAAGTTGTAATTTTTTTATGATATCATAATTATGTAAATATGTATTGTAATGGCGACCCTACTACAAGCCTTGTGCTTCCCGGGACCCTCGCATCCTTCCACCATGTGTTTTTTTTTAATGTACATTTCATTTTACATTTATTTGATTATGAGAAGGAAATAAATTTATTTTGAATCTGAAACTGAATCTGAAATAGTTAGAGTGTCTATTTCGAGGCTATATGACGTAAAGATTTGGGTAAAATACCTATATTGTCAGAAATAGAAGTGGGGAAATAGAAGAAAAATTCAGGGATACTAGTCTAGCCACGCTCGCTCGCTCACCCCCCCCCCCCCCTCCCCCGTCCCCCTCTCTCCTCGCTCTCTCTCTCTCTCTCTCGCTAAGGCCTTCTAACCTTCCTCTGTCCCTATCTAGATTTTTTAAACCACTTTTCTTATCAGCAGATTGAATTCAAACGAAAAAAATGAAGCAGCAATTTTACAACAGTCCTCTGGCATTCTGCGTCCTCCTTGGTGTAACGATATTCGTCTACATCGGTTGTATTGGTCCGTATAGCACGGGCACTATTACCACCCTTCAACGTCAATTTCAATACAAGAGCACCGAGATCGGTGTATTACTCGCAGTCAATGATGTCGTCGGTATCGTAATGGTGACGTTGACGGCGTACTTTGGAGTAAGTCGACATCGACCACGTATTCTAGGATACTTCACTCTCCTATTCGCCGTCGCATGCGTCATCTCCACCGTACCGCAGTTCCTCGAAAACGATGCCTACCGAAACGCCACCAGCGGGTCATTGAATTCGTCATCGTCGGATGATTTCATCTGCGATTTTACCAGTGAGTCCATGTAGCATTTTTTAAAAGCTAGTTCGTTGGAAAATTTCCCCTGGGAAAGATGTAAAATGCAATCAGCGAAACCGGTGTGTGGTTGTTTTATTTTTTTTTGTTTTGTTGTTGTTGTTGAGTAAAACAGAATTTCCTCCGATAACTTCGCATTTGCTGCTTCATGAAACACGCATTCTCCAATTTGAGGTTATGAAATCAGTTATGATTACAATAAAATATGAAAAAGAAATAATGATAATAATAATGATAAACCGTTTTTGTATAGCGCATATCGCGTTTATAACGTCCCTATGGGTATTATTGCTGGGTATGTATTATTGGCCTGGCTTTAGTTTCGGAGGCCGTAATCGTAATCGGAATAAATCCTGCCAGGTACCCATTTGTTATAGTTTGTCCGATTTCGTTCAGAGTTCATCAATCTGTTTCTCTGATTTTTTAATTTCCAGTAAAATTCACCTTATTCGAAAGGTTGGACTGTCCTTTAATTGTTGCTTGATGATTCCACCTGTGGATAACCAAATCTTCAGGCCCGTAACCCCTAACTTCCTAATCTGGCAAATCTATAATTAATCAATGTCGTCTTTCACCATTCATTTTCGAATTTTGTACATTATGTCATGTTGCAATTGATTTATTTTTTCAAAGCATCACTCAAAGAATTATTCAAATTCGTTGTAGTATCGCCTCCAAGCTGGCAAGAAGAAATCTGCTTGAAAAACAACAAAAAAGAATCATATAAGGCGAAAAAAATTATCCAAAGTGACATTAGAATAGTGATTTTTAGGTTAATTTTTTAAAAACATTCCCATACCAACTGGTTTAATTAGGGGAGGGGCGCACAAGGGGGTCGCGTGAAAGGGGAGAGAGAAGGAAATTGGAAAATAATGTGAGATAATAGGGTTTCCCGCCGGATTTCCAGTCAATTCGAACACTTTTTATTTGCTTTTGTCCTGCAACTTAAAAATAAGGCCTAGTCAATATACGTCTTTGGCCATTCACTTTCGGAATTTAGTTTTCATTCTGCTATCGAATTTGTCAAAGACTGAAAGAGTTCAAAGAGTTATTCAAAATCTTCACCCGCTCGTTGTAAGGTCTTGTCTATGTGACGAATATGAATGACAATTTCTTGAAATCGACTTCCCAAAGATGGATTTGATGATACAATTTTGCAGCGGATTGCCAGGTCGGACGAATTCGAATGAAATCTGACGAAAATGAATGGAGGTATGTTGAAGTTGATTGACCATTGAAACTGTTGAATGACATTTTCAATTATTAAACTATCTTTGACATCTGACATTTGGATGATTATTGATTCCTATCAGCCTATAGGACGAAACTGCACTGTAAAAAATAACTGTAGATTAACAGGTTTTTTGACTTGTAACTGTAGGTTTTTGACTTGTAAAAAAAGTTTTCTGTTAATACGGTATTTTTCTTGTGAAATAGCAGGAAAATTAGCAATTTTTAGGAGGGGGTGTCAACATTGGAAAAAGTGGACCTTTCTGAGGGAGCGAAGCGACTTTATAGTAGGGGTGTCGGGTCAGGGGGTGTGCCCCTCCAATGGTATGGGCATGAGCGTAGTCAGAATTATTTGACAGGGGGTGTTGTCAAATGTGAAGCCCCAACATATTATACTACCACTCTGTAGGATTTCAAATGTTACTGGAAAAAGAGAGAGGGGTATTTAATGTCTCTGTTCACTTTAAAATGGAAAATTTTCCAGCTCTCAAGTTGCATGGAGTACTCATGGCGGACCCGGTCTAGCCAATCAGGCCCTTAAATTATGGCCCTCTAATTTACAGCCTGTTAAACCGGAGTGCCATGAGAGTGTTTTATAAAACATCTGCTTCTTGGAAACTATAATCAGAAATAACAAGATGCCCCCATATAACACTTGGGGTGTTTTGGAAACATTTTGTTAATATGAATGATTCCTGCATATGGCAGGAGATTGTAGCTTTACATTTCACCTATTGGTGACTAATGAAATAAAATTTTGCCATTTAAAAGTACATTTGCTCGCTTGCAGTATTTGGAATCCTACACAGTTGTAGTATATGTTCGGGCTTCACATTTGCCCCACCCCCTGTCATATTTCTGACTACGCTCAGGCCCATACCCTCGTAGGGACACACCCCCTGACCCGACATCCCTACTCGGTCGCTTCGCTCGCTCAGAAAGGTCCACTTTTTCAAATGTTGAACCCCCCGCAAAAATCCTAGTTACGGGCCTGATCTTCCACAGGCTAGTTTGGTAGGTCAGCGGTACATCAGAAAATGGTATACACAGGCCGTCGCTAGACCAGTGCTAGTGGGGGACCAAATTTGTCGACAAATTAGCTTGAAATTTTTCCAGATTTGCGGACAGAACATTTTTAATGTGACTGGGTGGAAGTTAGTGGCCGGGCACACACAACCACGCACATCCCTCTTTCCACACTATGTCGGGGGATATTTTTAAAGGTACATGAATATCCTCTCTTAAAGACCTCAGCCTGACCCAAAACAACCATATATTGACGTAAAGCTTAGTAAACAAAGAATATAATTACCCTGGGTATTCATAAATTTTCGTCTCCGTTTATCCATAAAAAATAAAAAAGATAATTTTTGGGGGTCCGCCCCCTCCCTATGGCGTAACAACAGAGGAAACTGCAGGGGGTCGCTAGACGTGTGACGACATGTCATGTATACAGCAAAACTTTTTAAAGAAAATTATGACCGTTACGATTAGCGATCTTGCGACACGACACGGTATTCGTCTCTCAAGAGCTACTATTTTTCGTTAAGTGGAAGCGTTGATGTGATATAGCTCAGTGGCGGATTTACATAGGGGGGAAATCGGCCCATGCACCACCCCCCCCCCCCCCTCGAAACCCAACTGAATCAAACGCTGAAATTGTGCCGTACAGATTTGGAATTTGTTTGTGTTCTAGCAACCCGGTGTGTCGTAATTTATATGACCCTTTATATGTTATCAATATGATTTAAAGAGAGTATAATTGTCGTGGGTCATTTTGTTGACCGAAGTTCTAGGATTCTAAAAAAAATTTTCATCTGTATTTAATCTTTATTTTATTTCCTGTATACCTCAGATTAGACACCTATTACGCTATTTTATGTTTTTTTTTTTTTTTCCTGTAGTCCTATGATGAAGTAAAATGTACATATTCGTATTGTTTTATATTATTTAGTGGTGAAACAAATTAAATCAAATTGTCGTGTTAAGACAATGTGATAAAAGACTCCGGAGAGTATTAACCCCTTCAATATACCCCCCCCCCCCTCAACACCCTCTAATAAAGAATAGGTATTGGCCTAGCCAACTAATGACATTTTGGTCAAAATGACATTGTGTACTTTTAGGTATTCCCGATAAAGACGATAAATGTTCAGATAAAGAAGAAGTAGAAGCTGGGGCCCAACACCTGAAAGCTATGTGGTTATACATCGGCCAGGCGTTTTTCGGCATCGCGTCTTCGGGCTACTGGTCGCTAGGTATCAGCTATCTGGACGACGGTGTCTCCAGAGAATCATCCCCAATGTATATCGGTATGACTCTCCATCTTCTTGGACATACTTTGCATAAGTTTTGTATTACTTCGTTTGTCGTATAAAACTCTCAAAAAGTATGTTATGAAAATTAATTTTCCTTTGAAATGGCCTGTGGGGCACTAATACCCCTTTCAGTAACTCATGAATTTTTGGTCCGCACCAAAATAGTCCGCACCACGCAGTAAAAATTCCGTTCAGTAACTATAGCAGAGCCGCGCTAATTTTACGATGACCCATTCACGAACTCGGCCACATAAGGGATAGCAGTCATGGTAACTGAACACGCCATCCACGGAGCGGAAGTGCTCCGTATTCGCCGAATTTTCGCGCGGTATTTGATACATGTGCCGCGACCGCGCCGCTAGCTGAACTAGTACTCTGTATGCATGCTAGCTGAGCTATGCGTGCATATGTGCTGCATTTATAAACGCAAGCTTGTTACTCAGTAGATACTGTGTACGTACGAACTCGACTCGCAATCACATGTGGACTTTGTTTATATTTTTGCAGGCTCGATCAAATCTGGTTTTGATACTGGTAACGTATTACTTTTGTTTGTGTTCGTTAAAAGGCAGTAGATAGCAATAGAAACATAAATAATACAAAATATTTATTTGAGAGAGAAAAATTGATGCAAATGTTCAAGTTACGGCAAAATAATTTCATTTATTAACAAGTCTGGTCACAACACACGTGCTTCCGCCCATGGCATAAAGTTCAGTGGCATCGTAACGCGCGCTCCGGCGGAGGCACAGCCAGGGAATTGTGTGACCTTTGGCCGTGCAAGGAACTTTGGCCCGCGCCTGGCGCTGCTATCGTTCATAAACCCTTTGGTCGGCGCCTGGCGCGGGCCTGGCGCGGGCCTGGTGCTGATAAAAGCAGCACCAAAGTAGCGCGGGCCTGGCGCGGGCTACTTTCGCCCGCGCCATTCATAAACTCAAAATTTTACGACTTAGCGCGGGCCTGGTCCGGACCAGAGAGTTACTGAAAGGGGAATAAGGGACGGGGTCTGTAGAGCCCACAAATCTACCACAAATGTAAAAAAAAATTGCACCCGCAAATGTCATAACATGTCAACCACAAGTGTAAAAATAACCACAAATCGCCCACGAATGTAAAAATCTGTTTAATATTTCCATTTTTACCTCAAATTTCATAACATGTCAACCGAAAATGTAAAAACTCATTGCTTGCATAATGCACCTAGTTGCCTGATCAATAAAATCCTTAAAATTTCGAAAGACCATTTACCAAAAATGTAAAAAAAAAACAATAACATATCAACTGCAAATGTAAAAATTAATTAAACTCGTGGTTTACCAGTATTTTCCCCTTTTATGATCCCTTTACCGTTTACAGGGGCGGGGGGGGGGGGGGGATGGGCAGGGCCGAAGAACTGATCATAAACTTTAATGGCAGGAAAAATTCACATACAAGATGTACTTCATATAAAGTGAATTTGAACGTAATTTCTAATTTTTATCTACGCTAATGGTTGAAGAAAAATAAAATGCCTGAAACCTGCATGTTTTCGTCTCAATCTAGTGATAATCCAGTATACTATATTTCTCACGCTGCATGCTGTTTTGATTCAAAATAAGGTGCAGCAGTCAAAGCCATTAGTAACTCAAGATGGCGCACATTATTCTTAAAAGCCACCCCCCCCCCCCCATGATTTTCAGTGTTGCAATTTTCGGGCAACAAACGCCTCATATGCAGGCAACAAGACGCCCGAATGTCCTTACATTTGGGCATCGTGGTTCTCGGATATGTAATTTTGATAATTAAATTACATAAAGTGCCACATGTTTTACATTTTCACTCGCTCTCACACATTATAAAACTGCAAAGCTGATATTCGGGCAAAAGGCGTCAGTCCCCCTCACGAAAATGTGCGGTGCCCGTACGCCCATGATGATAATTAATAACTGTGTGTATATATTTAAATCATACTGAATAGACGATAATTTCATTCTGATTCTTGTAAGTATTATTAACCGAAGATGGCTTGGATTTTTAGAAGAAAAGGACAAATTTCTAGTTATGCACGTGCCAATAGTAATGACGCACCCTAGACCCCCACATAATTACTATGGTGTGTCATTCGTCAAATTGAAATTAAACTTAAGGCACACCTCTGTCAGTTTTGTGACTAATAAAACCACTAAAATTGACCCACACCACTGCCACAAAAAATGAAGAACAACTGGACAAGTTTGAGGAACATTTGTGCGTCGCAAAAAATAATGCCCATGTCACATGACCTAGCACCGAGAAAATATCAATTATTGCATTGTAATGAAAATTACTAGGGACAAAGTAATTAGGTGTTTTTCCTCTTCAAAAGTCTCTAGCTGCTGCCGCCAGAATATAAATTGTTATTCAAAATTTCCTAAGAAAGAGGGTGCAAAAATTTCGCATTGTATGGGTCATAGCTTTTATTGTAATGAACCTTCAGTGACGCACCTGGGTACCCTGATAGCAGAAAGTGTTAAAAATGACGTGATATTTACGTCGCGGTTTTCGTCTTTTTTACGTCCTGTAATTACGTCAATAAGACGACAACTTGCACCAACGCAAGACGTCAAGAGGACGTCTTATTTTGACGTCATCTGTACACTGTACAAACTGAAGTGCTGTATATAGCACTTTTTGAGGGCATGCACAGGGACTGCACTCAGAGTGCTATTGAATGCACACAGCGTGCTATTTCAGCACTTTCACGGGAGCTGGACCGGCTCCTTAAACTGCTAAACATTCATAAAAAAATGATTTGGGCGAGCTTCGAACCAGGGTCCGCTGATCGAGAATGGCTGGCATTACCGCTAGACTAACTCACATTGTACGATTCAGAGCAGATCATATTGTTACATAGTGAATTTACGACACCACATAGTTCATGTTATCTACTTGACTCCCATGACTAAACTGGATTGCAAGAAGCATTCGTTAGTCCATCGGTAACGTCAGCGCCTCTCAATCAGCGGAACCTGGTTCGAGGCTCGCCACGGTCACATTTTTTTTGTGCTGGTAAATTAGCACACTACAAGTGCTATAAACAGCATTTTAGGTGCAGTCACTATACATGCCCCTAAAAGTAGCACTTTAGTTTTTACAGTGTACAAGACGTAGAGATGACGTCAAAATAAGACGTCCTCTTGACGTCTTGCGTTGGTGCAAGTTGTCGTCTTATTTACGTAATTACAGGACGTAAATATCACGTAATTTTTACCACTTTCTGCTATCAGGGTATAGGTTGCGTCATTTCAATGGACAGCGCATCATTCATTTTGTTCTGGGTCAGTTTTAAAAACGTGTTTTAAAATTAATTTTGTTTGTTTCTTCTGCTAAATATATATTTATATATCCTTACACCTTTGGTAGTGTATCGGATTTCAGAATTTATTCTGTTTTATTTTATATTATTTTATTTAATTCTTATTTTATTTTATTTTTAAAAATTATTTTATACAAGCACCGTGTAGTGTGTGTTATCTTTGATTATCACGAGATTGAAACGATAACATACAGGCTTCAGGCATTGACTACGCATTATTTCATTATTAAAACTCGCGTAAATAAAGAGTAGAAATTACGTTCAAATTGAATTTATATGAAGCGCCCTCTTGAGACTGATAAAATAAATGGCTGTTCTACTGCGACTATCTTGTATGTGAATTTTTCATGCCATTGAAGTTTATGATCAGCTCCTCCACCCTGCACCCTCCCCCCCCCCCCCCCCCCCCCCGCCCGCCCCTGTAAACGGTAAAATGATTCTAAGAAGGGAAAACACTAGTTAACCACTAGTATTTTGAATATTTACATTTGCAATTTGTGGTATTGGGTCTTTCGATATGTTAAGGATTTTAATGGTTAGGAAACCTCACACACACGCATAAACATGCACACATACATACATCTCATAATAACTGATCTTACATAGGTGAATTATGCAAGCAATGAATTTTTAGATTTGCGGTTGACAGGTTATGAAATTTGAGGTAAAAATGGATTATTTTTTTACATTTGTAGGCGAAATGTTTTTTACATTTGTGGTTAAACAGATTTTTACATTTTGTGGGCGATTTTTTTCACATTTGTGGTTATTTTTACGCTTCTGCTTGACATGTTATGACATTTGTGGTCATTTTGACATTTGCGGTAGCAATGTTTTTACATTTGTGGTTATTTTTACATTTGTGGTAGATTTTTACATTTGACCGAGTTGACCGAAAGCCCACGAGACAGACGGCCAACGAGACCGACATAGGTTCACTATAGGCCGACAGCCCACGAGCCCAACAGCCCACCAGAACGACGACCTACAAAACGGACAAAACAAAGAAATACAAAATAGAATATAGAACAGAAGAAAACCACTCTTTTTTACAATACATAATTCCTGTTATTTCATTTTATTAACTAAATTAGCATTATAATGATTATTTCTACCAGCTAAATCACACCGTTGTCACCCTTCTCTCTTGTCTAGCTTTTGTCTTCATGGTGTCGTCGCTAGGGGCGTTCTTGGCGTTTGCTCTAAGTGCCTTCAGTCTGACCTACCATACCGATTTCTATAAGATTGACGTCGATGAACTCGGCTATGATGACCAGGATCCGAGATGGGTTGGTGCATGGTGGCTGGGATACCTGGTTTATGCAGGAATATTCGTCATCATCAGCATCCCATACTTTCTCTTCCCTAAGGTTAGTCGCTCATTCTTTATTTGGGTAACCATGGTTACTGTAATCAGTGATGTACATGGCGTGACTAGTTAACATTGAATCCAATGTCACAAGCTCCATATCAGTCATAGTAGGTGGATGAAACTCGACTTGACAATTAGGCCATCGATTATGGACAGGGTGAGAGACGGGACTTATCATCTTCGGCTTTTTGCGTTCCCTCATACTCTCCCTCCTTTCTCTCTCCACTTTTTATTCTTGTCTTCTTGTTTCCGTCAAGCACCCGAGGGCACATGCGCCAGTGCCCCTTTAGCTTTTAATCACCTCCATCACCAAGGAGCTTCCAAGGATATCCGGAACGCGAAATCACGTAGCCATGGCAACACGAAAGCGGACAAAACGCGATCTCGTCCGATAGTAGTCAAATATTTGTGTCGTATCAGGCTAGAAAAGTGGTGTTATCAAAACGACGAAAGCTGTAAAACACCGGTATCTCGATGCATGAAGACTTACTTTATGAAACGAGAAACCACGAAAAAATTCTCAAGGCATGGACATCAGATGGGCATATAGGGAAGACAATAACAAAGGGAATCAAGGAATTGGATGACTTGACTTTAAATGTAGTTGTTTTTTGGGTATTTGCTTTCTGTCGTTTTTTTCCCCCTTCTGTGTATCCCCTTTTCATATACATATAAGCAAACGTGAATTGAAACGTATAAGAAATATCGTAATAAGTTGACATCAATCATTAGGTCATCACGGAAATTATTTTACTCAATGAAATTCGAAAATGCGAGTGGCAATATGTCCTCCAACTGGAGAGTTGTGAAAGTTATTCTGTGTAAGCGCAACCAAATGGAAGCTCCTCATAAAATTGTAAAACATGATAAAGAAATTGTTGACCCGAGAGATATTGCCAATATGTTTGATGAGTATTTTGCTAATATTGGGCTTAATCAAGCAAAGAAAATAGATACCTGTGGAACAAATTACAAGGAATACCTTGTTAATCCCTCCCAGGCATCTCTCTTTTTAAAGCCTGTGGATTCTTTGGAAATACTCGATATTGTATTATCACTGAAAAATAGTAACTCCTGTGGGCATGATGAGATAAGTACTTCCTTCATAAAACAGGTCATTGGTCTGATTTTGGTTCCCCTGGCACACATTTGTAATCTCTCTCTGGTAACTGGAGTATTTCCTTCTTCTTTGAAGCTTGCTAAAGTTGTTCCTGTTCATAAAAAAATAATGTTATGAATATCTGCAATTATAGACCAATTTCAATTTTGCCAAACTTTTCAAAATTATTAGAGAGGGTTGTCTATAATTGGCTCTACGCATTCTTAGAGAAGCATGAGTTGCTCAATCCAGACCAGTATGGGTTTCGTAAATCACATTCAACTGACCTTGCATTGTTGAAATTTTATGACCGTGTGTCTCAGGCCCTTGCTGATCGTCAGCATGTGGTTGGAGTATTTATGGATTTGAGTAAGGCTTTCAACACTCTCGACCATTCAATTTTGTTGTGTAAACTGGAACATTATGGTGTACGGGGTATCGCTCTGCGATGGTTTTCTAGTTATTTATCTAACAGAAGATTATACATGTCATAATTCTGTAAACTCTGATATTCTTGTTTTAAAAAGTGGTGTCCCTCAAGGTTCTATTCTAGGGCCTCTATTGTTTCTTATATATGTAATGATATATGTAATGCATCTACAGCCTTGCAATATATATTATTCGCAGATGATACAACCGTTTTCCTCTCTCACCGTGATATACACACAGTCAAGACTAGAATTAATATTGAGCTTCCTAAGTTAACACAATGGTTTCGAAGTAACTTGTTAGCTTTAAATGTATCAAAAACAAACTATATTCATTTTAAGGGAAGGAAGATTTGCAATGAGCAACAATTAGTAGTTAGACTGGATGATGTGGAATTGGAGAGGAAGGTTTGTACTAAGTTCCAGGGTGTTCATATTAATGAGAAGCTAGACTGGGATGACCACCAGAACTTGTGTCTGACAGAATATTATTGATGATATATAATACCTTGTTTTTGCCATATATTTCTTATTACCCACGCCGATGAAATCGGCAGGGTTATGTAAAGGGTTATTTGTTTGTTTGTTTTTTGTTTGTTTTTTGTTTGTTTGTTTGTTTGTTTATGTACAAGATAACTAGAGAACGGATTTGCACCAAATTTTCAGGGAATGTTCGGATAGTGACAGGAAAGAATCGATTAGATTTTGGTGATGATCGGTTGACCCCTGCAAATTCTGTGTGACCTTTTTTTTAATTATAATCAGTTTTTATTCCTTTCTCTCTTGAAACAGATTACAATCATGGTACAAATTACAATCATCGTATATAATATATATTTATATGTTTCTTCTTCTGTTTCGCAAAATGAGCATAAGTTAGTCGAGACAAGACCAAAACGGAAGAGGTGGTGGTTTGTATATAATATATTATGTATATTAGTTTGAACTGAAACTCTCTTAATCGACTATTAAGTGTACACTCTCTTAGTCTTAAAAATATGTTTTCTATTTCCTTGCAGGAAAAACCATAGTTCCTTCCAATTCTCTCTCTCAAAAAAGGTTTAAATCCATCTTTCTTTATTAGTTGTACATAGATTTGTTTGATTTTAAGTTGGTTGTTAATTCCCCTGAACATAGCGTGTACTTAATTATGTTATGATTGTATATATTCTATATAATATGTATACATGTATAATTTGCCATGATATGTAATTATGCGCAGTGGTATTGTTAATTAGGGCATCTTCCCACCACCCCCCCCCCCCCCTCTCTCTCTCTCTCTCTCCCCCTCCCCCTCTCTCTTGCTTGTCTTAAGTTTTCTTCTCTCTCTCTCTTTTCTCTCTGTTTCTCCTTCAGTATGGATGGACTGCACCTTTTATCATGTCTGCTACATTTTTCCTGCTCTAGAACGTACTGTAGAGATTTCAATCTTATTCTTTATCTGTATTTGTATCTGTATATAGTGTATTATATTTGCACTTTTTTGTATTTAATCTATTAATCTATGTTTCCTTTTAAGAAGGTATGAAATATGTAATATCTTAGGTATGGCAACACTTCAAGCGTCCAGCTTATATTGCCAGACCTCTGCGTGTTTCTATTTTCAAAGTTTGTATGTATGAAACTGATTATTGTGAAACATGCAGGAATGAATAAATAAATAAATAAATAAATAAATAAACGATTAAACTAGTAATGGCACATCTTTTATGGTTAAATATTCATGTAATAAGTGTAATAAAGCAGTTAAGAAGAACCAATTGAAAGGGCATTATTATGTACATCTTGTACACATTAGGTCCATATAGCATGTGAAAGAATACCTAAATCTAAATATGACGATATAAATGAAGCCTTTGAACATTGGCAGTGCACTAGGTGTGTCTTAAAACAGTTCCCATTCTGGGAAAATATTCTATAGTAAACCTTCATTTTGCACTAATTTTAACACATATTGATTATTGTTCTACTGCATGGGGAACTTGTTCAAAGACCAACGTACTGAAATTACAAAAATTACAAAATAGATATGCGAGATTGATTTTAAATAAGGATTATGATACTCCACAGTGCCTGCTTCTTGCAACTTTAAATTGGCAATCTGTTGAATAAAGATTAAAATACTGTTTATTAGTCTTCAAAATTATAAATTCCCAGGTCCTCAAATACTTAAATTGTTAATCGTCGCACCTTTAACTACTGTACCCGGTTTTCTGTCAGTTCACTGCTTGATATTCCATACCCCAAAACCCATTTCAAGAAACGCTATTTCTCGTATAAAGGAAGCTTTCTGTTTAACAAATTTCCAAATTCTGTATAATCAACCAAATCAATTATTTAAGCGTGGTTGCCAATCAGCAAAACATTTATTGTAATATCCCCTATCATTTAAATTAGTTAAAGGCAACCTCCTTCTCCTCCTATTTGTTATCGCTGTAATTATTATATTGTGCACATTAACACGATCAAAACTACTTTCGAAAAATAAACTCAAGACAATTTCAATAGCCCTGTCTAACCTTTAGAAATGTGCAAACATTACAATGGTCTATTACATAATCCGAACCTGATTTCTATGGACAGTACAATAGGCCTTTGAAATTGCCCTTGAGTTTATTTTTCGAAAGTAGTTCTTATCGTGTTATTATGTATTTTTCATATTTCCTTGTATTTCATGTATTTGTTGTAATTCATATAATTCATGTATATTATGTATTTCATTGTTTTTTATGTTTACAGGGCGTGCTGGTAAAGCAGTTTTTATAACTGAATGTACCCTGTTTTTTCAAAATAAAACTGTAATAAATAAATAAATAAATAATATTTGGTACACAGGAGTGGCCAAAACATGATTCGGACGAAGACGAGATCGAGCACGAATCAATGCCGACGGTGGAGGACGATTCAAGCTGCAGTATCACCCATCAGGAATGTCAGACGGAACTCAGTGGCGAGGTCGATGATGTCGGTATCGTCCTCCAAACCGATGTCGAAGGATGGCATGTCCAGAAGAACGACAATGAAAAGGAAAATGGCCACGACAAAGATGTGGACATGGTGGAGGGGAGCAACGGTTACAAGTTCGACTTGGAAGATGATGACACTTCTCCGTCGGCTGCTGATGGGAGTGAACAGGAGGATGAAGAAACCAAGAGTGCCTTCAGTCTTGCACTTATTACAGGTTGGATCAAGGGCTTTTCCCTAATCATACCGCTTTTAAAACATGTATATGCCCTAACCATTATAACTCTGTTGATAGAAGAAGCAGTTTTACGCAAATTTAAATGTAGACATTTTGTTAAAACACAATGTAAAAAGTCACGTTTTTACAACTTATGTCAACTTAACATAACGCAAAATTTGTATCGGCTTATTGTGTGGAAGACTTTCCCCGACTATACATTTACATTTAAAAAGAGTGTTACCAGCTACAAGTGCATGGTGTTGAGAGAGAAGGTCAAACCTAAGAATTACACTCTCAAAAAATCTCATCTGTTATTGTTCTCAAAGTTTCAAGATTAAAAGTACTTTGATGATAATCAAAACGTGGTAACAATTATATAAAATAGGACAAAACAAAGGCATTGGCATAGTAATTCTTATTATTCTCGTGGTTTACAATCACTGGTTTTCTTGCAAGTTCCTTGGTTTCCATTTTTCATGAAGCATGTTGAAAAAATTGATTTGCAAATTGATATTTCACTAGCTGTTACTGATGTTAACGCTATGAAAAAGCAGTGATCTTGAATCATGAGACACTGTTGTTTCGTTAACAGTTATGGTCAGGTTACATAATTATGGACAGACAGAAAATCATCAGTTTTGATTTGGGGCACTTTGGCTGGTCAGAGGCATGGCGCAGAGGGGGAAAAAAACTCTAAGACAAATTACATTGTGGAGTAGCTGCTGGGGATCACAAGGGGCACGAGCCACCAACATCAAATGGCGACAAAAACGAGTGAGAAATAAGAAGAGAGGACAGGGGAGAACAGCAAGAGGCGTGGCTTGATGATTGGAGGACTTGATTTAAGACATTAACTTTTTCACCGCGTTTTGTAATTGTTTGATTTAGAAGCGATAATCTAAATTGCTTATTCATTTCCTTTTTATAGGATACCTTTTGTCTATGCTCCGTCTCTGCACAAACATCACGTATTTGGCCATTTCCATGGGAGTGGTGACGCAATCAGCCAATGCGAGTGGATACTACATCTTCATTGGCCGTTACCTCGAGACTCAGTATGACATAACACCTGCAAACGTGTCCATCATCTTATGTAAGATACGTTATAATTAACAGATTATTAGATAAACTATGTTATGCGCTATGATAATAAAATATTAAAGTGTTAAATAGCGGATATGCCACACCTTCATTGACCGTCACCTCGAGATTAATTATGACATCTCCTGCAAAAGTGTCCAACTGTCCATCATCTTACATAAGATTCGTTGCGCTGATGATACAGGGGCGTATCCAGTATTTTTAGAAGGGGGACACCGTTTAATTTTGTTTCACATGAATATAATGTCGAGAGTCCCGCCTGCCCTCCCAGACTCACTCCGTGAAAAGGTGGGGGATTATATATCCGACACCCTAAAAGAAAAAAAAACCACGAAAGTTTGATTTTTATTCTCAAAAGGGTACCTGTCAAATCGAAGAATTTGCTCAAAAATACACTGGTAATTTTTTTCTTTCTCCACTATGCACCTTAATACGGAGCATTTTAAAGAAATTTTGATCCCTTTGAAACCTTCCACAACCTTTTAAATTTTCCATTCGATATCATCGGCCTTTCTGAAACATGGTTAAAGGACAATAACCCTCTAATAAACATTGAAGGTTACTCATTTACATAACAAAGAAAAGAAAAAAAAAAACGGTGGCGGAGTTGGAATGTATACCCGTAACCATCATATTTTTTTTCGAATACTAGTAGATGACATCTGTATAGATGACGCGCTTTGCGACTCAATATTTGTAGAATTACATTACTGAAGATGACAAGCACACCATAGCTGAGGCTGCAAACCGTCCTCTATAAACCCAGAAGATTTTTTTGATGCCATAGATAAACTCCTAACTTGTTTATTAAGAGAAAATAAGAAACTTTACATAATCGGTAATTTCAATATTGACCTCCGGCAACACAGTACAAACTCGTCTCAGAAATATTTGAATGTCTTCTACAGTAACTCATGCTATCCGTTAATCAGTAAACCAATGCGTATTACAGAATCAACTGCAACACTTATCGATAACATCATAACAAAATATCAAATCGAACCATCCGAGTCAGGGTTATTTTTTTGTAATGTCTCTGACTACTCACCCGTATTTCAATTAGCTAAAATAAATTCATCTAATGCAGGAATGAAAAAAAAAATCAAGATGTTTTCTTGGTTAACAGCACGGTAGAAACTATAACTTTAATAAAGATATCCAGGACATAGATTGGAGTGACGTCATAATGAGTGAAGATCCTAATTTAGCATATAACATATTTTCATCAAAAATACGTAGACTGTATGATTTAAATTACGTAGACTAAACATACAATGTTGATGACAAACGGTTTATTATAATCTATAAAACATAAAAACAAGCTAGGCAAGTGGTACTTTAAAAATCCGACTCGTCAAAATGAGTTGCAATTTAAACAATATCGAAATAAACTTTCGACACTCCTCAGGGAGACAAAGATCAGATATTTTTCAGACAAATTCATGCGTAATCAAATATTATATATAAACAGCCTTATAATAAAGAAAGTTCATGAATGCCCAGAGACTGCCTTCAGTACTGATGATAAAATTGTGAGTGATTCTTTAACCATAAGTAACTCATTCAACGATTTCTTCACAAACATTGTCCGACTCTTGCTAATAAAATACCACGGTGTAATACTGACTTTCGGACATACATGAGCATTCCGTCTCATGATTATGATATTAATATAATAAGTAATATTGTCAACTCGTTTGAAAATCATAAATCTGCAGGTTTATACGAATTCAGTCCCAGAGTAATCAACAGTGCGATTCGGTATATACACTGTTGGTCATAATGTTAGCATAATTCGTATTTTCATAGTCATCCGTTTATTTAATCATATTTAAAAGCCTAAATAGATAATATTGACCAGGTTCATTGATTACATAATGATTTTGTATTGTCGAGGTTAAAGTCGGTCAAGTGAAACATTCCATAACGTGGCCTATCTTATTGTTTGGTGCTATGAAAGGCAGAGCCTCCTTTCTGCTGTTGTTTTGCTGTCCATTTCGTGCAGAAAGCCTACGTGTGTTAACAGCCCGTTTTCAGAGTTAGCTTGATCAATTCCTACCAAATTTGGTACACTGATTCCTTACACTATGCCTCACCCAACGGCACTTGCAATTCGTCAGAGGGTCCTTGCACTCCGACGGAATGGACGGACACAGGCCCAGATTGCAGATATTCTTGGACTATCGCAGAGTTGTGTGTGCCGCATCCTCAGAAGACATCGAGAGGCGGGTACTTTGAGTCCAGAGAGATCTACAGGTCGACCACGAAGAACATCCGCACGGGATGACCGTCAACTGCTGAACATGTGCCGTAGGAACCGGAGAATGCCAGCGAGTCGTCTTTGCCACTTGTGGAGGAGGCACTTAGGAGTGAACGTTTCACGGGAAACCGTAGACAGAGGACTTGTCCAACATGGCTACAGAGCTCGGCGAATGACCAAGGTTCCACGTCTCACTGTTCGCCACCGGATTGCTCGACTCCTGTGGGCTAGGAGGCACAGGAGATGGCAGCTTGGTCACTGGCGCCATGTAATCTTCACTGATGAAAGCCGGTACATCCTTGACCGCAGCGATGGGAGGCAGAGGGTTCGACGATTGCGGGGCGAGAACCTCCGTAATGACTGTGTCCAGGAAACCAATCAAGCAGGTGGAGGCTCAGTGATGGTATGGGCCGGAATACATTATGGCGGAAAAACGCCATTGGCTGCACCTGAAGGAAACGTCAACGCCGTCGTGTACCGCGATATCCTGGAACGCCATTGTCTTCCATACGCGAGAAGAGTATATGGCAATAACTTTCAGCTCCAAGACGACAACGCTCGATCACATAGGGCACGTCTGGTGAGGGAATTCCTTGACGCAGAGGACGTGCAGCAGATGCCTTGGCCTGCCTGTTCCCCCGACATGAACCCCCATTGAGCACGCCTGGGATGCATTGGGCCGTGCCATCAATGAGAGAAACAATCATCCTCAAAATGCGCAGGAGATAGCCCAGGCACTGACCGAAGAGTGGGATGCACTGCCCTTGAACACCATCAACAACCTTGTGGACAGTATGCCACGGCGTGTGGAGGCACTGGTGCGTGCCAGAGGTGGCCATACCAGGTACTAAGTGACCCAACAAGATTAAAAAGAGGAACACTTCCCTTCAATCATCAAAAGATCCCAAGATTTTATTTTTCACGATAAACTTATCATCGTTAAACATTTACCCAAAAACGATACATTATCAAGGAATCCAAGGTTTGGATGATTGTGTTTGTCAAAAGTGGTTTACACCAGTGTATAAAGTTTGTATGAATTAATTTTTGTCTTATATTTTTTATTTCATATGTTGAGAACAGATTTATCAACAAAAATCGGTGAAGATATAAGCTTTATTTTGCCAAAAAATGACTCGCATTGTTGTCAATAGTGTACGAAAGGTAGAAAAAAAAATTATGCTACCATTATGACCAACAGTGTATATATATATATATATATACCGCACAACAAGGGTCCCAAGTCCTTGTGTTGCCATAAAGCCATTATGGTAATAGCCGGGAGGGCGCATTGTTATACATAATTTGTATATATATATATATATATATATAAACCGCTGTGTCATATTGTCAATTTATCACTTAATAAAGGAATTTCTCCAGACCTACTCAAAATCGCTAGAGTCACACCTATATTTAAGACTGGGGACAAAAGACAGCTTACCAACTATAGACCAATATCTCTTCTATCAGTTTTTTTCTAAAATTTTCCAACGCATTATATACACCAGCACTTACGAATTTCTTGTTAAACACGACATTATTTACAAAAACCAATTTGGATTTCGCCAAAAATTTTCTATAACTATCTAAACTAACAAACGATATCATTGACTCCTTTGAAGAAATATCAATATTCAATTGGAATTTTTATAGACTTATCGAAAGTCTTCGATACCATAAATCAGTCAATTCTATTCAAAAAAACTTTATATGTATGGAATCATAGCATAGCACACTACTGGTTTGCCAGATATCTCAGCAATCGCCTCCAGTGCACTAAATTTGACTCGGTCGTCTCAAACATGAGTAATATCACATGTGGCGTACCTCAATGGTCGTTGCTTGGTTCGTTACTTTTTATTTTTTATATAAACGACATTTTCAAATCAACAGCAACGTTGACTTTTGTTCTTTATGCAGACGACACGAATATTTTATGTAGCGGATCTTACCTCACTGTGCAGTAATCAACATGCAGCTAACCCTTGTATGGGAGTGGTTTAAGGCTAATAAATTGTCTGTCAATTTTAACAAATGTAACTATGATCTTTCACAACAATAAAAACACAGATTTAGACAGCATCTCCATACATCTCGACTACTACCTAGAAAACACAGAATTTCCAGGTGTGCACAATGATAGTTCTATGTCTTGGAAAAAACATTCTTGAAACAGAAAGCAAAGTCTCTAAAAACATTGGCATCATTTCTAGACTGCGGTACATTTTACCAAACACATCCTCCTTATGCTTTACAATTCTCTTATCCTACCATATTATCATACTGCAACCTAGCCTGGGGGAACTCTACAACCTCCAAATTACACAAATTAATCACCCTATAAAGGAAAATAATTCGTATAACTAAGGAACTGCTCCCCGGTGTCACGTCGACCATTTGTTCAAACAATTTAACATACTAAAATTTTACCGATTAAATAAACAAAAAGCATTTTTATGTATAGATGTACAGACAATTTATTTCCTGAAGAATTTTATAACCTCTTTAAATTAAATTCTATTCATAAATACGAAACCAGACACACATATCACATCCATCTAATGTACCCATGGAGCTACAATGATCTACCCGAGCACAGAACCTTATTATTCCAACATAACATCCGGTACTCGGGACCCAAGTTGTGGAACGTTATCCCCGACACAATAAAATACTCCGCATCTCTTGCCAGCTTCTCAAGAAGGATGAAAAAAGATTTCACTTCATCTTACAAAATTGATTATGACAAAAAGCTCCAATTTTGCCAAAAACGACCCATCCCTTTAGAAACCCTGGCTACGGGCCTGCAAATAATATGGTTTAAGACACATCCCCATCCTCCATTGGGTCTATTCTCTCCCTTTCCTCTCTCTTCTTCTTCGTGAATACACGTACTCCTTTTATGTTGCACCATTCCTCCCCCATTTTCCTCCTTCCCTTTTTTATTTTTTCCCTCCTATCAAGCTCAGCGGCCTAGGAATTTTATCTTTTTATTTTTTTTGTATGTAGTTTTTTTAAATATATTTATTATGTAATATTGTGTATTATGTTACTAAGGGCACCCTCGCCACAAGCTTTTGCTTTTAGAGGTGTGTCTCCAACTATGTATGTACCACATGAATGTATATTTTGTCATATTTTTGTTAAAAATACATGTACATTATTTTGTAATTGAAATACTGAAAAATTAAAGTCAATCCACTGTAACACGAGAAATTTATCGGTGACGGGTAGATCCCCCTCCCCCTCCCCGAAAAAAAAATCAACATTGAATGTCAATCCTTAAAATTCTGACGTTATAAATTGGACACTCTTATGGTGCGTCCTATACTTTCTTACATGTATCATAAAAAAATAAAATTTAGGAAACATATTTGTTCTACTTTTTTTACCCATTTGACTTTAACTGATATACACAGTGCCTACCACTTATGCAGAATCTTGATGAAACTCAGGTTGAGAAAAAAAAATCCTTAAAATTTTTCTGGTTTTTGCTTATTGTAATAATGCTTCGGGGGACAACAATATTCCACAAGCAATCACTTGTTCAGGGTTGGTTTGATTGTTTCTTTTTATCTATATGCCCGTTGATAATGAATAAGCCTGATCTAATACCTTACGGATTAAAAATAAATAAATACATGAATAAACAAATGAACTAATAAATAAATAATCTGGCCTTATTGGTAGCTTAGGTTCTATTCACATTGAACATATTTTTATTAAAGAAAAATCAAGGTCTGTAAATTTTGCTGACACTACATTAAAAAACAATCAACATTGATCTTGCAGCTGCTGTGACGACACCTACGTCATTCTTTGGCATTTTGTTGTCTGGTGTGATTATCAAGAGAATGAAGCTGGGTACAAAAGGGTTAATGAACATGACCGTCATTTGTACCGTCATCGCATCCATCTTCATCTCTGGCAACTTTGCCATCGGCTGTGGCAAGGCTCCCATCGCTGGGGTGACCACGCCCTATTCTACCGGAGAAACAGGGTATGAACATGCTTGAATAGCAGGGAGGTGTTTCATAAAGCTGTTCGTAAAGTTACGAATGACTTTACGAACGACTGGAAAATGTTCTTGGGTGCTATACTAATCAGATTCTCAATCATTTAGCACAAGAACTGATCACCAGTCGTGCGTAAAGTCGTGCGCAACTTACGAACAGCTTTATGAAACACCCCCATGTTATAATTTCGCTATAATTCTGCACAGGACACATACTCTTAATTAGCCCAGAAATTAATATAGGCCTATATCATAACAAACTACGGCAATGAAAAATATGAGTGAAATGGAAATGTTACGTAATTGTAAAGTTTAAAAAAAATATTATCATAAAATTATGTTGAAGACCGTGCTGTTAAAATGTTTCTGAATGACATACAACTCTCATATTTTACCTTATTTCAGATTGGAACCGGCGCCATCTTGTATGATGAGCTGTGGATGCGAGACAGGAGTTTACACTCCAGTCTGCGGCTCTGATGGACTCACCTATATCACGCCATGCCATGCGGGCTGCACCGTTGTTCGTGAGAGTGACGAAGGGGAGGTGAGAAATTCTTTCACTTTCTAATATAAGGATAAGTTACAAGGTCACGACTGTCGCTGAATAAGATAAATTTATTTATTTATTTATTATGGTATATGATGATTGAGCAGCAGCACAGGGGCTGAAGGGGTTAATTTACAATCTATGTGCATATATACAATAGAATCGCATCAAATATATAAAAAGATACATAATTGGAAGCAAAACGAAAATACTAAGATTTACGCTACACAAATAATAAAATAACTGTGAAAAGTGAGAGAAAGAAAGAAAAAGTAAAGAATAGGAAAGAAAAGGGAAGAGAAAGAAAGAAGGAGATAGTTAGAGAGAAAGGAGAAGATTTGGGAGGAATACATAAATATAACCAAGTTAGAAAGCCATAACCATGCAAAATGAGTCATTACATCTAGGCATGGAATCTGAGAAGTGAAAATGTTTGGGATGCAAAGCGTGGGGGGAGTTTATTTCAAGATTCTGGCAAGGTGAGGGATGGTGGATTTTCGATATCGTTCTGTATTGCATTTAAATTGTAGGGAAGCCAGTCATGTTACGAAGCTGTCTTACATTTGAATTACATCTAGGGACGGGAAGAAGGTGTTTGAGGGACTCAACGTCACGACCGTCGTTGAATGAGATAAAGGGGACTCTTAATCAATGTTGAATTTATGTTCAGAAAGTCTTATAAAACTGTCATGGTATGTTAAACGTGAAATTTTGTGACCATATAATGGATATGTCTGTAGGTTTTTTTATTGACGAAAGTTCACGTGGGTAGCTGCTTCATTTTTCGGAAATAAGTCAAATCGGACAAGCCACTGTCCTATGGTTTCTATGCAGCGCTCTTTCGCGACACAGCTTATCTTCTTCTTCTTAAACGTATTTGGCAGTTTGGCGTCACGACACCTGTGCATGGGATGGAAAAGGAAAACTGGATCACTGTAATTATCGGGTCTGTTATATATAGGGGACATCCACTGTCCTTCACAATCACGAATGTCTCCGTGAATAGGCCTTTGCAATATGCCATTGCAATATCATCACTTCCTCCGACATTTGCATCTGTTCCTCCATGTTTGTATCTTGTTGTGCTTTATTTGCAGACTTTCTACTCCAATTGCACCTGTATATCTCCAAGCTCAACCGCTGGTCCGCTCTTCGAGGGTCATTCTACTACTGTGAAGAACCAATGCCCAAGAGAATGCAGAGCCAAGATAATCTTGTTCATCTGTCTATATTGCGTCTATTCATTTGTTCAATCTACCATGGGAAATTCCTCATTTTTAGCGAAAATGCGGTAAACAGATGATGATGATGATGATGATGATGATGATAAATTGATAATAAAAATGATAATGATAATGATAATAACGATAATGATAACAACAATCATGTTAATGATGATAATAATAATGATAATGGTAATAATAATAATACTAATAATACTAATAATAATACTACTAATAATAAAATAGTAATGATAACATCAATAATGATGATGATAATAATATTAATAATATTAAAATTGTGCATAATACATTAAATGAAATAATGATACAAATTCCTACATTTAACATGACGTAGAATAAAGACATTAATATCAAAGTAAAAACGGCTCAGATTTCCAACATGTCACTCTCTCTCTCTGACCGAGAAGGGGGCACAGGGAATTAAAAGGGTTATCAAAAAAGGAGGGGGAAAATCTTCTCACCTGTTGCAGAAGGTTATAAACAGTTAAAATCCAGGAGGAACTAGTCTAATTTGAGCACGTTCTCACACACTCTATCAAATGTGTATATGACAGATTTGGTTTGGCGGTGGGTAGGGAGCACCTGCCCAACCCTGTACCACCCCACCCCCCCTCTCTCTCTCTCTCTCCTCCCCCCCCCCCCCCCCCCTCCCCCTCTCTCTCTCTCTCTCTCTCTCTCCTCTCTCCTCTCACCTCTCCCTCTCTCTCTCATGGATCCGCCACTGATGTTCACAGACAAGATGACAGCAAAGAATAACCAAAAAAGATATTGTAAAAACAAAAAGAGGAAAACAGTATAAAGACTTAAAGGAGTAGACTTTACAAAAGACAGAACGATACTGGGACAGGTGGGGAGGATTAGAATGGGACGACTGGGGGCGGGATCTGGAAAATTTTATTCAATTTATAGATTTCGCTACAAAAGTAAACACAAATATTATTGTCTACAATTGCTAATTGCTGATGCCAGTCTCTACCATGTCTACCGAATCTTAAAATATTGACATCAATGGGAGATCAATTTCCATAAAAAGTAATTAGTGATATGTTTTTTTCAATTTACGTTTGAATATACAAAAACTTTTACTGCCTCGTATATCTGTACTAAATGTTATTTTATGCGCATGATATGTTAAAGTTATGTTAAAGAAAAGCTTGTGTTTTGGTAAAGGTGAAAAGTAGTTTGTGAGCTTTCTCATTCTTTTTTCTGTCAGTTTGGAAGAACATCATACATGTAGAAGAAATAACCCCTGAAGAAGATTACTCTTCAAATGCCCTCATATTCGAAATATGACGAGACATATGGCTCAAAAGTTCGGACCACACTTTCATGCCACTTGTGTGTGAAATCCCATATACACTTTTTTGAGTGCAGTTCATGTGACTATCAGCAAGAATGGGTCAATTTCTTATTATTTTGATCAGACTTTCCCTTATTGCTTTCACAATAAATCGCATGCCCACAAGTCAACTTTATCTTTAATATGCGCTTATTTTTCATGAAGAGACAGTATATAATTCAAATTTATTAAATGTTGATACGATTAATTGTTCATTCATTTTAACCAGGATCGTTGAAAACAAGGACAAGGCAGTGGCTATCGCACTCGGAAGCTTCTTTCAGAAAGTGTTGGGTACGAACACCAAATGGAATTCTCTCTTGTTGATGTTGTTGCTTTTGTTTCAGCAAAGGGGTGAAAGATCATTAAACTGTTTGAATATCCAAAAAAAAATCGAAATAATCTTATTAGATTGTATTGTTGGAATTGTCATTTCAAAGTAAGTGAAGTTCTGTAGCTAAAGTAATATCAGTAATGATAATATTAATAATAATAATGATAATAATGATAAAAGTAATAAAATTAATAATAATTCTCATTCTAATAGTGATGATAATAATGATAATAATATCAATGATAATAACAATAATAAGAACAAAGGTTTTAAGGTAATATTTCTATACTACTTTCAATCTATTGTATAATTTCATTTCATTTCATTTCATTTCATTTATTTCCACTTCCAACAATATAAAATACATAGGTTTACATCGTACATAGCAAATCAATGAAACTTACAATTATTGTTTACAGCGTACAATATAGACATAGAAAAACCAAAACCAAACTAGGTTGGTAGCGGAGGGGACTGCTAAAAAGCTAGGCTTGTAGATTGCAGCCCCCGTATAATGATGTTTTATCTCTATTTTCTTCCTTATGAAATGTATTTTAATCCATATCAGGTACATCTGGTCAGGTAAGGGGAGGAAGGTCTGCGGTCCATAGTTATTAGGTTAACCTTTTCCATACCCGAGCAGCTTGGCCAGATGCACCTGATATGTAATTTATATGTTTTCTCTGGAATTGTTTTTACTCATGTTTGTTATAATTATTGCCAAATAAAATAATAATAATAATAATAATAATAATAAGCTAATATGCTAACCTTTTTCTGCTCATTAAAGTAGGATATCTTTTTACAAAAACAAAAATAAACAAGACTAATTTTTTTGTTTTGTTCCGGATATTTCTACCAGAAATGTAATTACATTATTTTTTGTTAAAAATCTAGGTAAACGGAAATTTAAAAAGTCTAAATATTGACAAACTGATAGTAAAATGATGAAAAATATTTGTTTAAAAGAAGAACAAAGGAACACAATTGAAGAATAACTGGATATTAGCGCAAACACCAATTTCTTTTGTTAGTACGTGATCATCCGTAAATACAGCGTTCATTCCTGCTCCTATCTATTACGGCCTCATACCCATAGAGAAAACCAGAAATTGAAAATAAATCAGCAACAACTGAGTCACAAAGGGGAAACGATCATTAAACTGTTTAAATATCAAAAAAAAAAAATGGAATGAATCTTATTAGGAAATATGATATCCTGTTTCTGCTCATTAGGATAAGATTCTTTTTTTTACAAAAACAGAAATAAACAAGACTAGAAGGTTTTTTTTCTACGAGGAATGTAATTACATGAATTTTTGTTTAAAATCTATGCAAACGGAAATTTAAAAAGTCCATATATTGAAAAATATTGACAAACTGATAATAAAATGATGACTAATATATGTTTAAATGAAGTACCGGTACAGGTATACAAAGGAACACAATGTTGAAGAATGTATCGTTGGGATAATGTGTACGCACCAAAACTTAAAGACCTCAGCCTGACCGAATTTTGAAATATACCCTTTATTCATCCACGGGAAACTATATATTTTCTGAACAAATTGAAACCAACTTCATGAGATTCCGTTTCCTGTGGAATGAGTAACAGCGTCCCGAATGTTGAGCCCCGGTGGTTTGGGCCCCGTCTCTGAGGAACGCTACTTTGCGGGGGGTGAAAATTTGATGACGACATATCGTGCATGTAGACGCACTTGGAGCTGTATACATGACATGTCGTCACACGTCTAGCGACCCCCTGCAGTGTTACGCCATAGGGAGGGGGCGGACCAAAAAAATTATCTTTTTTATTTTTTATGGATAAACGGAGACGAAAATTTATGAATAACCAGGGTAATTATATTCTTTGTTTACTAAGCTTTACGTCAATATATGGTTGTTTTGGGTCAGGCTGAGGTCTTTAAGAATGAGAATTGAGTCCAGTAGCGTAGAATTATCGGGCTGTGCATTTGACTATCACAAGAATAATCGGATATTATCACAAACACTAATTTATTTTTTATTATTTGAAAATCCGTAAATACAGCGTTCATTCCTGCTCCTATCTATTACGGCCTGGCGATACAATCCACCTGCTTGATGTTCCAGGAGTCTTGCGGACAGACTGGTAATTGCCTCATCTATGACAGCGATCAACTGGCCATTAGGTTCTGGGGACTGTTTCTTGGCTTAAGTTTCGCTACCCTGCTTTGCTTTGGCGTCGGGGCGATCACAATTTATCGTGATGCTGATGGGGTACGTTTTGAAATTTTGCTTGATATTTCTCCTTTCCTCCCTCTCTCCAATTATACCGCATGCAGTGCGCATAATTATTCCGAATATTTTTAATTTCTTCAATGCACCATTAAGCAATGAACTATAGAAACAGAAAAATTACATGCCTCATTTTTTATTTTGGATGATCATTCGGGAGGCTTATAATTAACTGAATTCAGCCGAGACATATAAATTTTAATTATTTGTTATTTTCAAGTTATGTGGCAATGTTTAATTTAATGAGTGCGATTGCCTTTTATTTTCATTAATTGATCTGTCCAAAATTCTTCGAAGAAATGTAAAGTATTCGGGTGGGATTTTTATTTTATGTGCACCGGGAAGTTTTGGCCGGTTGGGCTTCAATGACCATGATGACGTTCTAGGTCGCTAGTTTTGAATTGAAATAACATTATTTGAGAAATGAAATCAGAAACATTCTACAACCTCTCATCTATTTCATTTCAGTTAACTCTTATAGTGTCGATGTGACGTATATGTGGCAAATAGACATGTCATTTTCATGCACCAATTGCTCGACCACAGGAAAGGTATATGGTGGTCAATGTATATCAAAATTTTGAGCATAAATCAAGCATTCTAAATATATGATTATAATCATATGCTGCCATAGAAATTTTCAGAGACAATTGGAGATTTAAAAAAAATAATACCTTAACGCAACATTAGACAATAGTATATAGAAACCAGAAAATAATGGACAAAAAAGAAACTCAAATGCAATTTTCAATAATTCTCTTGCATGTAAAGTAATAATGTTTGGTATCATAAGAAATGGTAATAAATTTTCTACAAGTTTTGTACAAAATATGTTGTGAAATAATAGATGGTTAATGAGGTGTAGACATTTCAAAAGTAAGCACTGATCACATTTTGGGGAAATTTTGAACAGGGATAAATCCCCTGGCACAGTAAGAGTTAATGGATTCGCAGCAAAATATCCGGGGTCAATGTACACGATTAATGTTTAGCGGTGTATTTTCGCTTTGCATCATAAGACACCTGTTTACAAATTTACTAGCCTCATCCCTTGATAAAGTGACAATGTATGATGTCTGGTGATAAAAGACAGGTCGTACTCTGGAAACAAAGTGGAAAATTCAAACTGGAGGTTATACGGTTGAATTTACAATTTCACAAAAGAGACAGATTTAGCACATCGTCACATGGTACTCTGTATGCTGTGTGTGGGGGGGGGGGGTGTGCGTGTGTGTGTGGGTGTACCAACAGAGGTATACTTGTGTGACTAATTTTACTGTCAAACACAATACATGCCTTTATTCCGTCAGGCTTGTGTGGCTTTTTTGCTGCTTGTGTGGCCATTTGAACAATAGAGAGAACAAAGGGAAAGACACACAAGTATGTGTGTGTGTGTGTGCGTTTGTTTAGCATTATGTCCGAGGACATTTTCGGACAGAGAACAAAAAAAAAATCATGACAACAATGGTCCTCGGAAGCCGGACAATAGTCCTCGAACGTCGAACAATGAATTTATGCCTTATTCCGTCGACTGTCCGAGGACGAGTAACAATAGAGGAACAATAGTTGTCCTCGGAAGTAAAGTCATGTAAACGTGTGTGTGTGTGTGTGTGTGTACTTCGAATGAGATGTCGATTACTATAAACAAGAGTTCATTTTATGAATTTACATTTCTGGGATACAAGTGGTATGTTAAAGAAGTATGCATGAAATTATGTCTTTGTTTTATGTTAATTACCTGCCTGCTGGCATAATTATTTGCACATCGCCATTCGTCGCTGCGACAACTTTCATTGAATTCACACTAAAGTCGTGTAATATGTCGGATTTTCCCCCTTCTGTTTTCTTTTTTTCCCCCTCAGAAATACGTTCCTCTGAAACTGCACATTTTCCAGAAGCGGAATGAAAAGAACAAAATTTGAGGGACAACAAACCAAGAATCTTTCTTTCTTTTGCACCAATCATCCTGCCAGCAATAAGCATCCCATGCACCTTATGAATGGTGACATTAGATAGCCTATGGAAATCTGCGTATACTTTTCCAGTTTATGATTACTTTCTTCATTTGGGTTATGTCTCATACAGTTTTAGGACCGTTTTCTCAATTCTTACTATATATAAGGAAATCATTAATTCCGATCCCAGACTATTACTAGATTTGCGATATTTCACCAAACTTTAGCACAGATTTGTATCTCTGTATTTGTGTTCTTATATTTTATAGAGAATCTATTTTTCCATTTGTGATTTGGTGTAAAATATGAAATGAAACTAAACAGAAAATAACTCTAATTTCCACATAATTTTAGTTTCCATTATTCATTTCTAAGACCATCATTAAATTGCTCTATAACACTATCATTATGTGTACCAGTTATATAGGTACTGCAGACAACTTATTCACGTAACCTACTGTCGGACTATTATATAGCAAAATAATTTACTCTGAAAGGTACATGTATCTAATAAGCCTAGATGTTTAATCATAAACAGAACAGGTTTAAATGAAAACGAGAAAGATGTGTATAGTTTGGGGATCTTGAGACAAAATGCACAAAATTTATGTGTTTTTTTTTCATTCACATCTATGTGACATGATAAAAAAAATTCATGAAAGGAAATATAGTTTTGAAGATGTTTGGCCTTTAATCAACATGTAAACATTAGTAACTAAGCTTCTGCGGCTCTTTGCGCGAAATGATATGTACCATACTTTTATTTGATTGATGAATAAACCATTTTTAAAATGAATTAAAAGGTGTATATTTTTGTTACTTTTCTTGGCTCCAATGTTATATTGTGAAAATGGGCAATTATGTCATTCTAGGTTTATTGGAAATCAATTTCGACCAATCTGTTTAATCATGCCCTTTCTCATTCACTGCCAAAGAGGACTGAGTCATTACAGTCAATATACAATAGACAAAAATAAATCGCGTACGTAGTTCCAGTCCCGTGATGTTCCCTTTAAAGTCCCCAACCGAAGCCAAAAATGGAATATACAAATTATATATCTACAGAAAGCTGTTTGTTCTCTGAATATAACAATGCAAGCTTCATGAACTTTCATTGTCTGTGGGAGGAGTATAGCGTCTCAAATATTTTGGATTTTGCCTGTGTCTAAACAGAACATAAACAAATATAGGCTGACATTAACTGCTAGAATACTAGTACATTGTATGTTTATGATATTTTGATGTTTGTGTTGTTGATTTGTTTTCCTTTTACACACTTGTCTTGTCTCGTCTCTTTACTGCTATATGTGTATATGTATCCATAATTACATACATGTATTTCGTAATTCTCTCTGTTATTGGGGAACCTGGTTTCAGGGCGGATACAGGATTTTCAGAAAGGGGGGCGCACACTGAGGAACCCTCCGTCAGACAAAACGGGGGGGGCACGCCCCTTGCGCCCCCCCCCCCCCCCCCCGTCTGGATCCGCGCCCGAGTTTTAACAAGCTGTGCTTTTCCTTAAAGTAGCTATCCAAAGAAAATCACAAATATGGCAATTAATGTATCACTAGAAACTGGGAAGCTTACAGATGGCAATCGTATAAGTTTTATGTCAACTGCGTATATGATGATTATAAAAACAACATAAATAAAAGCTCTTCTCAGCATCTGGAATATCCGAGGATTCGCCAGAAATATAGCGAAGTTTTGATGTCGTCACACTAGGGACCAATCTTGCTTAAGCAGTCCTTTAATGAATGAACGTAATTGCAATGCAATTATTTATCAAATTATAAAGAGTTTTGTATATTTAAACATGACCTTATTTCACACCATTCTAAAAGGGAAAGTGAACTGATTGTGATAACTAAAACCGTTTGATTGTAAATACACAGGAGAAGGGTCAATGATCAATGAAATAAACCCCACTTTCAAATTGAAAAGCCCTCCGAATAATATCACAGATTGTATTCGTTCCCTCTTGAAACGCCGAACATGCCCCGGTACAAGCAGCTGAAAATACAATGGCGTCTTATTTTGTTTACAAGTGACTGATTCCTTTATTTTTTTAACGCTGCATTTTTCATCAAAATAATACCATACACGAAGTTAAGACTGAGGCAACAGACTAACATTAAGACTGACGCTAGTCAAGTAAGAGAAATAAGTGAAGAGGAGATGACAAAACAGGCACTGAAAAATGTGTAAGATGTTATGGGACATCGTCTGCTTAGACAGGACTGGTCCTTCGTGTGTCGTCACACATCTCAGCAGCGTTCAAGGAGCTCTTCAGCTGCTATATCGGGGGCTGTATTTTACCGTTTTATAATTGATAATAATCATTAATTCAAATGTTTCCAAGCGTTGAATTTGGATAACCTTGTTTAATTTATGCCATCTATGCAATAATAAGTATTAAGCCAATATTTATTTTGATGGAATTTTCTTGCAATGTGATCTTTAAGCCCGGCGCACACTATACGATCCGACTGCAACCCGATTTTCGAACAAATTGCAGTTTGCATTAAATGTGAAAGTTTAAAAAAGTGAAATTATCTTATTTGAAGTTCGGAATAATGATACAAATACTAATATCAACATTTCGGTTAACTGGAATTTTTCTGGTTAGAGTAAAAGCCAAATCGGCTTCAAATCTTAGTCGATCGCACGATTGGTATGACGTCACGCTACGATTTGGAATTGAATTCGCTTTTATTCCTACACGAGGGCTCGCAGTAGCCCCGAATTTCGATTCATACTACTATTCGGAACGTTGATCATGAAGATTTTACATGTCTGAAGGTTCATATCAAATGTTATAACAACTTTTCCCAAAATCGCATCGTAGTCATGTGCGCCGGGCTTTTAGGCCGGGCGCCCAGACCATTTTATTCATGTGAAAAGGGTCAAACTTTTTGATGGCCAGGTCATGTTAGGATGTGGTCAAGGGTCAAGAAAATGTGCGACTGGCACGTTGCATCCTGTGCAGTAAGCCGTGGGGGTGCCCAAAAGGGGGCCCCAAAAATGAGTTTATTCATGTGAAAAGAGACATGGACAAAAATGAGTGGGGTTTGTTCCTTATAGGGGTACCTACCACGAAAACACCAATGACAGCTATTTTATCCTGTGCGGAGCCCCAGACAGCCGCCCCCAAGGGGGCAAAAAATGATGGATATTGTTCCTCAGGGGGTACCTACCACGAAAACACCAATGACAGCTATTTTATCCTGTGCGGGGCCCCAGACAGCCGCCCCAAAGTGCCCCATCATATATACATAGTGTTATTCATGTGAAAAGAGACATGGCCAAAAGTAAATGGAAATCGTTGCTTGGAGGGTATCTGTCATGAAAACACCGATGACAGCTATTTTATCCTGTGCGGGGCCCAAGACAGCCGCCCCCAAGGGGGGCAAAAAATTAGGTTTATTCATGTGAAAAGAGACATGGACAAAGGTAAATGGAAATCGTTACTTGGAGGGTAACTGTCATGAAAACACCAATGACAACTATTTTATCCTGAACGGGGACGAAGACAGCAGCCCAACCCCTAAAGTGCCCCCAAATCGCCCCCACCACGCTTGGCGTTATTCTGCTTGAAAGGACATGAACAAAAGATGATGGAAATCGTTCACGTATGGGATTACTGTATCTTAAAACATCAAAGACTGTTATTTCGTCATGTGATGGGCCTAAAAAGTCTCCCCAAAGCCCCACCCCCCCCCCCCCCCAAAAAAAAAAAAAAAAAAATTAAATAAAAGACCTAAATTAAAAAATAAATGAATGAATATAAATAAATTATAATTCGCGATCAATCATAGACATTTACGACTCTGCCACAGCAAACTTACACTATTTTCATACGGGCATATTTATTGTTGTTTTACTTTCATTTTCTAAAAATATTGCTACATTTTGCAAAATGGTGCAAGCTCATTTTCTTCTTAGGAAATTCAGACTTTAACAGGATAATTTTTTGTAGATAGAACGTCAGAATGCAATATCAAGAGTATGGGCATGGAATAATTTTGGTAGAAAACTTGTTGAATATCCACATAATAACCTGGACTTACAGGTCATTAATCAAATAAAGTTTCTTACGATCAATGAAAGAACATAAACTTTATACATGTAAACAAAGCTGATAAGGAAATAGCAAAACCACATAACAAAATAATGTGAAAATCACAGTGTTTAAAAAAAACCAAAACAGGTCAACAATGAGTGTAAATCATCATGCCCGTACGCATAGATAAGATATGAACGCTGAGGAAATTTGTCATGAGCAGTAGCAATAAACAGAGTGTAATCTCAAAGTAAGAGTTAGAACACCTGTACTATTACGGGACTAACTATACATGCATAATTATAACAGTCTAGGAAAGAAAACATAATATCGTAAAAGTGAAAGAAAAACTATACCTGGACTTACAGGTCATTGTGTAAATGATTTCTTTTCCAATCCTTGAAAGAACGTGTTAATTAAATAAAGATATTAAACAAAGGAACAAACAGCTATCTGAAAGGAGGAAAACTATCATCATTCAAGTTTGGTGCTGAATATCAACGTAATATTACCTGGACTTACAGGTTATTGTGTAAATTTCTTTTACACGCCTTGAAAAAACGTGATGATTAAAATATTAAACTAAAGAACAAACAAATATCTTTTAAAAAAAAGAAAATATATCCTTATTCAAGTTTTGTACTTAACATCACTGTATTACCTGGACTTCCAAGCCATTATATAAGTAATGTCTTTTTACACTCCTTGCAAGAACATGATGAATAAAACAAACACAAAAGAACGCAGGCTGTGACCTGCACCTGCAGGTCAATTAATATGCACTTCTGCATCAATCATTATACATGTATAAAAAGTTATGGGTTTACACAGTCGGCGAATATGTTGATATAATACCTAAACTTGAATACCAACTTATTCAGTTGGCAACTTTAGTACAACATTGTAAAAGCAGAAAAATGAGAAAAATTACCTTTTTAAGGAATGACAATAATAACCAGCACCTGGACACAAGAACTTATTGTAATATAGATTATTAAATCCAAGAAGAAAAAGAATTTGTGAAAACACATTAATCTTTGAATATTAATTGTTGTCGTTTCTACTGTTTTTAGTTTGTTTTTACTGTTATTACTCCCAACTATACAAGTTGGAATTAACTACATAACAACTTGATGATGAATAAAATGTAATAATTTAGACAAAAACTATCTATACGTCAAAATTTACCAAGCGAAACTATCATTATTATGATTGTCTTAAAAATGAGGATTTTTCTTTTAATTTTTACATATTAGGATAAAACAATGAAGATTTTCCTGTAATTCCCCAAAAGGCAACGCTAGCATACAATTGTTTAAGAGGATGTCACCTAGTCAGAGTGTGATCCTTATTTTATTATTATTATTTGTTGCTTACTTTCTCAATTTTGTCTTTCTAATCTTTAATCTATTGTGTTTTTTTCGTAATGTATTTCCTGCATTTTCCTCTTGAGCAAAGTATCATAGAAGGCCTTTGTCAATGATGGTATTGGTGATGCCGCGTCTTTTAGACTTTGAATTGATGTTGGTTTAGGTAATTTTGTCTTCTCCATGTCAAGAATCTCTGATCGAATGATGAAGGCTGCCTTTTGAATGTATCTTCTTTGACACCGGTGGTCTTCAAGATTTTTTCGGCTTCATCCTTGGTCATGTTCTGTGAATACACAAAGCTTCCTAATTTGTTTGCTGTCTTGTCAATATTATTATCAATTTTGAACCATATTTTCCCCGCATTTTCCTCACAAGTGATTGTGTAGAGTATGAATCAATTTCCCCATTATTGCCAAACATTACTTTGTATTCATCCTTGTACAAATCTAGGAGGCTTGTTACATATTTTGGTACACGTTTAAGAATTATTTCATCTTCAATATATACCATGAAACTTTGAAAGACCTTTTCATGTTTGCCCCTGATCGAATGGGATGTTGGGGTCGGGGTTGGGGTTCCATCGTCTTTTGCATCTCGGAAGAACTTCAATCTGCAGGTATTGTGATAGTGGGCCTCCATTGCTACCAAATCTTCCGATCCAAGAGCTAATATGCGCTGGCTTTCTTTGATCCCAGGGTGAGCCTTCGCAGTACTCACAAATGACTTACTGATGAGATCGGCCGTTTGCACTTTATGGAATTTATCATAAGCTGATGAGGATTTCAGCCTTTTACGTGAAAGAGAGCAGAACAAGCATGTTTTCTCCAAGACACCCTTTGTCGTTTGTATGAGTCAAGTCAGATCTAGAGCGTGTAGGTTTTCAGGGGGTGCTAAGTTCGTGTCATCTTTCTCATTTTCAAATGACTTTTGACTGCACAATACCTTCAGTTACAGTCTTAAAATGATAGTAGAAATCACAAGAAGAGTCAGATCTGAGAATTTCCCATGTGGTCTCAGCATACTGATCTTTATGCAAAGAATTCCTCTTTTCGGCAGCACGACGTAAGGCATCTTGTGACTTTTTTGTTAAGACCTGGTGCGTCCACATTGCTCTTCCTACAGATGATGCATAACTGCAGGGAATATTTAAGTAATGAATAGGGAAATATCAAGTCTTCAGTGATATTATTTTAAAATGATAAATTTAGAGATTAAAACTTATCAGTAACACCACAAACATTTATACCCAAGCTAACTTTGGAATCTCCCTACATAAAGATGGCACTATAAGGGAAATTCAAGTTATGGAAGTAAGAGTCAAATGTCTGAATTACTCATGTGGAAACTCAATATTTCACGCCCACAAACACAACTGTACACACATGCACCCATAAGGCATGACAACAACATTTATTTATTTAAATACTTATTTATTCATCCATTCTTTCAATCATTTAGGAACTATTTATTTATTAATTTATCTATTTATTTTTATCATTTATTATTTGGTAAATAGTGATTAAGCATAGCTGCTGACAAGGTGAGTTCACAGCCGTTAAAATTAAAAACGAGCCTACTAGATTTAGAAATACCACAACATTATGTTTTTTTTAAGTTTTTTTCTTTAATCTTTATTCTATTTCTGAAGGTAGGGACTTTTCCAAGCCAAATGATATTTCAAGCATACTTTACATGCATAAAGCATAAGGTTTCAATTATGAACCAGCCATATTGTTTTACATATAATTCTTTTACACAGGTCTTTTCTATATACAAAAGAATTAATAAATTGAAGACATAACGATTCTTACCTTTGCTCCTTCCATGATGCCTTAATATTTCTCAAAAAGTTGGCAATCATTGGTAAACATGGCAACCAATCTTTCAACCTCGTTGTAGTAAAACCAGTAAGACGACCTCCCCTTCCTGACTGATAAACCTCTACTAACGACTGAGGTCATCTGTGCGTGCACATGATAGGCACACCGGGGTCTGCTCGCTAGTCATAAGGACCGCTATTCATAAAAAAAAATTATTCATAAGGACCGCTATTCATAATAAGACATAAGGGTTGCTATTCATAGGGGTAATTATTCATAAGGACCGCCATTCATAATAAGACATAACGATCGCTATTCATAATACGGAAAGAGGGTCGCTATTCATAATACCAAATCAGGGTCGTTAATCATAAGGGTCCCTATTCATAATACGAAAATAGGGTCGCTATTCATAAAGGTCGCTATTCATAAAGGTCGCTTTTCATAAAGGTCAATATTCATAAGGGTCGCTATTCATAATCAGAGAAGAGGGTCGCTATTCATAATCACAGAAGGGGGTCGCTATTCATAATCAGAGAAGAGGGTCGCTATTCATAATCAGAGAAGAGGGTCGCTATTCATAATCAAAGAAGTGGGTCGCTATTCATAATCGGGGAAGAGGGTCGCTATTCATAATCAGAGAAGAGGGTCGCTATTCATAATCACACAAGACGGTCGCTATTCATAATCAAAGATGAGGGTCGCTATTCATAATCAGAGAAAAGGGTCGCTATTCATAATCAGAGAAGAGGGTCGCTATTCATAATCAAAGAAGTGGGTCGCTATTCATAATCAGAGAAGAGGGTCGCTATATACATAATCAAAGAAGTGGGTCGCTATTCATAATCGGGGAAGAGGGTCGCTATTCATAATCAGAGAAGAGGGTCGCTATTCATAATCACACAAGAGGGTCGCTATTCATAATCAAAGATGAGGGTCGCTAATCATAATCAGAGAAGAGGGTCGCTATTCATAATCAGAGAAGAGGGTCGCTATTCATAATCGAAGAAGAGGGTCGTCATTTGAATCAAATAAGAAAGGGATATGGACGAAGGACAACCCAAGGCCCAACGGTACTGTATTTGAGAAAGTTCTATAGAATGCATTTCCGGTTTTTGTCAAATATATCCCTATTTTCTGAAAAAGTGAACTATATTTATCAATGCTCCCCACACTTTGAAAGGCGCTTTGCCAGTGCCTTAATAATTAAAAAAAGATGTCTAATCCATACATCTACGTGGGAGGAGAGGACCCCCCCCCCCCCCCCCCCCCCCCCCCATGTGTCATTGCCACACCTATTTTAGAGTTAGGGGAAGTACTAGCTGGTTGTCTATTTATGTACCCTTTTCGTTCTTTTTTTTTCTTTTTCCTCCTTTCTCTCTCTCTCTTCCTCTTTCCTTCCTTTCCAGCTTCTTGTTTCTTTGTTCTGCATGGTTTTCTGCAAGACATGGACCTCTTGCTTGTACACTTATTTCCTTTTGTATACTGTTTACGTAGATTTATCATGGAATAATGAGGTATTATATTGTCATGCCTCTTTATTCCCCCACCTCCCTCTCCCTCGCCCCCTCCTTTCCCGAACGACATCTCGTCCCTCCGCGTTCAACCTCCCCTCCCTCCCCCTCCCCCACCTTCCTATGCCCGATTGAGCTTTGATCCATACTCAGAAATTAACCTTATAAAGATATTTCAACAATAAACCAGGCTTAATCTATTCATTAAAATTGCTTCTGCCTCAGCATCCCTAGTAAATAAACTTATCCCATTTTCTGAAATGGCTTGGTAATGATCCTCTCTGTTCCCCTAATTTTCTTTCTTCTTTTTTGTCCTCTTGAATTTGTGTCTTTATCTCATTACAAGTAGGGGATTTTCTTTTAACTCTACTATTGATAAAATCATGTACTTTATCTTAATTATTATATGATTCAATAATTGCTCTTCTCCTATATTGATCCTTGCACACCAATATGAACACCTTTCCAGTCTATGTTTGAAATATTGGGAATGGCAGAGCACGAACGATTTAATTTCAAATGGGACGAACCTGTTCAAACTAGCAGTCAAGTGATGAAAAACAGTAGGATCCAGCATGAGTACGCCAAATTTAAGTAACTATAAGCTGCAACTATACGCAAATGTACGCCAGGTCTACGCAAGTCTACGTCGGTCTATACGCCACAGTACGCAACACTACGCCATTACATGTTTGTTTGTATGTATTTATTTCCGTATTAAGAAAACCACATACATTTCATAAAATACAACGTATACATGAGCTTAAAAAACGGAGGATGACCCAAATTCAGCAGTATTTACAAAATGCCGCTGTTCTTCCTTAGGGTCCCACATAGCATTATATATTAAAAATTATATCATAACACAATTATATAACAAAAATAAAAAAAGCAACAAAAAAAGAAAAACAAATAAAAAAACACAAAATCAATCAAATTTGCAAACTACAATCAAACCAAGTTAAAAATTAATAAAATGAAAATGACTATACCCAAACCCAGACAACCCCCCTCCCCACTTATATGCTCATTTATAATATTGATTTAATAGCAGTTTAAAGGATCTAATAGATGTTGCACTTCGAATTTCATTGGGTAGTTGGTTATAAATGGAAATTCCCCTGTAGAAAAAAGTTCTTTTACAATGATTAGACTTTGGCTTTGGGAGATATAAATTCTGATTAGAGCGGAGTGTGTAATTGGAAGTTCTTATTGCGATATTGTCAGACATATAATTTGGGGTGAAATTATGCACAATCCTATACATCATTGTACACAGGTGTTTGTTATAGCGGCAATCAAGGAGGTCCCAACCCAATGTGTCGTGAATATGTTGATTTGATATATGAGAAAAAGGATTGATTTTCATAATGATGCGACCCGCTCTGTTTTGGATTTTTTGCAAAGGTGAAGAAAACTTTTAGGAGCAGATTGCCACACAACATCTCCATAATCGAAATGTGGTATAATGACCGATTTATAGATTAAATTTAAACTTGATTCATTTACAACATGTCTTAATCGACCAAGGAAACCGACAAGCTTGCTATTTTTTTGACACATGTTATTTATATGAATATCCCATTTCAATTCCTTATCAATATGAAGTCCAAGGTATTTAGTAGTTTCAACCTTCTGTAAGATCATATTATTTACTTTCACATTAAGGGTAATATACTTTGCTAATATGTTACGCGTGCCAATGAGCATGCTATTAGTCTTCGTATAATTAATCAATAATTTGTTTTTGAGAAATCCATTTGTCCAAAACCTCCATCTCGGTATTTAGAGCAGATTCTACGACATTTGGATTTTTATGAGAAAAATAGATTACGGTGTCGTCTGCATAGAGATGAACTTGGCACAATTTAAACATGTCAGGGAGATCGTTGATAAATATACAAAACAATAAAGGTCCTAAAATGGAACCCTGAGGTACACCGTGGGTTAACTGTTTTTCTTCCGATAAAGAATTATTGACCTTTGTTACTATTCTCCTATTAACTAAATAATTCTCAAACCACTTAAGGGTTAAACCCCTCACTCCAATGTCAAACAGTTTTTGTAGCAGCACTTTGTGATCGACAGTGTCAAAAGCCTTCTTTAAGTCGACGAATATTGCACCAGTATATTCGCCCTCATCCATGGCCATCATCCAGTCATCCAGCACTTTCACAAGCGCCGTCACAGTAGAGTTCTTAGCCCTAAACCCAGACTGAACTGATGAAAGTATGTTGTTTTCTTGAAGGAAACGTAACAATTGAGATTGAACTAATCGCTCTAATAGTTTCGAAGTATGAAGGGGTATTACCTTCGCTATTTTCCATGATTTTGGAACTTTCCCTTCTGTAATAGATCTATTAATTAAATACGTAATTGGTTTACTTAGAATATCTGCACATGCCTTCAGAACCTGAACGGAAATACCGTCAATTCCGACTGTTTTTTTATTTTTTAACTTTTTGATTTCATTTATAACGTCATTCTCGGAAACAATAGTAAATGTGAGTGTATTCTGACAAGGTATATGTGTTTTGCTAACTTCGGGAACGATAAATACTTCCTCTTTAGTATTGTGTTGTATTCTCAACAATTCTGACGCAACGCCGGCAAAATGATTGTTGAATTCGGTTGCTTTACTGTCTGAATTATCGCAAGAGATGTTGGACGAGGATTTATTATTCGGTAAAAAAGATTTCAGAATTTTTCCAGGATTCATTTCTGTCGGAACAATTCGCTAACTTCTCAGTATAATATTGCTTTTTAGATTTCCGAATGACTGACGTCACTTTATTTATCAGTTGCCTATACTCCTTCCACAACTCTTCCTTCTTTTGAGCAATTGCTCTCTTTTTAGCATTATCTCTTTGTTTTATCAATTTATAAATTGACGCATTTAACCAAGGCGAGGATGTCTTCCGCATGCGTTTTGGCTATACGCAGACAGTACGCCCAAAAATTAAACATGTTTAATTTTGTGCGTACCTATTTTGCGTTCTTCGGCGTAGACTTGCGTAGACTTACGTAAGCACAGCGTATGACAGCGTAACTCTACGCAAATCCCGGTGTGAAAGCCTCCTATAGCCTTTATCTCAAGTTCCAACAATCGTCCATTTGGGGGAGATGAGGGGAAAGTTGGGCGCGGGGAAGGGGGGGGGGGGGGGTGGGATTCTCGTAGGGGGTAGTTGTCCTGGAGATTAGTTGTAGGGGGTAGTTGTCCGGATACAGGCTTAGAAATTACCGCGAAAAATTTGTTTTCGTTTTTATTTTGGAGTGGGATAGTAATATTTTCAAATTACGTGATTTTAGTAACGTACAATTCATTGGCATCTACCGTTTTTACAGTGTGCCCCTGTTTATGGGCATGGATGGGAATGAAGTATGCCCTCCCAAGGTTGGGACTTTCAAATTTCCCCGAGTTAAAATCACCTTTCAGAGCATTTGAGTGCATGTGCTTTCATGGTAATTACTAACTTGCTTAATTTCATTATATTCTTTGAAATCTTTATTTTGGTCTTCCGTATCATAATCTTAACAAAACTCATGACAAAAATTATGACCATGTTGATCGATCGTGATCCTATGAACAATAATTATCATGGTCATCCTCCTGATCATATTATTTGATCATGTCATTTATTGAAGGTGAATTATTGCGGGGGATGATACAGGCCAATCCTACAGGCCACCCCCCTCCCTCCTCCCGAATTATTTGGGGAATATATCACACATCCTCCCCCTCCTGGGAATTTGATTTCCATGCTTTCATAGCATTTAAAATATAAATTCTACTACTAGAACAGTCATTTATGAACTCTCCCCTTGAAAAAGAAGTGCAGGGTATACAATCATATGTATATATCGTATCTGGACAACTGCCCCCTTAGGTCAACTACCCCAGGACATCTCTTCCTTATGTTCTTTCATATTATCAGCTTTTATCTTTTCTTCTGTCCTAAACTTAATATTGCTTTATCTTTCTGCATTTGTTTTCCCTAACTGTTCATATGTTATTCTTTGTTTTAGTATCATTTTATCTTTATCTTCCCTTTATTTTTCGCTTCATCTTTACTTCTATCCTTCCCTTCGCCTCTCTTTATTTTCTTCTTTCTCTTCTTTTTCTGTCCTTTCTTATGTTATTCTTTGTTTTGAGCTTTCTTTATCTTTTCTTCTTGTCTTCTCTTATGCTCTTTTTTGTTTTGATCTTTCTTCGTTCTTCTCTTTCTGCATTTTGATAATTCTTGGATTTTCTCTTTCTGTCTTTCCATAAAGTTTTCTTTGTTCCCTTTCTTTATCTTCTCTTGCTGTCTTTCCCTTATAAATGTTATACTTTGTTTTATCCTTCCAGCATTTTGTCTTTTTTCTCCTTATGTTTTTCTTTATTGTTTTCCTTCTTTCATCTCTTTCATCTTTTGTTGTACCCTACCCCGTGCATTTATTCATTGTTCTCCTTTCATCTGCTCTTTTGATCTTTCCTCTATCTCTTATTCTTTGTTTCTTCCTTTTATCATTTTCTCTATTCTGTCTTTGTTATTCTAGCATCTTCTTCTCTTTCCTTCTTTTATGTTTTCAGTATTTTTCTCTTATTTCTTCCGTTTGCATTTTGTATGATTTCTTGTAATATTTCTCTTCTAGTTTTCCCCAGAAGGATGCGGTTTTTCGAAAAAAACCTGCCATAAACTGTGACGTCATTTAAACCTAACGGCTCGTACATGTAGCACCTTCTTTTAGGCGGAAAGTTAGTTCGACACCCGGACTGCTTTTCAATTATTGGACGCAATGCTGCACTGTATGTATCAGGGGTGGATTCATGGCTGGGGAGTTACCTCCCCCTCCCCGCGGGAAGAGCAAAAACTGACACAAATTTCGTAGCTTTTATCGTTCTCTTCCTCCGCTTCCTCCGCTTTTTCGCTCTCGCCTGTTTTTAAGGCGTGTATTTGTTTCATCGCCCGTCCCAATATTGCTTCGACACAGCCGTGGGGTGTCTCCCATCCAGTATTATTATTTTTGTTCTTTCATATTTCAGTGTTCATTAAACAATGAAAATCATATTACAATATTTTACAAATAATCCTAACCTTAACCTCTTCTTCGATTATGAATAGCGCCCCTCTTCTTCGATTATGAATAGCGACCCTCTTCTTCGATTATGAATAGCGACCCTCTTCTCCGATTATGAATAGCGACCCTCTTCTTTGATTATGAATAGCGACCCTCTTCTTTGATTATGATTAGCGACCCTCATCTTCGATTATGAATAGCGACCCTCTTCTTCGATTATGAATAGCGACCCTCTTCTCCGATTATGAATAGCGACCCTCTTCTTTGATTATGAATAGCGACCCTCTTCTTTGATTATGATTAGCGACCCTCATCTTCGATTATGAATAGCGACCCTCTTCTTTGATTATGATTAGCGACCCTCTTCTTTGATTATGAATAGAGAACCTCTTCTTTGATTATGAATAGCGACCCTCTTCTTTGATTATGAATAGCGACCCTCTTCTCCGATTATGAATAGCTACCCTCTTCTCTGATTATGAATAGCGACCCCCTTCTGTGATTATGAATAGCGACCCTCTTATGTGATTATGAATAACGACCCTCTTCTGTGATTATGAATAGCGACCCTCTTCTGTGATTATGAATAGCGACCCTCTTCTCCGATTATGAATAGCGACCCTTATGAATATTGACCTTTATGAATAACGACCCTCTTCTCTGATTATGAATAGCGACCCTCTTCTTCGATTATGAGTAGCAACCCTTATGATTAACGACCCCGATTCGGTATTATGAATAGCGACCCTGTATCTGTATTATGACCCTTATTACTTATTATGAATAGCGGCCCTTATGAGTAATGACCCTTTTCTTCGATTATGAATAGCAACCCTCTTCTCATATTATGAATAGCAATCCTTATGAATAATGCTCCTTATGAGTTTATGAATAGTGACCCCCTTTTCGCTTTATGAATAGCGACCCTACAGGTATAGGAAATTACACGTTATGACTAGCGGTCCTTATGAGCCACTGATCCTTATGACTAGCGGTCCTTATGACTAGCGAGGTTACCCCGGCACACCAATGTCTTGGATGCTCACGAATAATGTCTGCCCCTTCTGAAACAGGGCCACTTTGTGACTGTCATTTCCAAGAAGCATTATTTTCCTTGGTCTGTTAACACGATCATTGTGCATAATTTGTTTTCAAAGAAGTAATTTTTCTTATATTTTGAGGGAAATTTCTAGGCCCCCTCACAGGATCAAATAACAGTCTTTGATGATGCAGTAATCCCATACGTGAGCGATTTCCATCAACTTTTGTTCATGTCTTTTTAGCTGAATAACGCCGCGTGTGGTGGGGCGATTTGGGGGCACTTTGGGGGTTGGGCGGCTGTCCGGGGCCCCGCACAGGATAAAAAAGCTTTCATCGGTGTTTTCATCGGAGGTACCCTCCAAGTAACAATTTCCATTTACTTTTGGCCATGTCTCTTTTCACATGAATAACACTATGTGTATATGATGGGGCACTTTGGGGCGGCTGTCTGGGGCCCCGCACAGGATAAAATAGCTGTCATTGGTGTTTTCTTGGTAGGTACCCACTAAGGAACACTATCCATCCACTTTTGTCCATGTCTCTTTTCACATGAATAAACTTAATTTTTTGCTCCCTTGGGGCGGCTTTCTGGGGCCCACACAAGATAATACGCACTCACTTTTGTCTATGTCTCTTTTCACATGAATAAACTCATTTTTGGGGCCCCCTTTTAAGCGCCCCCATGGCTTACTGCACAGGGTGCAACGTGCCAGTCGAACATTTTCTTGACCCTTGACCACATCCTAACATGACCTTTTCACATGAATAAAATGGTCTGGGCGCCCGGCCTATTTAGGTTCTCCCATGATACTGCTTCTGTCTTGACAAATGTAAATTTTTCACTTTTGACTACATGTACATTGGAATTGTTATTGATTATGATATCTGTATTCGAAATTTTTAACGATGTATACTCTTCAATTGTAATGTTCATGGCAGATTTCTGCAGTATTATAAAATAAATTCATTCATTCATTCATTCAAATCTTTGGATTGGAGGGCTTGGAAAATGGGCAGCCATCGAGTATAATTATAATCACAGGGCTGCGGGGGGGGGGGGGGGGGGGGGGGTGGGGTCGAAAATTATGACGTCATTTCGTGTAGACGTCACGAACATCCAAGTCTGCTTGCGCTTTGCGAAAGGTACGTGGTGTTTTTTTTTTCCTTGATTTGGAAGTCATGATTATTGTTTGTAAATGCATTACAATGGAAGATATGGTGTTTCAAAGTATTCAACTGCATCTTACATTGGCCTACATTGTTACAGAAATAAAAACCGAAGTTACAGCTGTTATTTAGTAACCAAAAGTACACACATACTAGGCGTCTTGAATGTTTGGCCCAGCGCAGGCTGAGAGGCTCAGCAGGAATGTCTCGATAAGACCGCTTGCTTCGCGTCTCGCTCGGGCAGGGTCTGACGTTTAAGGAGCTGTGCCTCTTGACTGAACTGCGGACGATAATTTTTCTCGATCATTCGAGCTCTAATTTCTAGTTCTGAGGCAGCGGTTTACCCTGGTAAAATTTGGTTACAACACATTCCTAGTTTTCTTTAAAAACACTAACTGACTATTGATTACTGATTTAGAAACGCATAATAATGGAATTCTACCAAGTTTTTTAAGGTTAATTTAGTCGGACTAACTCACTGACACTTAGGCTAATGTATTAATAATGTTACTACTGTTACGTGTTGTTATGTTACTACCATTGTTAGTATGTTAGCATGTACGGCCTCCCCAAAACTCACAAAACAAACGTTCCGCTTCGTCCTATTCTATCGATGGTTGGGTCAGCGCAGCATGAACTGGCAAAATGGCTAAGCGAGCAACTTCAGCCAGTCTTAGATTGTTTGTCTGTTCATACTGTTAGAGATTCGTTTACGTTTGCTAAACTCGTCCGCGATCTGCCCCTTGATAATAGTAATTGTGTTATGTGTTCATTCGATATCTCTAGCCTATTTACCAACGTGCCACTGAAAGAAGCTATTGACATCTGTGCTTCTTATCTCTATCATGGCGACTTAGACTCACCACCTGTTCCTGAGCCCGTATTCATTGATCTCATGAACTTTGCCACTCGCGCGGTTGAGTTTAGTTTCAATGATACGATGTATTCACAGATAGATGGTGTGGCTATGGGATCCCCATTAGGCCCCGCGCTTGCTAACATCTTTGTTGGCTTTCATGAAATGCGCCTGCTACAGAACGCCACCGATCTTAATATAGTCCCACATGTGTATTGTCGGTATGTTGATGATACGTTTGCAATTTTTGATAACCGCGCAGCGTGTGAGGTTTTCCTTACACAACTGAACCGGCTCCATCCCGCGCTAAAATTCACATGTGAAATTGAACTGTCCAATGCGCTCCCATTTCTCGACGTTCTCGTTGAGAGAAGTGATGGGAAATTCATCACTTCCGTCTACCGCAAGCCCACATTCACCGGGCAATACACGAGATGGGACTCGTACAGTGCAACTTCATACAAGATTGGGCTCATTAGAAACTTAGTGTGCCGCGCCCATAGGATTTGCTCTGCGTGCAAATTAGCTCCCGAAATCGCGAAAATCAAAACTATCCTCCTTGACAATGGTTACCCTGAGCATGTTATATCTCGCACCATAACACGGACGCTGGAGGCACAATCCAAATCTGACACCAGATTTGGACCTGCCAAATGCCCCGTGTATCTCAAACTACCCTGGAGGGGTAAGGTATCTGACAAATACGCCAGTCAGATCAAACACGCAGTGTCACGTTGCTATTACGCGGTTTCGACACGCATTGTGTTTTCTACACACAGGATGCTACCGTCAACTAGCAAGGATGTACTACCCACCCCCCACTTGAGTAATGTTATTTACCAATTTCAGTGCCGGTGCGATGCCAGGTACGTGGGCCGTACTTCTCAGCGGTTGGCTGATCGCATTAAACAACACATTCCCTCGATTATTCGGAACCGTACACCCAATCAGCGCACGCAGCCCGTCCGTGCCTGCAAATCTGAAATGCACGCTAACAGACCAAAGATAGCCAAATGCGATTCAGCGATTGGTCTCCACTTGCTGAACAATCCAGCTTGCGCACAAAGCTATGCCGACGATCAATTTTCAATTATGTCCCGGGCCAGAAGCTCAGCGCATTTACGCTTTCTGGAAGCTGCTTATATCCAATCGCAAGAACCTCTTCTGTGCAGACAAAAGGAGTTCGTCCAAGCTTTGCGATTGTTCTGAAATTACGGCGTCTAGGTTGCGTCCGGGTTCACCGAGTATAATATAGTTGATTTCAAGTAATTTGTTTTATACCTGCGTGATAACCTGATGAGTGCAGGTCGAAAAGCTTCGTTATCATGTCTCTTTTTCGTGCCATATTATTATAGTAATGTTACTGTTCGAGCATACGATCTTTAAAGGAGAATTAACCTAAACAAATGCAGACGAAAGTGTTCAAAGGTGTTATTTATTCCTACTTGTTAGACTATATGGCTTCGCGTCAAAATTTACGAGATCGATACGAATCAAGATTTTCTGAGCAAAATTTATCATCTGCTCGCAACATGTATCGTCTGCTAGCAGTACATGGGGGCCGCCATTTTTTTTATGTGTACATGAAGATTTTCTTAATCCAAATGCTCAATTGCCTCTTTCAAAATTAAAAACCCGTTTGAGATTAAAAATATAGAATAGATATGTCAATTTATTTTTAAACTGACGATTTCCTTATATATTTCTGTTGAAAATCGATATTCGCTTAATAGAAATCTATTTTCTCGATACTGTGACGCATGGGACGGAGCAAATTAATTCAAATTTATGGATGCTTCTTCCCCGAGCATCTATAGCGGCAAACTATGCATTCACCTGATTTCGGATAATGGACTTGAAAAGTCAGAATGCATGCTGCATAGGCCTATATTATGTTCTGCTCTGTTTGGCAAACCCAAGAAAATAGATTTTTGTTAAGCAAAACCAGACAATTTAAAAATATCATTATAAAGATTTAATTTTTATAATACATGTAAACACCCACTTTATATTTTTTGTCACATATGGGATTTTAGGTAATGAAGAAAAGCAATTTAGGTTTTGGATTCAAAATATCTTCTTGACTGGAACATTTCTCAATGGTTCATGTACAAATCCAAATCAGCAAGAAAATGGCAGCCCCCATGGAAATGAGTAGGAGACGATACCGGGTGTTGGAATATCTTTATTTATACCCTTTTCTGATTATCTTATTAGAAAATGATTTAGGCCAACAAGTAGGAATATATTACACCTTCCAATATAAGTAAATTTGTAATTAGGGGTTGATTCTCCTTTAAGTCCCACTGGGAGTAAAAATGCCTAAAGATTTGTTTACAAATTAAAAATTCCTCCCCAGTCAAGCTTCTTCGTTTACTAATGTTACTGTTGTTAGACTCTTACTAGGCCTACAGAGTAGGCTAACTTTGTTAGAGAGAGAAGTTGGTTTCATTGGTAGAACGAAAAATAAAGTCTAGTCTCTAGGCCTAGGGCTAGGCCACTCAACGCTACATTACTGCAAAATAGTTGGTATTTTCTGTCGCATGTACTAAAGGTATGGGGGGAAAAATAAGATAAATATTTTAAATACTTCCTTTCAAATTCAGCCCTTTAAAATCTCACTCCTACCTCAAATGGCCGTTAGGAAGAACTTTTGATATTTTCAGCAAAATCCAAAGTCAAAATCTTGTCCAAAACCGGAGAAATCCCCGCCGATTTGTTTCGCGATCGCGTGTTGTTTACATACTGCCGATGTCTTAGACTAAAATCGGCCAATAAAATTTTTGTCCACGAAGAAACTCGGGATCGCAAGCGCACATCGATCTTTACGATCGCGCACACAGAAAATCGGGACTTTCCGTGTATGCTACATAGGGACCGAATTTTTAAGGACAAAACTCTTTTGGGGAGATGTCAGCGCCCGCGGCGACCAGGAAATGTACACAATGACTCCGATAGCTCGTTTCGCGAGAATCAACAGTAAATTACGGATTTGATTTTTGGAAATATCTTTTCCAACATCGGTGAGTTGAATTTATTGTATTTCTTGGATATTTAGTGGTCGGTTTTTGTAAATTAAATGCCGATTTTGAGTGAATGTTTGTGACTTTTGTGCAGTGGTGTTTTAAAAAGTTGAGGTGTATGACTGCCTAAATTATACACACGAAGTATAGGAATGTAGCTATGAGTGGGCTAGGCCTACATTGTATGGTTTTACTTTTAGCTATACGAGCTCCTTGGCTTATTAATCTGGTACTGGGCTTACTGCGGCAGCCCGAACATGTAGTGTTCTGGCTGCGATCAGCAGTCCTTTGATTGCTTGGATGTCTCTTAATTACAAGGTCGTTTGTCAAAATGATAGCCATGAAACATGACATTTAGGCCTAGGCCTAGTTGATTTTAGGGTACTTTAGGTACTTACAAAACTTTCCGATTGACTGTCTTTCTTTTCAATGAGGATGATACAATGAGGATGGTCATATTTAAAATCTAAAGATATCAATCGACAAAAATTCTCAAAACTTATCTACAAAAATTCGGCAGCGGGGATAGGATTCAGGGGGTCGTTTCATCAAACCGTCATAACGACAGGATCAGCGACATCTCGACACTGTCGCTCAACTTGTCCACTAAGTGTTTCACAAAGCCGTCTTTGCCAAGAGCAGCGACAACTTCGCTGACAAGTGACTTGCCAAATTTTTGTAGATAAGTTTTGAGAATTTTTGTCGATTGATATCTTTAGATTTTAAATATGACCAGAACCACCACAGTAAATACAGAGGGTGGTTTGCAAGGTTCAGCGTGTGTGGGAATGGGTGATTATGATGCATAGGATTTTTGTGTTGATACATTCCGACGGGCGCCATACAAGGACGCCGTGTATAGCTCCGTAGGCCCAGTACCAGATTGATAAGCCAAGGAGCTCGTATAGCTAGTATGGTTTCAGAGATATTTCCCGCTGAGACTGCTTCTAGCTTCACAGAATTCCTGAAATTTATAGCAGGAGAGCCTCTGAAGTCTGAAAATAATCAAACTGCAGTGCTAGCTTATACTTTATAGATGATATTTTCGGGATGAACTCTGACTCTATGAAAAGTTTTCTTCTGAGTTCTGGGCATGAAAACCTCTCTCATGTCTCATTCCCTCTCAAAATATCCAAGGCAGTGTCTGACAGCTTAAGAAGTCACAATTTTTTTCTTCAATTTTCTGTTCAAAATCTTGATAAAAGAAAACAAATATAGTAACATCTTCATTATAAGATATATAAATCAAGTGAAGACAAATAAAACTCACGAAGTAGATCTGAACCGAAATTCAGTAAACTATTATTGAATCCTCACTTTTCGGTATATTTTTATTTTTATTGTAAAAGATGCTAAAGAAAAAGTCAGAATATTCAAATTCAGTTCATGATTCAACAGCCTATGAATACAATACTAACTGTCTTTGTAGACACACAAATTCGGAGAGATTGTTCAACAATAACGTTTACAAGTTAGCAAACAAATCTCATAATAAATCAGACTCCGCCCACAAAAGTAACTGGCTATTGTACGAAAGCTATTCACTGTCCAATGTTTACGCGCCGCGCGCTACGTGCGCCACGTGCGGCAGCCACATAGTTGTCTACGCGAGATGACGTCATAAGTGTATCGGCCGAGCGTACCATTGTTATTACTGTAACATCTGACATCAAATCCAATCGCTAATCACGGCCATCGTTTTCATGATCCATATTACTCAGGTCACGCGACTGAATAACTCACACAGAGTCCAAAAGTTAACGTTTCATGAGACTTTACTTGGGTCTCTCAAATCAAAGTGTTACATAGAACGTGGCCATTATACTGAACGTTATTTATACGTTTCTAGTCTAATAGTCTTAGATTCAGACTTTTATATGTTTCTACTCGAGGATACTACATTTCTCCTTTTCTTCAAAAATGCTGGTTTCCTTCTTGATGAAATAAAAGTGTATAAAGTATTCTAACAAATTATTTTGCTAGACTTAAATCAAGTGTTTAAATCCAGTATTTATCCCGTTCTTTCAAGATTAGTGCTGTCTGTACTGAAAAATATACATTTCCCTTTTGGCTTCAACTATGCTTAAGTTATTTTTTTTTTCTAACTTTTCCCCCACAATTACTTAAGGTGTGTTTGTATGCAAGCCACGTTAACATTCATTACATCGAGATATTCACTTAAAACTTAACTACAGCAGAAAGTCTTTCTTCTGTTTTCCTGCTTCAAATGTTTGTTTTCTTAAAAGTTAATAACGTAATCGTTCAAGTAGGATGGTGGCTTCCTCATCCTTGTTGGTCTCGACATAGGCGTCTCAGTTCCACTTCTTCGGTTACTGGGTGAGGCTATGTCATGGTTAAAGTGGTCCGTCTGTGGTTGTGCGGTTTCAGTTGGTGTAGCGCCGTCAGTGTCCTTCTCCAGTCTTACATTCTGGAGTAGCGTCTCTCTCCAGTCGTCTTGACCTGGTGTTCTGTCCTCATCTCTGTTGTTCACGATCATGGTTGCGAGTTTGAACTGACTTGAGTCTCGGTATGTCTCTCTTCCATCACTGACTCTGCGAGCAGCAATTGAAGATCCATCGATTCTGTAGATCACATAGAAAGCTGGTTCATATGCTGTCGTCCACTTGTTCTTTTTCGTCTGCCTCAGCAAGACAAAATCTCCAACAACCAGATTGTGTTGCTTTGTGTTTCTGTTCTCTCGTAACTTTTTGTTTCTTGCTTTGTAGTCACTGTCTCGTCTGTTGATTTCGTCATCTTTCGTGCTGACTTCATCTCGTGGCTTCACATGGTCAAGTTTTGATCTAACCGACCTTCCCATCAGTGCTTCATATGGTGGAGTATGGGTAGCTGGGTGAGGTGTTGATCTGTATCCCATCAACATCTCTTGGATAGCCATCTCGCGATCCTGTTTCTGAAGATGTGCAATCTGTTCAGTCTTGTTTAGCACTTTCATGAAACTCTCTGCTTCTCCATTGGCTCTGGGGTGGTCAGGCGTGACCTTGTGATGTTCAAAGCCTTCTTCCTGTGCAAATTCTTTGAAGTCTGCTGAGTTAAATGGTGGTCCATTATCACTTTCCACCCTCCTTGGTATGCCATGTGTTGCAAAGATTTTCTTCATCTTTACCTTGATCGCTTGGAACGACGTGGATCTCGTGACCTCTACCTCCGGATACCGGGTCCTTTTGTCAATTACGACAAGGTTGTAATGACCATCCGGATACGGTCCACCAAAGTCAACCGAGACTGTCTCCCATGGCTTCTCTGGGATTGGGGTAGATTTGACCGGCTCTTGTCTGTGTTCCTTGGTCGTTACTTGGCATTCATAGCACTGGCTTAGCAATTCCTCAGTCAATCTGTTCATCTCTGGGAACCAGTATTTGCTTCGAAGTAACTGCTTGGTTTTTGTCATGCCGAAGTGTCCCATCTTGTGAGCTTTCTGGATTACCTTTCTTTGTAGATTGTTTGGGATCACTATGCATTCCAGTCTGAAGATAACATCTTGAGCGATGTAGAGTTGGTGACGTATTGGGTAGAATGGTTTAATGTCTTCGTCTTTCTTGAAGTCATCCCAATCATCACTCATGAGTCTTTCTTTCACTTTCTTCAGCTGTCGATCTTTCTTTGTTTCCTCACGGATTCTGTCAATGATGATTGCATGCTCTTCTTCAATGATCTGCTTGATCATTTTCTCTGTATCATCTGAGCCTGTTTCTGGAAGTGGGTGCCTGGAGAGAAAATCTAGTGGATCAGCTTCATCTCTTCCTGGCTCATAGACTAGTTCATAGTCTACGTCTTGCATTTCCATCACCCATTTCTCGATTCTTGGTGGAAGCTTTGCTGTAGGCTTGTTGAACATGGGGATCAGTGGTTTGTGGGCTGTTACTATCTTGAATCGTGGTGCCCCTAGAAGATACATTCTGAATCTGTTCTTTGCCCACTTGATTGCAAGAGCATCTTTCTCTGTTTGACTGTATCTCTTTTCAGCCTTTGTCATTGATCGACTGATGAAATGAACAGGTTGCACTCCTCTATCAGTGCGCTGGAATAACCCTGCTGATAGTCCATCATGGTAGCTTGCTTCAGTTCGAAGGATTATCTCCCTGGATGGATCAAAGTAGGCTATTACATCATTGCTTGTGATGCTGTCTTTCAGCTCTTCAAATGCTTTCTGTTCTTCTTGTCCCCATCTGAACTTTGTGTCTTTTTCTGTCAGTTTTCTCAATGGGGCTGTGAGACTTGCATAGCGAGGAATGAATTTTGATAGATATCCAATCATGCCAAGGAAGCTCCTCACTTCTCCCTTTGATTCTGGTGGTGAGCTCTCTCTGACTGCTCTGACCTTCTCCTTTGTGGGTTTCAGTCCATTCTTGGTGAAGAGATAGCCATAAAACTCAATCTGTTCAACAGCAAACTCACATTTCTCTTCATTGAAGGTGATGTTGAAGTCTGATGCTCTCTTGAAGACTTGTTCAAGTGTTGCGTTGTGCTCTTCTAGCGTCCTACCTCCTATCAGAATGTCATCTCTCTGACTAAGGCAGTATGGAATGTCACCAAAGATACGGCCAATAGTTTCATCAAATAAATCTTGTGATGACTTGGCTCCAAAGACTAATCTCTTGGGACGCAGGTTTCCCCATGGCGTGCTGAATGTTGCCACTTCTCTCGATCCTGGTGCAAGCATAAGCTGGTGGTATCCATTCTTCATATCAAGCTTTGAAAAGATCTTACATTCGTGGAATTTGTATGTAAAATCTTCAACCACGGGCGTTTGTGTGATTCTACTCCTTTCCATTTGCTTGTTTACCACCCTTAGGTCAATACTTGCTCTGATCATGTGTGACTCAAGTTTGTCTTTAGGTGTCTCATTGTACCTGGGTTTCGGCTGTACTACCAAAGGAGAACACCATGTGACAGGTTCATCCTCAGGGATAGGCTCAAAAATGTCTTCATCCACACAATGATCAAGCCATTCCTTCAGGGGTTTCTGAAGGTGATATGGTACAGGACGTGGTTTCTGTGCAACTGGTGCTGCTCCCTCCTTCATATGGAAGTGTGCATAGATGTCCTGGTCATTTTTCTTGTCATAGATCCTTCCTACACCTTGGAAAACATGTCTGTTCTTCTGAAGTATCTCATCAACAGAAGCTGGTGCTGTCACTTTTCTAGCTTGCTTCAGAGTACCATCTGCTCGGATCTCCAACATTCCAAGAGCAGTAGCCGACTCTTCTCCTAGTAGTGGGATACTCTGCATTCTTCCTCTTATCACATAGAACTCTGTCTCTATGCTTTTAGTCTTGTTTTCCACAGTTGCTATGAACTTTCCTTTCACGTCAAGTTCAGAAGTCAAGTCGTTCAACTTGATGTTCGTAGGTGATAGCTTCAAGTCTTGGGAAGATCTGTTTGCGAGTGCACGGAATTGGTGCTCATCCATGAGATTAACTTCAGCTCCACTATCAACCTCAACCTTCACATCAAGGTTAGCAATCCTGATTTCAATACGCTTGTTAGCATCCCCCACTTTCTTAATCCTGACCATTTTTGCCTGTTTGGTCAGATGCTGGATAAAGTCATCGTCTGAACTCGTGTCCTCGTGTTGCTTCTTCGCAGTTTTCTTGACTGTGCTTGGACGTTTCCATTGCTTACTCTGTCCTTTCTTTTTGTTATCAGTTTTGACACTTGAGCTAGATTTACACACAGATGCGAAGTGGTTATACCTTTGGCATTTGTTGCAGCGTTTACCATATGCTGGGCAATCCTTTCCTGCTGGGTGTCGTCCCACCATGCCACAATATGCACAGGGCGTGGTTTGTGTTTTCTGCTTGTGTGCATACGCTTTCTGTTTCTCAATCTTCCTAACTTCGTGAGTACTCATGTCTGCAACTTGCAGTGACACATCTTCTTGCTGTGTAGCTTCGCTCAGCAATTGATCAAGATTCCATCCCTTACTGATTGCTTTCTGTATTAGGGAAGTGTTCTTCAAGGTCTGGATTAAATGTTCCAGAATCCTCTCATCGAGTGCAGCTCCAAACTCACACTCTGCAGCCTTCTCTCTCACTCTAGCAGCATATGCAGCAGTTGTCTCCCCTTCCTGCATCTTTGTCTTCAAGAACAAATAGCGAGCATGATGCTTATTTTTCTTGGGCGTGTAGTAATCATCTAGCTTTTTCTTTATCTTCTGGAAAGCGTTCATTGGGTGTTCTGCATTATTCTCTGCTGGATCTGGGAGTGCTCTAGCTAACCGAGCAATTTCTTTTCCCCCATAGATGACGAGTGCATCAGCTTGATCTGTCGGATCCTTTATTCTGAAGTAACGGAATTCTCTCTCTAAACCTTCTATCCACTCCTCCCATGCTTTTCCAGTTGATATCTGATCATCTGGATGAGTGAAGGGACCAGTCTTCAGATTTCTGGACTCGCTTACGACGGTTATTCCCTCAGTCATCATCAATTCATATACTCATCTCATTCACAAACATGAATACCAGTACGCGGGGCTCGATATCGAAACTGCGCGGTAACCAGATATAGCTTAATCAGTCCGTACTCACCGCAGTGTCGTTGTAGCCTGTACAAATCAATGCAAAACAGTCCAATCTCCGAATCGAATCAAACTTTTGGCAGGGTCGCCATTGTAACATCTGACATCAAATCCAATCGCTAATCACGGCCATCGTTTTCATGATCCATATTACTCAGATCACGCGACTGAATAACTCACACAGAGTCCAAAAGTTAACGTTTCATGAGACTTTACTTGGGTCTCTCAAATCAAAGTGTTACATAGAACGTGGCCATTATACTGAACGTTATTTATACGTTTCTAGTCTAATAGTCTTAGATTCAGACTTTTATATGTTTCTACTCGAGGATACTACAATTACGTAACCGGGAGGGGGCGGACAGTGAGGTGTTCTTTCTGCTTTTTGTGGATTATTGAAAGGAAAATGATGTTTACCGACATGTATTTGTATTCTACATCTACATGTACTTAGCTTTCCATCGATCTATGGTTGTATTTGCTTCAGTTGGGGTCTTTAATGTGTCCATGATGATTGATGACAACTATTAATGGTGTTAAGCAGTGGTGAAGTGCCGAAGTCAAGTTCATTGGATTTGGGGTGGGGGCACCGGTCTTACATGGAAAATTCATTGCGAATTTGGGTAATTCCATAAATAAGGGAGCCAATTTGTGACATTTTTGTTGTCCCTTTTACATATGAAACCCACATGTTTTTATGGCTCATAATGAAAACACCAATAGTGGAGTGAGATTGTAAAGTGATCTCCAAGCATAATGTTGCATTGTCATGCTTAGAATCACCTTACAATCGTACTGCACTATTTGAGTCTTTACTCAGAGCCACACAAACATGTGGGTTTCATATGTAAAAGGGACACCAAAAATGTCACAAATTGGCTGCCTTATTTATGGAATTACCCATTTACATGTACAAGGCTACTGATAGAGGGTGCGGGAAGGGGATCCTATATTGTAATTCGGCTTGTCAGCTTGTCAGACATATATGTAGCCGCAAGTAATGTATGCACACTGGATTCCAAGTATTGAAGTTCATTAATAACAGGTTATTGAAATACTTTGTTACTAGGTCCCCAGGAAAGAAACATCAATAAATTTGAATAAATTTTGTCTATTGAATACTGATACGCACAGATTGTGTGGCCTTGATTTTTCTAAAAGTGGAAAATCTAATTAAATTCGCAGCAATATTCCTGAAAAACTACAAATGTATTCAGAGAAATGTCATGAAACTTGCTCCCAATAAATTTTACATCCCTCAACTTTACAATGTAAAACCCTCAGACTCCAGATACATGTACGAGGTATAATTTTTGAGTTCTGAACGATAAAACGTGTCCACTGTTTTTTTCAACACCTAGTACAAGGAGAACAACGCGAGACTATACACTGTACATGTACATGTACATGTACAAACACGATTTTTTTTTTTGGTTGCTTTTTGGAAATACAGTACCTGTCAGCAACACTGTTCCTCACCTCCTGAAGTCATTGGACAAGTTACCAGTGATTCTTATAGAGGTACTTTTTTCTCATTTTTAGGTTGTCACAATTCCTGTGGTAACATCCTAGAATGGACAGGTATCTGATCAAGAATAAGGGGTGCTCTTCCTCTACGACATCAAAGGCCACAGAAGAAGACCCAAAAGTGAAAGGTCAAGATGAAGAAGAGACAGATGAGAAGGAGATGGATCATTCTAAAGGGAGCAAGGTTAGTATGTTTCCAAATGGAAAAGTCATCTTGATCATGTTACTTTTAATGTCACACAGTCTGCCCCAGTTTTACAAGGTGTTATGACATAATATGTATGCTCTTGTGACAATAGACCTCTTCGGTAATGTAAGCAAAAAAGTATACAGTGCCTTTCAAACAAAGGTTTTTCTTGACAACATGAAAGCTTGCCAGACATAGCAACAAGTAATGTATGCTAACTGGATTCCAAGCGTTGAGGCTCATTTATTAAAAAAGGAGTTAATTGAAAAGCTCGTCACTAGGTGCTCAGAGAAGGAAATGTGCATAAATTTGTATACATTACAGAACCGGTCTATCGCTCCGGGCTCTAGTTTGTCAAAGATCTAGGGTTTAGGGTTGCAATAGAGCGCTTCTGTAATGTATACAAATGTATGCACATATGTTCTCTGAGCACCTGACGACGAGCTATTCCATGAACCTGCTGTTTATAAATGAGCCTCAATGCTTGGAATCCAGTTTGCATACATTATTTGTAGCTATGTCTGGCAAGCTTTCAGGTTGTCAAGAACAACCTTTGTTTAAAAGGTATGCATAAAAATTTGCAAAAATCTGATGAAAAAGGAAGAAGGTTATGAAAAATTGAAAGTTGTGTTGACCAAGTACTGTGGGGGATTTCCTATCGACAGTTCAGTTGCTATGTGTGATGTCATGTAGAGAGAACTCTTCCACTCCTTATGTACAAACAATTATCTTTATTTGTAATGCATTTTTAACCCTTTGCCTACCGGATCAACCCTGTATTAAACCAATGCGATTTAGAGAATTCACTAGTCATCGGGTTAAGTTAACCCATTCAGGACAGGAATTATTTAAGGGCTAAATTGATCACATTCTGTTCTTCAAATTGGCAATAATTTCCTTTAGTGCAGTGCTACGTCGTTTTAATAAGGTGTAATCTCTTTGAAAACAATATAGATGGTTAGAGATTTCGTTCGAAAAGTTTTAAAAATTGCCAATTTCGATGGAAAAAACAATGATTTTGACTTCTCAATGTGTTGCCAATTTACGTTTTTTAAAGCTTATTCACATTCTGTTCTTCAAATTGGCAACAATAATTTCCTTTTAGTGCAGTGCTATGTCGTTTTAATAAGGTGTAATCTCTTTGAAAACAATATAGATGGTTAGAGATTTCGTCGAAAAGTTTTTAAAATTGCCAATTTCGATGGAAAAAACAATGATTTTGACATCTCAATGTGTTGCCAATTTACGTTTTTTAAAGCTTATTCTCGTTTTTAAATTTCCTGGCACCAAACGCAGTATCGTCATGCAACAAATATGGACATAGTGTGTGCAGAAATTTGTGCTCTTTCTACTGCATCTGGTATACTTTTTAGAGCTCTGAATCAAAAGTTATTGAGCCAAATCACAAAAAGTGGTCAATTGTCTTGAAAGGGTTAAGCTAGTGCTACATGTACAAGGTACATGTACGTGTAAATCCAAGTCAATGAAGTAGTGAATTTCAGTGGCATGTTTATAAATCCCTTTGTAATGTTAGATATATATCATTTTTATGCCTCCGCCCACCGTACATTGTAGGTATTATGTTTTCGGGTCGTCCGTCCGTCCGTCCGTCCCCTTTTCGTTCTCGCGATAACTTCAAAACCGTTTGGCGGATCAGTTTGTAACTTGGCCCATGTATGCATATGGGAGGGACGATGAACTGATTAGATTTTGGAGTCTCAAGGTCAAAGGTCAAAGGTCATAGAGGTCATTATATACATAAAAATGGTTCATTCTCGCGATAACTTCAAAACCGTTTGGCAGATCAGTTTGTAACTTGGCCCATGTATGCATATGGGAGGGACGATGAACTGATTAGATTTTGGGGTTTCAAGGTCAAAGGTCATAGTGGTCATTATATACATAAAAATTGTTCGTTCTCGCGATAACTTCAAAACCGTTGGGCAGATCAACTTCTATCTTGGCCCATGTATTCTTATGGGAGGGACGATGAACTGATTAGATTTTGGGGTCTCAAGGTCAAAGGTGAAAGGTCACAGAGGTAATTATGTACATAAAAATGGTTAGTTCTCGCAATAACTGAAGAACTGTTTGACAGATCAGCTTCTAACCTGGCCCATGTTTGCATATGGGAGGGACGATGAACTGATTAGATTTTAGGGTCTCAAGGTCAAAGGTCAAAGGTCAGAGGCGTCATTATGTACATAAAAATGGTTCGTTCTTGCAATAACTTCAGTTGTTTGACAGATCAACCTCTAACTTGGCCCACGTATGCATATGTGAGGGACGATGAACTGATTAGATTTTAGGGGATCTCAAGGTCAAAGTTCAAAGGTCATAGAGGTCATTATATACATAAAAATGGTTCGTGATGTATGGAGTCTAGGCCTACCTATTTTAGAAATTTCAAGGGGACAGTGGTCTATTTGCTATAAAATATCTATTTCCTTGGTGTATTTGATGATTGTAAGTCATCAATGGTAATTAAGTTTTTTATTTGAAAATAAAATGAAATAAATTTTCTGTCTCCTGTGCTTTAGAAGTGAAAAGATTTGTAATTTTGATGGACCAATCCTTTTTAAAGTGTACATGTATGCCATACATACATAAATTCCGACCGCGCGTGGTCGGAGATTCATCTAGTTTGTTATGTTTCCATTGTCTGCAGAAGCAGAAAATGTCACCCTTTATCCTGAGAGAAGTAAAGGGAGACCTTTTTGATGCTTCCCTGAGCGAGAGCTTGGCCCATTGCATCAGTGCAGATGTGAGGATGGGGAAGGGCATAGCCACAATCTTCAAGGAGAAGTTTGGAGGAGTTAAAGATCTTCAGTCTCAAGGTAATAAGTTGCTTGGGTACATGAAGCTTAGCGAAATGAAGTTGATCGAACAAATAGATGTGTCCGGAACACAAAATGCTTAATTATTGAAAATCTCTCTTTTAAGGCATTGAGGTACCATGTAGAACCATATCATTAGGGCATGGAGCTAGTAAACATATCTACTACTTTGATTAGGCTTAATATTACCCCCCCCCCTAATGTCATTCAGATGTGTCAAATTACATGTTTTTAATTCACCAATATCACCAGCTACAGAGATGCCAAATGTTAGGGTTTCGCCGTATTGGTATCGGTTTTATTGCGCTTGTTACGGGAAACCAAACAAATATACACGTACACACATATAGGCCCCTGCGTATACATCTACACATTTTCTCACAAGCGCTCACTGAATTTCGCTACATGGGATGGGCACGATCGCTGTTGTGCATCAGGGATGCTGCGGCGCCCGTCAGACAGTGCTCCCATTTCGGTTGAATTATGGCGTGTTGGAACTCGCATCTTTGTTCATGAAGTTACTGCATCAGCAGGTACGAAAAACGCTCTTCATTTAAAGGGTCACTAAAATAAAAAAATAATTGCCCATTTTTCGTAGGAAGGTGTCATCAGGAGCCAAAAAATATCTATCACACAATTTTTTATGCATTCAGTCATATTTTATAATCATTTGAAAAGTACATTTTTGCTGATTTACACAGTCATAAGCCCCGCCCCTAAAAAAAACCCATCGAAGCGACATCGTGGTCACGTGATCTGTGACGCATGAAAAGTAAGGGAAAATATTCCACTAGCCTATACCGTGCGCGCCCGGAGGCCCCCGGCAGGCCCAGCCCGGTGCCGAGCATGATATTCACCGCATCGACCATTTGCATTGCGTATTTTCGTGTGTTTAATTCCTCACAATAAATTTGATTTGGGGACACAGTTTCATCAATAATGCCTAATCGGTGTATAGTTGCGGGCTGTAGCAAGACCCCTAAAGATGGTGTAAGCCTACATCATTTTCCTAAAGATGAAAATCTACGGAAATTGTGGGTCGAAAATGTAAAGCTCACGCGGGCAGAGTGGCAAGGGCCGGCCAAGTGAGTGGAGTACAATCTGCAGCGATCACTTTGCCGAAGATGATTTTGAGGATCCTGGCCTGTATTCCGAATTTGGCATGAAGAAAAGGATAAGCTAGCTAAAATAAAAGATTCAGCTATTCCAAAGATCAGACTTGGAGTCAAGTCTTCCAATCTGTTTTTCAACGACAGCAGCTGCAGCAGCTTCACCCGTAGACCGAAAATTCTGTCTCTCGTTCGTTAGCTAAGACGACCTAACGAACGAGAGACAGCATTTTCGGTCTACTTCACCCGTAACTCCAGGGAGCTCCAACGCGTTGGAGCTCCCTGGAGTTACTTCACCCACGGCCCTTCACCGTATTCTGCGAGGGGTTCAAACATATAATATGGTCGAATTTCCCCTTGCCACTCGAGCTTCTTCGCCTTCGGGGTCTGATAAATCATCTGATAAATCAGAGTTCGTATCTGCATGGCTCAGAAAAGTCCTCCAACTCGGAATCGCGGGCACTTTTCCTAAATCTGATGCTTGAGTGAGCAATTAACTACTTTGTTGAATGTTTAAAGATGTAACTTTTGGTGAGTCTTTTAATTTCATCTGGCTTGTTCAATCAATCACAAAGTTTTGATGGGATATATCAGGACACGCATTGAAAAAAGTCAGTTATTTCTTAAATCATCTTCCAATGATCAGAATCTAAAATATCTTAAGTCTTTCCATGACTCTCAACTTGGTTGATACCAGCCAGAACAAAAACAAACTTGTCACGAATGGATTTGCACCCTTTCACAAAAGTGGCTTTTGCTCACTCAAGCGTAAAAACTATCGGCAATATACTTCGGTGTCATTTGATAGAGGAGATTCTAAGCTAACCGCAGGTATGAAATTTTCCTGAAATATTTTGAATTATTTATTTGAAAGACTTTTTCATCTGTAATTTTTAAACGGTTCTCAACTTTGTTGATACCAGCAAGAAAAATTTCCAGCAAGTCTGAATTTTGCACCCTTTTACAAAAGTGGTTTTAGATCACTCAAGCGTAATAACTAGTAAGATTTTGTTAGTGTTATTGCATAGGAGGGACTGTAAGCTATCTACAAGAATTAAATGTATTGAAAAATTTAGAAATATTTATTTGGGGAGAGTTTTTCCAACTGTTAACTTTTGGGGGGATGCACTGTATAGCTTTTGTAATCTTTTTGTCCAAACCTTTAAATATGTCTGTGATCATGTTTTGTTTTTTCAGGTGTGAAGCCAGGAGGAGTAGCCGTGCTGAAGAGAGGAACAAGATTTATCTATTATATGGTGAGTAACTCATAATTGGAGAAGGTTTGTGGTCTTGTGGATATGTCACCGGACTGTGTATCACATAGTTCGTGGTTCAAATCCCAGCCTCAACACTAACGTCCTTTGTCAAGACATCAATCTACATTGCCACTCTTAACTAGGAGAGAATGAGTATCTGAAGATTTCCAACAGCCAATGTGACTGCCCTTGCTAGTACCCTACATGCATGCATATGAACAGTGCAAAATGGTAAAAATACTCCTTAAAAGAAGACACCACTGACAAATTTTGAAAAAATATGTTGTTCTGCATGTCCCTAGGAACTAATCAGTATCGAAATTGTAATTTTTGAACAGCCTACAAGTGCGTATATTTTGATATAAAAAGTATGTTTTTGCCACTGTCGATACGCAAATTGGCTCGTGTCGGCCAAAGCTGTCACGTCATTGCAGCACTTTGAGTTTCCACCACAATGCGTGTGCGTTACGCGTCCGTAAAAGCAGACGATATTCGCATGCATACAGCTCAATAGTATTCGTGGAGTTGCAAAAATGCTGTTGTGCCAGGCAATTTACTGTTCGAATCGTCGTGAAAATTGTCCGGGAAAATCCTTTTTTGCCATTCCTGATCCGAGAAGGATAGAGAAAGGTGTGCTGTATGGATAAGGAACATTGGAACAACCAAATTCAACGTCAAAACGTACATTTATTCCCGTTTTCGAGTGGTCTGTGAAGACCATTTTGACGGCGAAGACGAGGAGCAAAGTCATATGCCACTGGACCATTTCTTCGCCCAGAAAATCCCTCATTCATCTCCTTAGCTCAGATTACAAGCTTATTGAAGAATGTGATCAGATTTTACTTGAAGATTAACCAGGAATTTATGTTAATGTCGTACTTGCAGCTTGCTGCATTAGCTTTCCGCGCGTGCCTTAGAGTACACGCGTTAATAATGGGAAGCACGTACGAACGATGACAAACAGTAGTGCCAATTTTAATTTTATTAATTCGATCAATTGTAAAAAAAATTTGCTAAAGCACTTTATTTTTTCAGCAGATAATATTCAAAAATACAAAAAACTGAAAAATTAATAACATTTTCTTTTTGTCATGCATAATTGTGTCACAAATAGCATTTTTATAGGCGCTGTGAAAGCGATCTGTGTATTGCTCCATATCGGCATTACCGTGATTTGCCGTGGTTTTTGCAGTAGTGCTGCAGTGACGTAACGGATTTTTGCGGCTCGTACTAGTAGATATTGTAATATTTATTTTTTTAAAATCGAGATCTATGATTTTATCGACCTGAGCGATGAGTTTTTTGGTCATTCTGACTAGTTTTATAACATTAAAAATTGTTAAATTACTAAAATTTGTCAGTGGTGTCTTCTTTTAAGGATTGTAGATGCTGCAGACTTTTGTACGGGCATGAAATCTAATGACATGGGGTAATGAAAGCAACATTGTAAAGCACATTGAATTATTCACAAGTAATGCGCTATTAAATGTAAATTATTAAAGTATTATTACGCAAAAACTGATAGAAAAATGTTTGTATGATACAGTGACAAAATATATCGTTGGAGACTGAGGGAAGTTTAACTACAAATCACAGAGTTTATATAGTGAGTCCCCTGTAGAAACAATATCTGTCAATGAGTGGTGAAGTAAAAAGTGTTTTTAGAAAAGTGTTTGGGGAAGCAAGAAACCAATACATGCATGGAATCAAATGATCTTTTGTGTATGATGGTAAATAAACTGAAATAATTGAATGCTGCATTCAGTTCAATATTATACCAAGATCTATTCTGTTTTAATATGCATTTTAGGTCACAAAGGAGAAGTACTGGAATAAACCAACCTACAAATGCCTTCAAGATTCTCTTCAGTCAATGGCTGACCACTGCAAGAGGAACGGGGTGAAGGCACTGTCCATGCCTCGTATCGGTTGCGGGTTAGATGGCCTGAGGTGGGACCAAGTGAAGCGACACATCTCAGAGACCTTCAAGGAGTTCGACATAACAGTAACCATTTACACAATTTGATCATCAGCAGCTGCCTCAGGACTACATGTATCTGTGGGATGATGGTCTGGAAAGGTATGAGTTGATGTTGAACAGAATTCGGTACTTATTGGCTGTAACCATAGATTAATTATTAAATTAGATGAATAAAAACAAATTGAATAGGAAATATGAATAGAAACAAAGTGTTGAAACCTCAGTATATATGAAAATTGTAACAAAATTTCTTAGATTTATATGACAGCCTGATTTACTGCAATAAATCATATATACCTACCTATTATGCCAGTAGTCTTGACTACGGGACCCCTCCGAGAATTTAACACACCTGAGTCACAATATTGTGCGCACCCCTGTAATCCTATTGTCCCCTTCGCCACTCACGCGCGTCAACACGCTACGGCCATCTTCCTCTTTCTTGCTCGCCCCCGACGAGTTAGGACGTCTAGTCACAGCGCTCCTGAAATCAGGTCTTTTAGTATCTTTTAGGCGCGCTTTTTCGCATCTTTAAAGCACTTTTAGGTACCTATATTCTTTTAGATTATAGTACTTTGTGTTTTAGTAGTCACTCTTGCCGATTGCAAGGGATTTTTGATTCCTTTCCTTGGCATTTATTTTTCGCTTTCACGGTCAGCCCCACGTAGATATTTCTGTGTGTTTGCGGGTGTTTCCGTTTGTCACCGAGCCTTTGGGTTCGGTGTTTGTTCTTACGGTTTTGGCTGTGAAAATTTTTTGTGCGTATCTCCCAAATAAACTTTAGTCTTATTTACTGCATTCAGTTGAAGTATTTCTTATTTTGAAAAGTATACTTTATTGTCTGTTTTATTGCAGTGGTATGAATTCGGAAGAAGAAGCAGTTAGGTCACGGAGACCTGCTTCTTCCGAAGAGTCGTCTAGCAAGACGACTTCGGAACATGGGGGAGGGAGGAGGGCTACGGGTAAGTTGCCTAGTGGTGTTTCCTTGCAGAGTTTGCCAGTCTCGGAGCTTGCGGCTTCGGGACGGGTGGCGTTAACTGAGTCTGGATTGTCAACTCCGAAGCCCGTGGCTTTGGGGTGGGTGGCGTCAGATTCTAGTGGTTTGGATATCTCGAATCCAATCCCCCGGTCGTCAAGACCAGAAGGGGGGGGGCGGTTGTTTCCCGTACGGTAGCGTTCACTCGCTTAAATCCGTTAGGGGAGACGCGCCCCACTACTGCAGGGCAACCCACGGGCTTAGTCCATGTTGGTCTGGGTTCTCAAACCCTAGCCCCCGTGCCGATGCCATATGGGGGAACGAGTACTTCCCGGGCTGTCTACATTGCCAGCTAATGGGAATGCTCGAGCTAACAGTTATGGACGTGCGTGACTACTAGTGCTCCCCTATTGCCGCTTCCTAGCGGTCCAATAGTGGGTTCACACGCCTTTAGTAGTCATCGGGCACATACCGAGTCATCTCGGTCTGCCCCCGCACTGGGTGCTTTTAGCTCCCAACCCATGGCTACCGCATCTTCTTGCTTAGCCAATATGGGTGATTTGAGCGAATCTTTGGGGTTACACCCTGAGCGCTCTAATCCCTTTGAGGGAGGGGGTCGTGTTTCCGAAGCGGCTTCGGAGATCCGAACGAATCCGATTAAGCGCTCTAAGAAAAGGGTTTCGGCTACGACTCTTGTCGAGCCAGCCAAGAAAAAGGCCAAGAAGAAGGCAAAAAGTGGCAAGGCTTTGCCGGCCTCTTGCCCGTCTGGCCTGGCTAACCCGGCTAGCTCCTCTCAAGCTGATATGTTCAGCATGATGCGAGCTTTTGCTCAGGATCAGGGTTGGTCCTTTGTACCGGCTACTTCAACCCTGGCTTCTGTCCCTATTCAGGGGTCTGACTTTGAGACTAATCAGCCTTTTGTGATTGATTCGTCTTTGTCTGAGTCGGGTTCGTATGTGCCTCCTATTCCCGCGGCCCTTGGGGCGCCGCCGGGCGAGGAGACTTTTGTTGAACCATGCGGGGCTCTGCCTGCTGAGTCCTTTGTTTGCGGTCCTTTGTCTCATTCCACTCGGGTGGAACCAGACTTGGAGGCGGCCTCTCAAGCTTCGGTTTCTGAATCGCTCGCCCTGTGTGGGATGGAAGCGATTGCTTTGTTGTCTAAATATCTCCCTGAATTTCAGTTAGCCCGCGCGCAGGGTTCGACTTCGCGTTGGTTTAAGCAGCAGGATTCCTACGAGGGTATTGCTCTCGAGGAGGATTTCAAGCTGGAGTATGACCGCATTGAGGCTGCGCTGTTGGTTAAGCGCCCTACTGCAGTTAAGGGTAAGGCATTCGCCTTCGGTTCTCAGGATCAAGACAGCTTTTTCAAAGCTAAGACTCTTTCTCCGGAGATTTTAGAAGTTGGTCGTCGCTTGCAGGCGACTAATCCGCTTACCTCCGCTACGTTCAAGGCGGAGGATAAGCTTTGGTTTAATGTTGAAAACCAGGTTAGGTGAGGTATGCGTTTGGCGGCTTTTCAAGGGTTTCTCTCCGACCTTAGGTCCAGGGCTGACGAGTTGAATGTTACTGATGGTGACAAGCTGGTTATTGACGACTTGCTGCATACTCTGTTTTGTCTGCAGTGGTCGCAGCTTTCCACCGCAGCTGCTTCGGTTACGTTCCGTCGCAGGACCTTGGCTCTCTCGGCACTGGGTGTTAGAGAGTCGGGCATTGCTCAACTTCTCCGGGATGTTCCGTCTCGGGGTCCTTCGCTTTTTGGTGGTAAATTCGCTACGGTTTTTCAGAGAGAGATCGATGCGCGAAAACAGATCTCGGATATGACTAAGCAGTTTCACACTAGCTCTAAGTCGACGCGGGCCCCTGTCTGGCGGAGGCCTGCTGGTCCCGCTTCGGGTCAACGCTGTCGTGTGTCTCGGGTCCCGCCTTCTGAGCCGCCTTCTCGCGGCCTTCGGTTGTTTTGTTACCTGGACGATTGGCTTCTCCTTGCGGAGTCACGCGATCGTTTGTTGGACGAGACTCGTTTGCTCGTCTCTCTTACTCAAGACTTAGGTTTCCTAATAAATTAGGAAAAGTCAGAGTTAGTTCCTACTCGCAGCCCAGTTTTTCTGGGGGCGGTGTTAGACATACGGAATCAGTTGGCTCGGCCCAGTCGAGACAGGATTCTCACCATTGTCTCTGCGGCTCGCAAGCTCTTGCTGGCCAGAAGGGTCACGGCCAGACAGTGGCTTCCGTTTTTAGGTTATCTAGCCAGTCTAGTCGACGTTCTAGAGGACTGCCGGCTCCTCATGAGACCTTTTCAGAGACATCTCCTCAGGTTCTTCAAGCCGGGAAAAGACTCTCTTTTGGTCTGGATTCCAGTACCAGTAAGGATCAAGTCTCTTCTCTCTTGTTGGACGAGCGAGGAGTTTCTGGCGCGAGGCAGGTCCTTCACTGCCCCTCTCCCGTCGATCTCGGTTTCGACGGACGCCTCTCGGTTGGGGTGGGGAGGACACTGCAACGGCAGCACGGTTGCGGGGGATTGGTCTCATCTTGGGACTCTTCCCCATATCAATGTCCTGGAGTTTATGGCAGTTCTGTTGACCTTGCTCCATTTCAGAAGTCGACTTCTCAGTCGTTCGGTTCTGATTCTCACGGACAATGTTACTGTGGCGGCATATATCAATCGGCAGGGAGGCACTCGTTCGGCTGCCCTGATTGCCCTAGCAGCTCAGCTGTGGAGGTGGTGTCATCGCATGGCGATCACACCCGTGGCCTCTTTCATCCCCGGTCGGGAAAAACTCATTGCGGATTTTCTGTCTCGGGGCAGGTATCTTCCATCGGAATGGATGCTCCATCCGGAGGTCTTTTGCCGCATTCGCAGTTGCCTAGGTCCACTGGAAGTGGATCTATCTGCTTGGCCCCTGTCAGGGAATCTGCAAGACAGTCGGGTCTCTTTGATAGAGCCGCGGACTTTTTAATGTCCAGTCTGTTTCAAGGTGTGGCGCTTGTTGATATTTTGAAGGCTGCTTATTGGCATTCGTCCAATTCCTTCATTTCTTGCTACCTTAGGGATGTCCCCGTAGGTGAGGCTATGTTTGCGTCAGCCACCTTGAAGGCCGCTGTGTCTTCTTTGTAATCTTTGGTGTAATCCTATTCCCTTCTGCTTGAAACATGCCTCCCGGTCTTTGAGTTGGCGCTGGTCTGGCATAATAGGTAGGTATATATGATTTATTGCAGTAAATTTGTAAAATCAGCACTGATTTTCTTATTTACTATATAAATCTATATACCTACCTATGACCCTCCCTCCTTCCCCTCACCTTGCAAGCAACATGTTTCTACTTGGGGTTGCTCGCAAAAGAGGAAGATGGCCGTAGCGTGTTGACGCGCGTGAGTGGCGAAGGGGACAATAGGATTACGGGGGGTGCGCACAATATTGTGACTCGTGTGTGTTAAATTCTCGAAGGGGTCCCGTAGTCAAGACTACTGGCATAATAGGTAGGTATATAGATTTATATAGTAAATAAGAAAATCAGTGCTGATTTTACAAATCGTCCATTATTTTATTTTATTTATTTTTAGGACTGTGCATTTCTGTCTTAATCGTCCGATAGATTAAATTTATTTTTTAGCGTTGATATCCAATGTAGATTATGCTGTACTCTGAGAGAATTTTACTCTTAGTCATTCTGAAAATTATTTTGAAACACACTTTCATTCTTCCATTTTCTTTCAAGGATACAAAAGAAAATTACTGGAAGAAACCAACATGCAAATACCTGAAAGACTGAATAGTCGATGGCAGACCACTTCCAGGGCAACGGAGTCAGGCCTCGTATAAAGTGAGGGTTATGATAGATGGACTGAAATGGGAACAACTTGCACTCTGCAGTACAATCTTACATGATTTGATTGTTAGTAACTGCCTCCAAATTACTTTGAGAGTGAGGTATGAAAAGGTAGTTATTGCTGTTAAACATAGGTCTAAAGCAGACGTCACTGTATTGTGCATCCTTCTAGCGGCCATCATGCCAACTTCTGGGTGCTTCAGTTGACATCGATCCAGTTCTAGAAAATGATTCCAGTTAATTCATCTACATGTACACGTACCATTTAACAGCTTCTGTTATGTTACGAAATATAATGCAAAGGTAGAAATGAAATCCTGTTTTGACTTTTGCCAAAAAGATTGATTGCACCAGATTGATAGTGAGTTTCAGCAGCCAAAGTTGGAGAAAAGTCTTCGCAAATTGCATTTAAATAATGTGCATATCTTATTGGTTTGCAATGTTTTTTGTTGAACAAGAGACTCGATCAAAGCAAGCTAGATTTGATATTACTACATTTTTTTAACACTTCAGTTACTACATTTTTTTAACACTTCAGTTACTATTATGCGTGATAAATGTTCTGAAAGGTGATGTGGGATTGTAGCAAGGTTCACAGATATGATAAACAAGTAATCCTAACTAATGCATCTGGATGATTGAAACTTCTTTGTTCATTTGTTTTCATTTCTATTTCACACACCATGATAAAACCATAAGCATACACAGATAATGGTCATGATATAAAGTCGTGAAAACGTCATCTCCTCATGCAAGCAGGGACTATTATTGATTAATCGAGACGGAAGTAGCAAAGCATTCTGTGTGAAAAAGAGCCTTCACATGTTCCTGGTCAAAATTGCAGTGTTTTTGCAGTTCAGATAAGTGTCAAAAGGAAGATCCCAGCTAATGCATCTGGATGAATGGAATCACAAGCCAATAGTTCCTTGCTCGGTTGCATTCTGTGTGAATGAAGCCTTCACATGGTTTCTTGATTAAACTTCCGTAGTGTTCCAGAGGTCTGGAATCTGATGTAGACTTCAAAGATGGTTGTAGACATTCATAGCTCTGAAATTTCTTGCTCTTGGGGCATGGTCAAGAGCACTTTGATAAAGAATATTCTCTATTTCTTTGACATCAATGTTAGATAATGTTAGCTGCTTTCAAGGCAATAAAGAATACAATGGTGGCCTTCGGATATTTTAGGAAGGCAGATCTGCTAAGCTAAATTTGATCTTATTGATTATGACCATTTGTAGAAATTTATTAGTTTTATCGACCGTAATAACAACCAAGAATGAGATAAAGAATTGATTTCAGCCATCAAATTAACACTGACTTTGAAGAGATTGGCATGAGATCTACCTTTCCTCAGTTCAGCTATGGCCATTTTCAAGGATATGTTGTGGTATTTACAATTAATGGCGCTACCAGTCAGACCCAATCTCAAAAATTGGAGTATCGGACTATACTTTGGTTTGCGATATTCTCGATAGACTCGCAACAGCGTTTCGTAAAAATGCAGGGGCCGCCATTGAAGAACCATTGCAATTGCAGCCCTCGATCTGATAAATGAGCAATGAAAACGGCAGACTCACAGCTTTTTGTAAAAATGCAAGGGCCGCCATCGAAGAACCGTTGCAATGGCAGCCTTGCCGCATACACTCAAGGGCATGATTCCTCTCTGGCCTTCTCTCTCTCTCTCTCTACTTCTCTCTATGTTCTCACTGTTGCTCTTCTTACAGATGAACTCCTTTTCGAAATGCATCGAAACATAGGTTTGAAAATGACACGCATGGAATACATGAAACACTGGCATTTTTTATTTGATTAACAACAAATATAAAATAAAATAATGATCATTAAAACAGAGATTTCCTGATATTTAATAACTGAATTCATTTAAACCCGAAGTAAAAATCGATGTACATTACATTCAGGGCTATGTCTATTCCAACATTTTTCAAGCGTTATAGGCATAATTTAATTTTTTGATAAAGAACTGAAGTAAGAATATTCCAACAATGAATGCAGCGATGATCTGTAGAAAGGCGCAGATGCGATAATTCTAAGATTAGCAAAATGAGCACCTGTACTGTTGGTATCTTCATGCAGATTGGGATGATCGTGTACAACACACTCAATTGTGTAATAATACAGCCAATGTTGAAACTTCATTGTCTCTATAATCAAGGAGTTATCACAGAACTGTACATGTATGTAAATAATTGCAATGTAGCCTTTTGCAGTTTTCTTTACTTCTTTTCCTTGCATTTGTTCCTAATGAGCCTGTTTTCTCTTTTGCTAGATGACACTTTGTTTCTTGTCCATGAACAATTTGAATGACTGCACATAGCCAAATTTCAAGCCGGTATTGAACCACTGTCTTCAAAAGTTCCTCCCCATGAGGCAGATCATTGCCCTGCAGAATATTCCAAATATGGAGCACATGTACATATAATTTATAAGGCCCCATAGAGTTTCTCCTTTACTGGCTCTGCCCTTCCTATGTTTGGGGCTTTCCAATTCCATGGCTCTGAAAAATATGTAAAAAGCATTGTTGACCTCAAAAAGTCCTCCATGATTCTGGACAGTTGTCCAAACTGAAGTATAGGCTAGGAAGGAGTCGGCTTGTGTCTTTTCATCTTCCTTGGTTTTATAAGTTCATCCAAGAACTTCACAAATTAATGCGCAGTCTCTGACTTTGTTCGCCTCTACCTTTTTCGTACAAAGCCCACCATCTCCACCAATGGCAAACTATCACTGTTGGATGCCAAAATCAATTGAACATTAGACGGTAAACGCTATAAGAACAATTTGCTTCAAAATTCCGCCCTCGCTCTTTTTGTCACCATCAATTGATTCATGCGACGGAGCAGCTGAGATGGCTTTCTGTCGCCAAGCTCCTCTTCGGTAAGGAGCATTTGTACCCTTCTTTGCTCAGAAGCGGTTGTTCGCTCAATCAACAGTCTTTATTTCAGCATATTGCTCTGTTGCAGGAGGATTAATAAGAATGCCGCAAACTTCTTGTGCTCTTGAGAAGTCACTTGGTCGACGGTTGCAAGTTTTTATTTATGAAAACATTGCCATCTCCCCTTATCCCAACTAATGAAGTCTTTTACCTTCAAATCCTTAGGTGACTTTCGTCTCTTGTAGATTTTATCTCTTGCCCTCCTTGATTTCAATTTAATGATAATGGGTTAAGGCTTTACGCTTATATTCCTCACTGAGATCCATCTCCTTGACCATCTTTTCAATGATATTGGCATGTATCCCAGTTTTAGCTTCAGCGTAATGAGTGTAGTAGCTGTGTAGAGTACTCATAGAGTGGAGAACTAAATGTCCACTTTCTTTGAGTAGCTTGTATGTAGCCGAGGACATTCTGGAACATTAGTTGCATTCTTTTTTGTTCTTTTTTCCAGAACATGCCTCCTGGTAGTTGGGTCTCAAGCTGACGTTCCATAACTTCAAGTGTACCATGTATCAGCCTGCTTAGTAGGTCATCGACATCTTTCCGGTCTTCGATGGGGACTAGGGAGAGGGTAGGCCATGACTCGTCTTGTATGTCATCTGCGAAGACTGATTTCCCCTCGAAGATCAAACTGGGCTGATGCTCCCACTTTTGAAGTGTGTTGAAGGCCTGCAAAAACAACTCGTTCATTTCCAGGATTGGCAAGTCCTTGCCTACCATGGCTTTCCAGGGACTCATGACTGTAAAATGAATTAAGCCAAGACACCTTATCAGAACTTTTGACGCACTTGTCCAGGCATTCATGAAGGCTTTCTGAAGGTTGTTCTGCGGCCGCTGTACTTTAGTGAAATATTCGTGCATTCCTTCTCCGCACCTGAATAATATTGCTGAATTTGCAAAGAGAATAATTAATCTATTTCCTACCCAACGTGGCAGACTAAATGGCAAACCCTTATCATGAAGAAAGGTTATAAGAGCAACATTATCTCCACTTGCGGCATTGTTGAACAGTTTGTCAGCTGCTATCAGAAGTGCTTGGGTGGCACTTTCCCCTGGCTTCTGGTATGGCATTGATACTGATGCAGCTGCTTGTTTCTTCTTATCTTCACTGCACAAGATGGTATTTATCTGTCGAGCAAATGAATCCAGAGGGTGCATTGCACAACGGAAGGAGTTGAGTTGCCTCCCCACTTCCTGCTCCAGCTCTCGATCCACAGCATTATTTGTTGCACAGCGATCAGTCATGGTGTTTGTGACCTTTCCAAGAAGATCCTCCTCCACCTCCCGACAAGATGTGTTAATAGATTTTATGTAGTCCATTGCTGTACCCCCTGGTTGTTGCTGAACACCTGTGACGAATGTTGCAGATGGCGTTGCCACCTCAATTTCTGCAAGGTGTCCCAGGCGACCCTTTGTTGTGTCATATCGCCTTCCCCTTCTACCCCCATTCTTAACTGTTCTCTGGATATTGTTTTCATTTCGGAAGCAAAACGAGCCTGGGTTGAAGTGGATGGTAGTTTATTGATGGCCTGATGGCCAAGGATCTCCATGACGGTGCGGATCACTAAACTTTGTGCTCTGCCACACCTTGATCCTAAACATGAAATTGATAACCGCGAGTCACTGACCCAATATTACCAGACATATTACTAGTATATATGAATATAAAATTACAAAGATGGTGAGAAAACATTTTATTTTTTTAATTAGGATTGGGGCCCTGTAGTATGACAAATACGCTATATGCATTTGCAGCGTCAGTAATTATTTCTACAACTGGCAAAATCATAAAATGATTGAATGAGTTTTATTTTTTTTTAAATTATAATCTTGAGAAAAAGAAGCCAAAGAAATAGCAGAAGATAAACGAGAAAAGAGAAAGAAGAAAGGAAGAAAGAGGAGAGAAAGAAGAAAGGAAAAAAGAGGAGAAAAAGAAGAATGCAGTCTTCTTTATTAGCACAGATGTCAGCCTTATTGCTTTGCTTATTTGCCCTTTGGTTCCTTCATTTTATTTCCTTTTTTAATTTATATTTTTTATTTTATTATTATAATTATATATAAATATATATATTTTTTTATTTTATTTTTTTATTTTTTATTTTTATTTTTTATTTTTTATTTATTTATTTATTTTTTATTTTTTTATTTTTTATTTATTTTATTTATTTATTATTTTTTTTTTTTTGGGGGGGGGGGGGGTCTTGTACTTTGTTACAATGCATCATGTAAGCAGGGGCAGTGCTAAACTAGTTTGAATAAATTTGGAGGGGGTGGGCAAGATGGTAAAGATCCTTATTCAGTTTATCCTCTTGTTGATTCCTTAAAACTGGTACCGATATGAAGGCAGGAACACGATCCCCTCTGCAAAAAATCCATCTTATTTTATTCATCAAAGTTTACAGGAGTCTGCATAAGTCGACCCCTCTATTACTGTAGTCGAAAAATTGGCTAAGTCAAAGCAATAAAGAGATTCAACTTACACAGAATCACCTGTATTTAATTTTGGAAGTTATTTCGTCTAATAATGTCATTTTCAGCAAAAGAATAGAGTCCAACATGTTGTGTATCTGGAATGTCAATTTAAAACGGCAATTTAAAGTTATACAACTTACAAGCAATATAATGTATAGTATATATAATAAAGAACAAACATTGATGATTGGTGTTATTTTATAACTAGTTATTGTTGAGTCCGAAGACAAAAGAGAAGACTTCATAAAACTTAAACTTCAAAGCGTCCGGACGCACGACCCCCATCCTGTATGTAGCTTGCATACTATAGCACTAGCGCATAGAGCATGCACAACGATCCCGAGACCAAGAAACTCTTGAGCTAATCCACTTCAATCTTTGCAACCGATTTATATGTCATACAAACACAAACAGTACCTAAATCTATGATATTTATTTGTGTAGTTTAACATATTTTTACGAAAGTTCATTCTATTCCCTTTCCAATGATACCATTTTTATTGAATTTGGCCCATTGGTTACTGAGCTGTGGTCATTTAAAACTGGGATGTCATGCCCATTTTCGCTGAAATTGCCCAAAATGGGTGTGTCCTCACGCGAAATCTGTGCATCGGACTGCGCTCAAAAAAATTATGTTGCATTGGGCCATTACAAATAACCTACATACCAAATTTGAACAAATTCTGAGATGGTGCGATTTAACCCATTGGGTGAATTGACATGGAATCACCCAATCCAGAAACCTGATCAGATCATTATCCCTAAATGCATACCGTACATGACCCAAGTCTGAAGTTGATCCATCCAAACATGTTTCTTTAGTTATCGCAACAACAAAAGACAGGACAAATGAACAGAAAGATCGACGACCCCCCCCCCCCACAAACACGATAGGCCCCCCCAAAAAAAACAAACAATAATAATGCCTCAGGCACCCCTAGGGAGGGCACATAGTATAATGTGTGGTGGGTATGTGCAGCAGAGAAGATTCCTATTTTCTACACTTAAATTTCTGATCCAGTACATTTAATTTTTCTCTCTTTAAGCAAAATAAGAAAGAAAACTGTTCCCAAAGCATCTCATTTTTCCTTTTTTGTCACCGGCCACTTTGATCCATTCAAAAGAGCATTGATTTTTTTGTGAAATCTGCTTGAAAGCATACATCGAAGCTCAAATTCAGCAAATCAACGCCTTTGTCTCCCTGCCTGCATTGGTGCTGCAGCCTGTTTGGAGGGTGGGTACATGTATATTTCAGCCCCATATACAGTTGCATACAAGTCTTCCATTTTCATCCCATTTTCAGTAACAACCTTTTCTCAATTAGGCCATTCCAAAGTCCCTGTTTTTCATTTTGTCCATAGCACATACCTACCACTTTTTGGGTGGAGTGCCCCTAGTGCATGGTGGCCAGGCAGAGGCATATAATAATGAATTTGGCTGTCCCTGCTGGTGTAGCCCCTAGATCCTCTCAAGACCTTCATTGTAAATATCAATCTTACCTGACAGGTCGGGATCAGGTAGGTCACTATACTCTCATCACTGTCACTGCTGGGATCATACTGAAAAGAGATATTTTTAGTGAAAAATTATGAATATTTTGTGTATGTGTCCGATATTACAACTAAATCATGAACAGTGAATATATTACAGCTGCATAATCATAAAAAGTATGCAAGTCTAGACTGTGTGAGGAAAAAAAGATTCTTTCTACCAGCCAAATTTTAGTGTGTTTTCAGTTTGAACTTTTATCAATACAGTGGCGGATCAAGAATTTCGAAATATAGGAGGTACAAAGACCAAATTAGAAAATAGAGGGGGCGAAGATGACAATTTTCTTGAGATTTAGTATATTAATACGTATGTTCAATGGGTTATTCTCAAAATATACAGGGGGCGCCCTGTGCCCCCTCCTAGATCCGCCACTGCAATGACATTACTTGATCAAGACATCACAAAAACTTTCATTAATTTCATGTAGGCCCATAAGTGACTTTCGACATCATGACCGTAATATGTAGAATTATTGTCACCTCCACAAGTTTACAGACACACTAAATTAATTACAAGTTGATCTCCAAACTAGACTTGAAATTGTGAGCACAAGCTATTTCTATTCAAGTGACCTTGGACCCCAATCAGATCAGTTTCACCCTCAATATATCATTCAAAGACTGAAACTGATAGCTCCAAAAAAGGCCAGGATATTTGAAAACTAATTTCATCAATTTAAATATGCTCTGTGACACTTGAGACCTTTCGATACCAAAATTATTGTCATTCTCATGTACATGTAGACAGGTTTTAGTTGATACCCAAAAAGGGATCTTATTGTGGGAATGATCTTTGTGTATGCAAGGATTCCTCTGACATTTGACCTTGTCATCCTGACTCATATACAAAAAAAAAATGATTGAAGATTACATCATAAATGCAACTGGTATGAGACAGATTTCAGCCATTTTCATACAAATACAAATATTTTGTGACCTTTACACCATAAATCTAATAAAATCATTGCCCCATGTCATCTATGACCCAGATTATCCATGGATACAATATTTGACAGCGCCAAATACAAATGTCTACAGCATAGGTAATCGGTATCATTAAAGTTTATTCTTACATTTCTTTTAGTAAGTAGATATAACCGGATCTTTACTCCTGGTTGAGCCGCTTGTTCTAGACTCCAGTCCTCAGGTACCTCATGGGCTCGGAAATCAGCCAGTTGAACTTCCATGTTTTTCCAATCACCCATTTTTGAGATCCCATTAGGGAAAAAAGTGTTCTTCCCAAGGGTAATTAGCTCCTCTGTAGTCGCATCACGTTTCATTCTCAAAGTTGGTGATCCCCCTCCCCGGATCGCTCTCACCTGCAAATACTCACGCCTTTTGGGGTTATAATGGAGCCATCCCAACTGAAATGTCAATTCTGCCTTCTCCTTTCTGCCTATTTTGGAAGTTTGACAGGGCTGGGAGGGGCCTGATTTAGACTTCAATTTCTTTTTTATCGACTGGATTGTATGCAGCAAGCCTTTGCCTGAAAGATAAAATTCAAGAAAAAATAATATACTGATTAAGTAGTTTTCAATCAAGTAATATTTAACTTTCTAAAGTCAGTTGGTTGACAACATCTACCAGAGACAGAGTATTCTTGAAGCATATTTCCATTACATCATTGAGAAAACAACTTTTTTACTGACCCCATTTTCAAGGGTGTTTCCAAAAGGTGACCCACCTTTTTTCTGACACACCTGACACACTTTTTTCCCCATTCACTTTGAACACGCATTTTTTTCTCATGTTTATTCATGACGTTATGAGACGGCCTCTGTGATTGGCCTCAGCCATATCATTGCTTTTTCATTAGGAGAGGCTTGGCCGACTCCGTATCTCTGACTGGTCTTTTTACTAGTGCATATTTATTCATAGTAGTGGGTCACTGTGTGTGGTGATGTATGGATTGTCACTCCTCAAAACCCCATTCTCTCAACAGCTCTTCAACGTCCATTTTCCAAATTACGCGAGGCGCGAAATGACGTATCTGTCAATTAGCCAATTACAAGTCGCATCGAAAATGACCACGGGATCCCTAACCACGGCCATGCCAACATATCATCATGTTGATGTCGTTTCAAGAAAAATAAGACAAAACACGAAAAATAACCGCGAACGTGGTTAATAATTTTCGACCACGGCAAAATGTCGTAAAAGTAACCACGAATGATCCCCGTTTTTTTAGAGTGCACTACCTCTGTCAGTTTCTCATCCTCTCAATAACTCATTTTCTCATTCTCTCAATAATACTCACAATGCTAAATACTTTGACTTATATATTAGTACTCTCTTTCAAATAATATTGAGCAACATTTAGTCTTCATTGTATATTACATGTCTGTATAAGCCACATCAACAAAGACAAGACAGTCAGCGATGTCTCATTGACTTGCGTGGGGTTTATTGGTTCAATATGGAAATCAGTAGGTGACAAAAATAAACAAAAACAAAAACACAAAGAACAAAAACAACCAAAAAATCCACAAACCTAAGCTAACAATCTCAACAAGACACTCTAAAATGTTCTTTGTCTTACATGTAACAAAAAACTGAAGGCAAAAAGGACAACAAACCTGCTACGTCTGTGACCTTTGAATGATGACTTCTTGATTGAGACCAACATGTCAGCTTGGCAATCTGTGTGCTTTGAAGGAACGAGCCTCTTTGAATTTGTTGAAGGCTTCTCAGGACGCGTATTGTGGTGGCAACGATAGGCTTTCTAAAGGCGAGGGGGAAAAAAAGAGGAAAATTACCGGTATGTCTACCATCTCCACTTTAGTCTTCTAACATCCATGTCAAACTTCAGTGATGTTACACATTATCCTGGTACACTGTTATGATGTCCTAAAGGTAAAACTTTATGGAAACATTTTTCAAGAACAAATAATGCAGTTTGACTCAGTGTCTTTCAATATAATAAGGTCATATAATAAAAACAATTATTGAAATACTAGGTGTTTAAAAACGTTTGCTTTTCTTCTTTTTTTTCTTCATCATTACCATTTTCACATATTCCACTTAAAATTTTCACGGCATCGGTGGAATAGTGTTCAATTTTATTGGCATTATTATTTGGGGGAGGGGGGGTCAGAAATTTTCTTTTTTTTTATGTAATCATAAATCCTTAAAAAAAATATGATAAACAGGAGTATGGATTCATCTCTCTGTGATAAGCTTTACCAACAGAAATTCTTATGACATTCCATGCCCATTTACACCATCTGTAAGTACTGTAGGTTGTAACTTTCTATTTTTAAATGGCGAAATACCTTGAAAACTACTTTCAGTCCAGCAGATTTGGGTACATTCTTCACCCTCCAGGTGCTTAGAGATCTCTTTTGAAATTCCTCCATCCATGCCATAAACTCTTCTTCAGTGTGGCAGGAAAGCCACATTGTTGCACAGAAACATACCTCCCTGTCATTAGATCCATGTGACACACATGGTAGACATAGCCCTCAGGGAGGATATTCTGATGTGAGAAAAACAAATTTATATTATTTTCTAAAATAATGGTAACCAAATTTGAAATTGAAATACATGAAATTTTATCTCTATGCACTTGACATGTAATATAATATATATTGTCATGTGCTACGCCTACCCAACGCCACCTCTGCACTTACTGTTATGTCAGCTTCCTGCAGCTTATCACTTCACCTATTTTGCGTAGCTTTACTAGCGGCAATTCCATGGTTACTCACGTTACAGTTGAAGAGGTACTGGGTTACATCTTCAGCTCATAATTCTCTTATTACGGGTATCAGCTAAATCAGTTTAAGTTCACACAATGCATACATATTGGAGTACCTACAGGCTACATACAGAACCTTAAAAGAGGAACAGTAATTACTGCTGGCCCAAATAATGTGTCGGTTACTCACATTACATAATTTGGAGTCTGGACATGCATAAATTGCAAAGAGGGCTTAAATGAAAAGTGTGCCAATATGACTATGAGGCTTTCTTGAAAAATGATTTTGTATTTTTCAAAGAACCATGCTAAATTGGTCTGTAGGGAGACCTCCACTGGGTGACAACTGAAAATTACTGGACCCATCATTTTTGCAGATTTCACAGGAATAGTGTTTAATCATGTTACATTTTGTCCATGAGATAACAGTAACTTTGGTTTCATTTTTACTTTCTTTGTTGTTGTTTTTTCCAATGAAAAATAATGACAATGTCATGGCCATGGCCTGGGTCTTTTTAATTAATCATGGATATTTTACTTCCACATTTATCTGTTTATTAAGCAATCTAAAAATGCACCATTTATCGGCAAAATATCACTAAAATTAGGGAAAAATGTAAAAATAGATAATTTTTTACTATTTTATTTTTAATAACTTTGATGTTTTCTATAGCCTATAGCCTTTTATAGGTAGACCCTGAGTAAACCACTGATCACTGATGATACGTCATTGGATCTACTGATGTGATGATACTGTGATAGGTTTACCAATGACATGTTTGCACAAGTTTCTGCAATTATGTAGCACAAAAATTATATTTTGATGCAAACTTGATAATTATAGGTCTACTAGGTCTACCCTACCAGAAAAAACAGACATCATTGATGCCTTTTTTAGGCATCAACAGTAGTGCTTGATGCCTTTGGGCATCAAAAAGGCTACATCACGCTTCGATGTCTATTTGATGCCTAAATGATGCTTGATGCCTTTAGACATCAGACATCATTTAGGCATCACGCTTCGATGTCTATTTGATGCCTAAATGATGCTTGATGCCTTTAGACGTCAGACATCATTTAGGCATCACGCTTTGATGTCAATTTGATGCCTAAATGATGCTTGATGCCTTTAGACATCAGACATCATTTAGGCATCACGCTTCGATGTCAATTTGATGCCTAAATGATGCTTGATGCCTTTAGACATCAGACATCATTTAGGCATCACGCTTCGATGTCAATTTGATGCCTAAATGATGCCTGGTGCCTTTAGACATCAGACATCATTTAGGCATCACGCTTCGATGTCTAATTGATGCCTAAACGATGCTTGATGTCTAAATGATGCCTGTAGCAACACATGCAAGTTTCCCATGCATGATCAAGATAAAGTCGATCTCCTGTGGTCAATGAATTTTGCATTTCCATGCAGTTTTAGCTGCTAGCTTGCAGGGAGTTTCCAGTGCAAAAGGGAGAGATATATCTCTTGACTTGTTTTCTGATGACAGAAATCTATGTTTTGTCACAATTGCCTGTTGGAACATACATGCAATTGTAAATGAATTAGCATCAGTGAAGTAAAAGCAGGAGTGTGGCGCATATGTGAATTCTGGAAAAAATAATCTGAAGTGCCTGAAAATATGTATTTTTCAATGCATTAAAAGTATCTTAAATGGGGTTTTGTGAAGAGCAAGTCTGAAATCAATGAGAAGAAATTGGAACTCTCACATCCTTGAGTATGGTTGGAGCTTAGCCTTAGAGTGAAGGACACCATGCACAGTTTAAACAAGGACCTGGAATGCCACATGTAATAACTTTTATACAGTTTATTTACAGGATACATACATGGAGTTCAGGCTTAGAGACAAACATCAATCAATAGGTTGTTAAAGTGTGACACCACACCCTGTGATCATGTTTATATTGATATGGATGCACGCTATGTTGGTTCACGCTTTGTTAATTTTACATTCATAATGCACAGTCTTTGCATAACTCTGAAATCTGTGAAATCTACAGCATTGGTGTACATGCACATTGGGAATATGTGAAACACAAAACTAACAACTGTAGCGAGTGACATTTGGGCTTTAACAGAATAGTAAACTTTAGATAAAGTCTAGCTTACAGATATTCCATGAGTGCTTTTGAATATTCATATGTACACTTATGTACATGTACATTCACTGCAGCTGTGCATGACACACATAGATCTATGCAGCAGTCTTATTATTCATGTTTCTAGATTATTTCCCATTCTGTAGTCAAAAATATGAAACGAGTGTGTTTTTAAGTTAGCTTTTATGAAGCAATATATATCCAGCAGTTGTCTTCAGTGTAATGCCAGTTTCTAATAACAATTAAGGCAATCATCGTACTGTACGTGTCTTGTCAACTTAGCAATTGTGCACATTCATTCAGTAAACCAACACACAAGCAGAAACAACCAAGGTTCGACTTATAATCAAGCTTATATTCTAAGAAACCAGTTGATCTTAAACTAGTTTGATATCAAGGGGGGGGGGGGGGTGCTGTAATATTTGACATCATTAATGATGAGACATTAGTCGCTTTCATATTCGGTGTGTTGATCGGTTTATTCGTTACTCAAAAACTCTCGAGTATGGAATGCTATCTGTGATAAACATTCTACAGATACTACATCTCTCTCCATCTTGCATAAATTCTCTTTTCTGTAATTTCTTCATTAAACCTGATACTTGGCATCCATGAATAGAATATAAAGAACTTCAATGTCACTCATACATTTACTGAGTTTCAAAAAGATAATCTTTGCGTAGACCAAAATATTTTGCACTTTGAATAATTGCTGTTTCTTTTTTTTTTTTTTTTGATTTCCATGTCATACACCTTTTGTTCAACAAAATAAAATACAGTTCAACTTTGTTTAAACACAGTAACAAAACAAATAATGTATGGTGCTATCCTATTAAAACACCTTGATAAACAAAACCATTACCATCTTCTCACACAGTAACCTGCTTCAACATTGTATAAAAACCTACATCTGGAAATGTATCAAAGTATCCTTTATACAGTCATATCTTAACATAATTGTCACTCTTCTTCTTTTCCTTTCCGCTCTTATCCAATAACTGCTTACAAAGACATCAGCTAACTCAACACAATTGGATCAATACAAAACATAAACCTGGAGTAGTGATTAATCAATAAAAAAAAATTTGTTTGTCAAGTGTAGATTTTAACTGCTACATGTATGTAAGCAATGCATATTGTATAAATAGCGCATTCGCAATAAACAATTTACAAATAAAGCACTTTCATACATCAATTTCGTATGGAGAATGAAAATGTCTACTTTGACACACCAACTTGAGAATCATAACAAATTTCAAACCTTGATATTACTACAAAATTATTAAACAGAGCCCAACTAAAGGTTTTCCTGATCTCTAATGAACATATCTTTCACAATTTAGAACATCTCATTATATGCCTTATCAATATTAAACAAAATCTACTGCAAAGATCTTTTCTCCTGATCAAATTGTTTATTAAACACCTTGTGATAATAAATTATCAAACCATATCGTTAAATGGTCTAGGATGTAAACTAAATGTTATCAAATACAGTTTGGACTATAACACATTTTGAAATGTAATCAAAGATCATATTGACAGACATTGACCAATTTTGCTGAATATCAATGTTTATAACTAGTCTTTGAACTCTACTTGAAACACAATTTTCTGCCTGTTTCTGTATAGATCTCTTTGTAATTTTCCAGACAGCTCATTGTACAATTATTGAATATGACATAAACATCAATTTGCATTTAACGAGATTTTACATCTTGAACAGGGCTATTAATGACAACTTCTTTGTCATAAGAATAAAACTGATTTTTCTTTGCTGAAATGTCTATCAACACAACGCAACAGTGGATAATCAATAAAGTTTCGGTCAAATACGTCTTCCTGGTACGTGAATGTTATTTGTCCGAGTTTCATTGTGTGTCCTTGTCACGAGAGTTGTAGTCATTGCTATGTCTGATAATCACGTAAATACACAGGACGTTGTCTATTACGCTGGGGATATCGTGGGGAACCAGCCTGTCGAGCCGGTTTAGCGATCGGGGTGTTGGCATGTTCGATATCATCATCGTCGTGATCACGTGAACTAGGGGTTAGTCCAACAAACTTCTTTAGACGCGAAATATTGCGAGTGATGCGATGGGAATCATGTTCGACTGTGACAAGCGAATCACGAACACTAATGACTGTGAAAGGGACAGGGAGATATGGCGAAAGCTGCTTAGGGACGATACCATCGCGATGGACAAGGACTTTGTCACCAATTTTGAGGACTTTCGCTCGCGTGGGACGATGATCATCAGCATACTGTTTCATTTGCGATTTCTTCTGTTGGTCACGTTCACGTACTGTGGAGTCATCTAGCGAAACGCTTTCACGCTCTGGGAGTCGCGTGCGAATTGCTCGGCCAAACAACAATGTAGCAGGTGGTGACCCAGTTGTCGAGTGTGGTGTTGCACGATAATTCCGAAGGAACTTATAGAGCTCCTGCTTCCATGATTTGGCTTCAAGGTGTGCGGTACGATACACCTTCTTCAAGGATTTCATGAAGCGTTCGACTACTCCATTAGCCTGCGGCCAACGGGGTGTGATCTTTCGATGTTTGAACCCGAGATAATCTGCGAATTGTGCAAATTCCTTGCTGTTGAAGGGAGGTCCATTGTCTGTGCGAACAATGCTAGGGACTCCGAACGTGGAGAATATCTGGTCAAGTTCGGGGATAACTTGTTGGGCAGATGTTGATGAGACTATTTGAACATCCGGATAACGTGAATAGTCATCCATCACTACAAGGAGGTCAGCAAAGTCAACACTGACTTCTGACCAAGGGCTAGGTGGCAGTGGACTCATCTTGAGTGGTTGCGAACTGTGTTCAATTGTATTGGATTGACATGCTAGACAATCGCGAACCAAGGACTCGGTCATCCGATCAATTGAAGGGAACCATACCTTCTCCTTCAGCAATGCCTTTGTTTTGGTGATCCCCTGGTGGCCATCATGTGCTATGTTGAGAATTCTACTGCGAAGCGTTTTGGGAATCACGAGCCTATGGTCACGAAGGATGATACCGCGATCCTGAGTGACAGTGAGTTGATCGCGAATGTGATACAAACACTTAAGCTCAGCTTGCGAGTCCGGATCCGCACGGTCGAGGACCTCGGTCCAATTGTCGTCAACGATTGCAGTCATGCACGCTCGAAGAACCGCATCGTCCTTTGTAGCCGACACGATATCAGCATAGGAGACGGTTTTCGGTATGGAATGAAACATGACGTAGCTGACATGAGCTTCTGCAATGTTTTGTTCCTGCGACTGATGATTTGCTTTGTCTGGGTGTCGCGACATATAATCAGCAGGGTTCAGCTTGCCTGGATGATACTTCACTTCTAAATCATACGCTTGGAGTTTCAAAACCCATCGCTCTATTCGGAGGGGCGGCTTCGCGTTTGCGTTGTTGAAAAGCGAAACTAGGGGTTTGTGATCCGTTATGACAGTGAAGGACGAACCGTATAGGTAGACGTGAAAATGGGTAACGGCCCATGTGATCGCTAACCCTTCATGTTCTGTCTGTGAGTATCGTTGTTCAACTGATGATAGTGCTCTGCTCGCTAACGCGATGACAGATGTGACGCCGCGGTCATTACGTTGGGTCAAAATGGCACCTAGTCCGACCGGACTAGCATCTACAAGCAATTCAGTGCTGCTGGCGAAATCGAAATATGCCATCTTCGAACACGTTGCGAGACGTCGCTTGATTTCCTCAAATGCTTGTGATTGAAGATGAGACCATTCCCATGGAACATCAGCTTTCGTGAGTTCTCGTAAGGGCGCTGACACAGACGCGAGATCGGGGACAAACCTGGCACAATAATTCACCATGCCGAGGAAGCTGCGAAGTTCCGCCACGCTTGTAGGGGGCGCGACTGCCTGGATCTCACGAACTTTCTCAGGATCTGGGGCCACTCCAGAGGCTGAGAACACATGACCGAAGTACACAACCTGTGGGACACGAAACTTGCACTTCCCGCGATTCAGTGTCAAGTTGACTTCACGAAGACGATTGAGACACGCGTGCAAACGTTGATCATGCTCCTCGCAAGTTCCGCCGAAAACTAGGATATCATCACTGATATTGATGATGCCTGGAAGATCCTGGAGCGTTGACTGGATCGTGTGTTGAAATACTTCAGCTGCTGATGCAAGACCAAAGTTAAGACGCTTGTATTGATAGAGGCCTGCATGCGTCGAAAATACAGTGTATTTCCTTGATTCCCGTGCGAGGGGTAACCAGAATTCATATCTAGCTTGCTGAAACATGCGGCACCGTTGAGAGCTGTTATGATATCATCAATCGTTGGTGTGATATGACGCTCGCGTATGATTGCTTGATTGACTTTACGCATGTCCACGCACAGACGGATTTCATTTGGATTATGAGGTTTGTGAACCGCAGTTATGGGTGAAACCCACGGAGTAGGCTGCTGCTCGACACGCTCGATGACATCTAGTTCAACTAGCCTTTCCAACTCTTTCTCAACTTGTTGACGCTGATGAAATGGGATACGTCTGTGTGGCATTGCAGAAGGCGTGGCTGTATCATCAATGTGTAGCTTGCACTCAAATGATGACAGCTTTCCCAAACCTTCAAAGCGGTCTGCATATTCGCTCAGGAAATCTGGAACGTGGTTTGTTGCAGAAATAACATTGTACGCGATGGACACTAACCCAAGAGCTACTGCAGTATCCAAATTAAGGAGAGTATCACCGGGGTGCACAGTCACAAACACGACGCTGTGGACTGAAGAGTGTTTGTACGAAAGGGTTGCTCCAAATGAACCAATAACATCTAACGGTGTAGAACTGCCATACGCGTAAATAGGAAATGGTATTTGATTGAAGGGCCGGACAAGAACGAAGGCTGTTAAACGTTGGTAGTCCCATGATCGTGACAGAAGATCCGGTATCAATGATACTCTGCACGGGAGAACCATTGATCAGAATTTCAACTAAGGGTTTCCTTGTAGACGGCTCATGAACATGAAATGCATAATCAGCAGAGGCGGGAGTAGCAGTGGACTGTGTAGCATTGGACTGTCCACTACTGGTACTGGTAGCGTCAGCAGTTTTCCTTTGGGCGGTTGCGAGTTGTCGCACAGAACGTTGAGCTGGTTGCTGACTAGTGCGTTTGCTGAGACAGTACTTTGAGAAATGATTCAATTTGCCACAACTATGGCAGACGATTCCTTTCGCTGGGCAGCCTTTATCCCCTGTATGAGGAAATCTCCCACCACAGTTTCTGCAGACTGATCTCGAGCCAGAGGGTTTTTCCTTACCAGATCCTCGAGCCGGGTGAGTGTTATGCCTGCACTGACATGAACAAGCCACTCGCGGTTGTGGTCTGACCAAGTTCACCGCAGAAGAATGCGGAGCGTTTGTCACATGCTCAATTTGTGTCGCGTGTTGATCAGCTGCCTCATACATGAGAGCTGTCCTAAGTATCCCAACAAGCTTCAGCTTGGATCCCTCTCTCAGACCATATCGTCGCAACTTTGATGAGACACAGTGTTGTATTATTTGCGACTTTACCTCGCCATCTTTGTCCACAAAGTTACATGACACTGCTAATCGCTGAAGGCGAGTATGGAACTCTGCAACTGATTCTTCAGCGAGTTGTTTGGCTTGTCGAAATGAGAAACGTTCAAATTCAACGTCTTTAATCCCCTCAGGGCAAAAGTGATCGGTCAGAGCCTTCTTGGTCAAGTCATAAGTACTGCCTGGTGCTGGCGATATGGTATCAAAAATGTCTTGTACTTCCTCCCCGGAATAATGGAGGAGTAATACACGTTTTTGACTGTCTTCAGTTATTTGGAATGCTAGAAAGGCATTCTCAAGCCTTCTGATGTATTTCGGCCATCTACTTGGCAGTGTGTGCGGCTCGCTTGATACTTGAAACGACGGAAATGCAGGTATAGTAAACGAAGTCATGATGAATACACTCCACACATGAAACTGTAACTAGATCATTGTATACACACAACAGCGGATGGATTACATGTGTGTTTGCTACACGCTACACATGACACGGCGATAAAGCAAGTTCAACGCATCAGAGAAAATTGCTCGAAATTTACTCTTACCAGCATTGTTGTCCGATCGAGAGTATAGATTGCCGTTCAGAAATGTTTATGGATCCGAAATTCAGAAGTTCCATTTGTCGGCAGGGTCGCCAATGTAATATTTGACATCATTAATGATGAGACATTAGTCGCTTTCGTATTCGGTGTGTTGATCGGTTTATTCGTTACTCAAAAACTCTCGAGTATGGAATGCTATCTGTGATAAACATTCTACAGATACTACAGGTGCCACTGGGGGGTTTAAACCAGTCGACCCTGTCATAAACAGCAGTGGGCCAGAATGCTACCAAAGTGCACCAAAATATTTTCCAAACAGTGTATGCACTGTGCGAGCTGTCCACAGTGAGGCATGGCACGTTTTATCTCCTTTTTTGTTCTCCCTATTGCCATAACAATGCAATGCTGACAATTCTCTCACAAATCTGCTTCAAACGGCAAAAACATCACCAAAAAGAAATGTTATATTTCCTCAAGTTGCGGACAGTTGCAGCTAAATTCATATGAACAGATATCTAAGATTCTGGCGAGAATGCCCATATATGTTTTAGCATGGGATTCTGTGGAAATTTTAACATAATCCTTGCTAAAGTTAAAATAGTTGAAATCTATGATATAATTTCATGTTAATTTTGATTTTTTTTTTTCATGAATATGGATCTTATCAAATTTATTTTTGTTCATATTATATCATATTTTGTCATTTATCCGAAAAGAACCAGTCTTTCCGGCAAAGTGTTCTGAAAACACTATCATTATCATGAATTTTCACCAAGTGTTCATAATCCTATTTTTGATAAAAAAAAGTTGAATCAAATTTCAACTTTGAGATGATAATTTCCATATTCATAATTAATTTCAGAAGAGAATATTGCATGTATACACATATAAACAAAGGTGTTAGCTTTCCCAAACTTGCAAAAAATATCAAAACTCAAAAGTCAGGGAAAATGAACTTTGGTGCACTTTTGTTGCATTCTGGCCCAATGTGCGGCGCTTAAAAAATCCTGTCACAATATACCTTGCCAAGTACTTCCAACAACATTCCCTGTCTTTTGGTACTTCCATATAAAAACAAAGAAATACATAAAAATTTGCAAAACAAAAACATTTATAGGAAATATAAACATAAACTTGCATTGTTCCATTTTGTATTCTGGAATTTGTTCAATGTTTCTTTGACAATAGCAAAACAATCTGAAAGCGTGAAAAGGTCTTATTTAATGAGTTGTAAGTAATAATAAGAAAATATGCATATATAGTAAACATAAATTTGCATAATTAAAACACGCTTACATTTTCAGTATTGAAATGTCATCAGCATAACAAAGCCTGGCCCTTTTAGGGTAAATTTGATATATTGTGTTTGTAATAAATGAATGTGCATATATATGTGTGTGTGTGTGTGTGCACGTTTGTTTAGCATTATGTTATCAGTTAAGTGGAAAAAGAATCGCATTTTGAAGAATAAGTTAATTTTTTTTGTGATGAGATCAGAATAACAAATTATGGAAATATTCATGGGGTGGGGTGTGCTTTGGGTTTTGGTTTATGTATGTACTTTTGTTGAGATTTCTTTGTTTGTTTATATTGATTTTGTATTGATGTATTTTCAATGAAATCTCTAATAAAAACATTATGGAAAAAAAAAAAAAAAAAAATTATGTCCGAGGACATTTTCGGACAGAGAACAAAAAAAAAATCATGACAACAATGGTCCTCGGAAGCCGGACAATAGTCCTCGAACGTCGAACAATGAATTTATGCCTTATTCCGTCGACTGTCCGAGGACGAGTAACAATAGAGGAACAATAGTTGTCCTCGGAAGTAAAGCCATGTAAACGTGTGTGTGTGTGTGTGTGTGTGTACTACTAAGTAATAAATATTATAAAAGATGCTTCCTGATTTATTTACTACTTATCTCATTAAATTTTTCAGTAACCATACTGTTCCACTGTTTGAAACCTTGACAATATCTATGCTGAAAACAAAAAGTGGCACAAATGGAATTTTGCCTATCATAAAAAATGTAGCATATAACTTTTGATTTACAAAACAAAAACTAAGATATCCATGTAAAAATGAACAGAAAGAGCATACATACACAGATTCTGTTTTAATATGGTATCACATAATCTACCTTTTTAACAAATATGTCAAAAGACTATTTTCTGACTCTACCATTTATACAGGCTGCATATAGGAGGCTGGCATTGAAAAAAAAAAATAAAATACACAGAATATGTGTAAAGAATGCGCCCAACATGTTTGTATCTATCACAGAGATGTAAGATTGAAAATGAATATTCCCAAAACTCAAAAGTAAACACTTAGGGAAGAATCACTCAGATAAGATTCCCACAGGAATATGTTTTTAAAAGTACAAAATCTACAATGGCCACAAAATCTTAGGAAAGGCTCCTTTTGTATTCGATGTGCTCATGAGGATTGATGCTTCATTCCCCCTTGCAGCTGGGTGGGCGCCTGGCATTGTAGCAAGTGCTGTTAATGGCTCTTACAACCTCTGCTTCCTTGAATGGTGATACATTATTTTCAAGGGCTAGTTGATGGATGAAATCTGGAAGAGGAATGAAAACAGAATTAATACAAATTACCATGAAACTGAAATTTACAAAGAGGTCATATGACAACATCTTACAAGGAGGTAATTTTGCTGGTCCAAGCTCTGTGTATTTTTAAAAGTTAACATCACTGACATTGAGACCATGATAGGTTATATGGGGTTTCTCATTCCATCAGGGATAAAATACATGTACACAAGGCTGGGACCAGTAATGACGTTTCACTGTACATGACATCACAGACGCTATAAAAATACAGTGTAGAGTATGCTTTCTGGACAAAAACAAATGCATATAATACATAAGAACCCTAAGGCTTCATATTGTCCACCTGAGACTAATTTTGTGGGTGAAGCCTATGTTTTGTTTCTGTAATGCACAGAGCCATCCATACCACTCTATGAATAGCCAAATCTCAACCTGAACATATTTTTTGGTATTCCCTCATTGTTCAATCTTAAACATATTACAGCACAAATATAGTTTTAGTAAAGAAGATTTTCCAAAATAAAACTTGTTCTATATTTGATAAGGCACTATCCAAAGTATTTCTGAACAACTTGCACATTTTTCAGAACCAAAGTTAGATTAACAATTTGATACCAAACTACCAATTACACCTTGCAAAGTATAGTTAATAATAATAATATAATAATAATATGCCCATTTATATAGCGCAGCCACTATATGGATATACTCTACTGCGCTTAATACAAAGTATCACATTATTACCCCGGCTTTAGCCGAGCTGCCTATTATGGCGCTAAAGCATTTCAAGGAATTTCTTCCTACCGGGTACCCATTTACTTCACCTGGGTTGAGAGTGGCAAATGTAGATGAATGTCTTGCCAAAGGACATTAGCGCCGTGGCGGGATTCGAACCGCGAACCATGTGAGCCACAGTCCGGTGACGTATCCACTAGACCACGACACCTCTACTAATAATGTGAATAGATTTGTTCGGAGGCCCTCCAAATGATTCAAATTATGAATTATTTAAAAGATACTGTTCTTTTTCAATTAGAGGTGCACATTGACAACTTGTTTCTGAACACCGCCATCAATATGCATGTACATGATAGTGATTAGTCCGGCGGCATAGCCGAAAAATGGTGCACTTTTGATGACAAGCATGTAATTTGGCACAAACAAAGAAATGAAATTATAAGGAGATATGGATATTGAGCCCTCGGCAATTTTGCTCAGGGAACCCTAATAATCAAGAGCAGGTTTTAACGTGATTACAACCGTTTGTGAATAATTGTAGGCTATACTGATAAATTCACAATATGGTGGGGGGGGGTTAACATGTTGCAGCGACGTCCGAAAATTTTTGTTCAATATGCTGCAATTTCTATGGAACATCCTAAAAATCACACCACAATCTATTAAGAGCCATGCCAAAAACTTCCTTAAGTAAAAATTGTCATGATTTTTATCCTTGGATTACAACTCAATTGTGGTCAAATGTTCAAAATACAGCCACCAGAGCTTTCAGGGCCCTTGAGCAGGCCTTGGACCCGAGTCGCAAGGGTCTTCATGCCTTGCGCCCATGTATGTGCATTCACAGGTACAATATCATGATTTTTAGCCAGGCAACATGCTAAAACTTTAAATTGTGGACCACCCTGCATATGACACCAAAAATCAGAAAATTTATGCTTCGGTGAGCACTGGCCACTAATGTTAACCGCTTGGCTGCGGACCACGTAATATTACTCACTTGGTTAAGGGTATGAAAATGGGTTGCACAAGTAATAATAGTAATGATTTTATTGTCCGAAATGGAAATTCTTTTTGCCCAATTGATCGTGGGCCAGGCAGCCAATGAGCAGCGCCAGATCGACGTTGCTCTATCCCTTTCAAATGTTGAACGCCAAACTGGGTAGCAGCAACTCTCAGCTTTTAACATGTTGTGGTATGACGTGGCCACTGGCCAGGGATCGACCCCACGACCTCCCGATTATGAGGCGGACGCTCTACTGACTGAGCCAACACATCGGTGTATTGTCTGTCTGACTTTGGTTGTTCGATCTAGAAATCCCCCAGCATAGAAATTGATGATGGCGTTATGATTTTGTGAATAATTATGATGGATTTGGGTTTGTGCTATGTGCTATGAGGGACGTGTCCTATCTCTTGCCCCCACCCTCTCAACCACTCTCAGCTCCACATACGTACCCTATCCCACAACTTGTACCAAAACTTTTTTTTTGGTATTTGTATGAAATGTACCAAAAGTCCAAAACCTCACCAATAACACCTAGCAATACTGGTATGCACCATTAGCAATACCACTCCAGGTAATGATAACAAGACTTCCACCAACCATATATGATTAGAAATGTCATGCATGCTTACTTATTCATATTGTTTGGGTTAAATAAAGTATGTCATACACAGTACAACAATATCAATCAATTGTAAATTCATCACAACAACGGCAATTTTCTTCAACTGAGTGACATTTCACTCAGCCAAAACAGACCACCAACTCTTGCACAACCCAATTTTCAGACCCTTTACAAAAGTTCAGCATAAACTTCAGCATAAACTATTTTCAGATTTCTTGGTGCCATAATAGATTAGACCTTCATACATATTTATGAAAATTGCCCCCCCCCCCCAATAAAAAAAAAATAATAAAAATTAAAAATGAAATAACAAATAAAAAATAAAGTTTTAATTGGCAGACCATTCAAAAGTGTCAACTAATTAAATTGAGACACCCAGTAAATTCTTTACAAAAAAAAATCTAGAAAGGTCTATCCTTCCCATTCCAAGCAAAAAGAAGTAAAATTAATTAATTCAAATTCATTATAGAATAGTAAGATTAAATAATTTCATGATTAAATTATTACTTTAGTCGTTTATATACAGGATCATAGTAATTCAAATGTAAACAAAAGTGGCTTGCAAGTTATTCCATGCCATAATGCTGAAAAACGTCAATGAGTGGGGGATGGGGATGGGGTTAAATATCTGATACTTTTTTATCAATCAAAAATGTGCCTAAATTATATGGAGTACACACATGTCCTCCAGCAAACTCCCAAATTGAAGTGGATTGTTTGACCCCCCCCCCCCCATTCACATCCTGTACATGCCTGCATACTGTTTCCTAAGCAGTCGACTAAAATTGCTGAGTACAATACTGCTTAAATTTAGTAACCTTACAAGATGCAGCCAATCATCCCAATGTATCAGAATTACAAACTTTCAAGACTCAAATCATCCTTCACCATGTTCACACAAATCAGTAGGTGTAACTTACTGATCGATTGATTCTCCTACCTGTGGTTGTTGCTGCAGTTGAGATGTTGACGGAATGGTTGGAACTCTCAACTCTGCTGGTAGGGTTTGACTTATAGATCTGCTCGGCCCCAATTTTTCTGGTGGAGGGTTTGGACTTTTACATCTGTTCTGCCCCAGGTTTTCTGGTGGAGGTGTTGAACTTTCAGATCTGCTCAACCCTAAGTTTTCTGGTGGCGGTGTTTGACGTTTCGATCTGTTCAACCAAGGGTTTTCTGGTGGAGGGGTTGGACTTCTAGATCTGCTCAGCCCAGGGTTTTCTGATGGAGGGGTTGGACCTCTGATCAGCTCATTTGTGTTGTCACAATCAGAATCAGAGCTGGAAAAGTCTTTGCTGCATAGAAGCTGTGTATTAATTAAATTGATTATACATATCAATGGAAAAAAAAACTGCTTTAGTACTTAACTTGCTATATTTCATTGATGTGCGCTTGACTGGAAGTTTCTGTTTTCTCACATTGACACTAAACATAGCATAAAGTAAGTTAATTGTATGTGTGCATGTGTCTGTGTGTATGTGCGTGCATGCTTGTATACATATTATATGTGTAACTTACCTATCTGCTTGTTTATTAACACATGCAGGCCGCACATAAACATACATTTGTAATATTAAATAAATATTGATTGAGCTTAAAGTAGTGCTTGGTTTCACATGAAATGTTCCAAATGCAACATTAAAAGAACCAAGCTTTCTGAGGTGGCTAAAGTTGCTTGGAAGAAGAGTTATCTTCTGGTGCAAGTTTTAGATATAGCACAAACTAGATGTGATACATTCAGAGTTTTAAACAAGAATTTGATCAAACAAGAAGTTTGTAAAACAGTGGAAATTTATATTGTCTATTTTTCAGAAAAAAATTAAAAATATACTAATTTGGGCACTACTTTCATGTCAAATAAACAGCCAAAGTTTATAAATAGTGGAGACGGATATGAATAAATCATGCATGGAAAAATATAATTATACATATTAAAATTGATATTACAATTGAAAAAGTTGAGCCCTCATTTGTCGTAGGGTAATGTTGCGATAGCTCGCAGGAATTATTTAAATGCAAAATAAGTTGCAAATTCTTAAATTGGCAACATAAACAACGATTTAAGATCACTATTCTAGGTGCAAATTGGCAACTTTTTTTATTGGAAAGGATTGCCAAATGTTCTTATTTTATATACAAAACATCACGTTTCACTAACCCATTGAGTACTAGACCACACCAAGATGTGGTCTGGTGCAATAACTCTTAATTAGGTGTTCTAAATATTATGAATTATGTACCAAAAGAAAGAGAAAAATGTTTTGCACAATATGAGCCCTCATTTGTCACAGTGAAATGTGATGGCTCGCAGGAATTATTTGAAGGCAAAATAAGCTGCCAATCCTTAAATTGGCAACATATACAAAGATTTGAAATCACTATTCTAGGTGCAAATTGCCAACTTGTTAGATTGGAAAGGATTGCCAAATGTTCATATTTTATATTGTCTACACAAAACATCAAGTTTCACCCAATTGTAATGGAAATAAAGAAATTTGTGTTGCCAATTAGATGATTAAATAGAGATTTAATAGAGATTTATTTCCTCTTTGGTCTGGTACTCAATGAGTTAATTAAATTGCCATAAAAGTAAAGAAATTCATGTTGCCAATTTGATGATTAAATAGTGATTTATTTCCTCTTATGAATAAATAGTGATTTATTTCCTCTTATGAATAAATATTAATGTGGTCTGGTACTCAAATTGTTAACCCTATTTTATCTGGGCTATTTCAGACCAGGTTTTTACGGGGGGGGGGGGGTCAATTTGACCCCCCTACAGATCTTGGCCGCCAATTGTACGATCGCCACGCGTGAACGTGCACAAGACTGTTTAGTTAAATTTTAAAAAAATTATAGTTTATATTTTTGAATGATTAATTATGCAAATTTATGCATAAAATTATGTTTTCGGCTATAATTCAATTAAAATGGCTAGTAGAATGCCAATTTTAGGTGCAAATATCCCTTTTGACATTTCTAACAATTATCTACTAAAAAAATGGCTGTATCAGAATTAATTTCTCATGTATTTTAGTGTTTTTTAATTTCTTATGTATTTCCTTGTTTTTTCGACCTTTTGTTTTAAATTGTTTTTTCGATGAAATTTGTTGGGGACACTTTTGCGATCATAAGCAGCCTAAATTAAATTAATTTAAATCAGTAAAAGTAAAAATGATCTTACATTTATGAATTTTGGCTGAAAATACTATTTGCATTGACTTTGTTGTACACGAAATCACGTTTTTGAGCGGTTTTGGGGCTGACATGCATGTACAAAAAGTTTGGCAGCGTCGTAATGGTATGTCCGATTTTCTTGAAAATAGTCTCAAAAGATGTGCAAGACTTTGAAGTAAAAAGTTGGAGAGTTACGCGGTCAAAAAAATTTGCGTGGCGGAATGGTCGCAAAATTCGTCGAGGGGGGGGGTCAATTTGACCCCCCCCCCCCCAGTTAGATTAGGGTTAAGGATTTGCAACTTATTTTACCTTCAAATAATTCCTGCCAGCTATCGCAACATTTGACTATGACAAATGAGGGCTCATATTTTTCAGTTTTTCATAATTCATAATTTTTTAGGAAACCTAATCAAGATAGTTATGGGAAATATTGCACCAGACCACATCTTAAATGTGGTCTAGTACTCAATGGGTTAAGAGCCCCTGTTCTAGAGTTTCCAGGGTCCAGCAGGCCCTGAACCCTAACTGTAACTTGTAAGGGAATTTGTGCTTCGCATTCGGACACAATATTAATGGGCGCTGTGCATACTGCATAGATCTTTCCACCCCCTCTATTTTGAAATTATGGATCTGGCCCTGTTGTTTGGTTGACTTTCTTACCTCCGTTTGTTGGGGTGGTGGGCTGGTTATTCCAGTCTCTGCCAAGCTTTCCAATGAACATTCTGGGTTATCCACATCTTCACACCTGGGATCGGGAAGCTATATGAGTTTGATGAGAATAGAAATTACATAAATATGTAATTTAATAAGCTATATAAGATACTTCTGTAAAGACACATTCTAATCTAAGATATAGCTGGGACGAATACACCTCCATCCTAAAGATGTAATAAAACAGAGTACAGAGTAAACAGCAATATCTTGAATGGCCAGCTGTCAGTAATCTGCCTGAATAATACCGACTCATTAATTTCCACATCAATTGGCATTTTTTTGTGTGAATGATTTCAAAAGGGAAATGATATACAGTGCAGCTGACGTACATACAGAGTACAGCCAAATTATATGGTGTAAGATTTTTTTTTTTTTTATATTGATTTCTATTCATCTTGCATTCAGAGAAATTTAAATAATACAAATTTGGCCATTTACACTGTCTCGAATATTTAACGCTTTGCCAATAATTGATCCTGATTGGTGATCAACCTACCGGGTTTGAATTGTCAAAGGTGGTTCTGCCAGCTGACTTTTCCTTCACTTTTAGCAGTATATGTCATGGCACATCTTCTTACTGGCCTGTAATCTTTGTTTTTGCTGGGCTCACTTCTTCTCAAGTTTCTCAGTGGCTTTAGGGGCAGCTTTCTTTTTGATGCTGGTACTGGCAGCCTTTGTGGCAACATAAGGGGTAATCACAGATGAGTTGTTGCTATTTGTCTTTACAGTGTTGTTGACGCCATCAATTTGATGGCATACATTCATCATTGCCTCTTGCAGGTCTTCTTTTGATGCTGGAATAAAGGGGATATAATAATATTGAAATAGACATAAACACAATTAAACAAATTAGGAATATAATGAATATTTTACTTGTAACATGTCAACATGTTTTGGTGTGTGTGTGTGTGTGTGTGCGTGCGTGCGTGCGTGCGCGTGTGTCTATTGTGTGTACAGGGGCAGTTCCAGGGTTTTGGTTTGAGGGCTGCAAAACGTAGTGGGGTGTTTAGAATTCTACAGTAAATATACCCAAAAACGTACCATGGGGGTAACGATAGTCTTCTTTACTCCTTTCCATTGATTAATGATGGTCAATCATTTGATGCTTCGCATAATGTCTGCAAGTTTAGTCATCGTACCTCAATTTTCAGAAAAAAATTTCTACAGAGGCCCTTTGGAAAAATCACGGTTGTAACTTAACACACATTGCCCCAAAATAACAGTTATAACACATTGGTGCACAAATACTATTTTTCAAAAACTTAGTGATTTTGATGGGATAACTTCATGGTTTGACACACATTTTTGTTACTAACGTGTGTGTCAAACGTCAATAATGGGATTTCTGTCAGCTGTGAGAATCAACTATTGGATTTCATTGATTTTTCCTGATCGTAATGATTATTTTTTAAACTGTGACAATTTCAAAGTGAAAATAATTACGGTTGTAACACTGACATATGTTACACTTGTTACATTTGTTACATACTTCTCTTTTGTTTAGATTTTGACTGTTATATTACAATCCCATAAGAATAAATATACTGTTGGGCCTGGTACACAGACAATACCACAGATAGAATTTAGTGCATTATTTGGAAAAAAGTCTTTGTTTGTCCCCTGCCACGGGGGAGGGGGCACTCGACTTCTCAAGTGGATAGGGGGGTGCCGCTGGTGGTGTCAAAACCTGACCCTGTCAAGTTGCGCTCACGTACAAAAAACACACCCTATCATAATGGGGTCATAATTAATCCTTACTAAAAACAGTAAAATGCATACCATGTGGTTAACGTTTTGCTTTTTATGATTAGGCAATTTATGAGCTGTCATAATGTCTTTGGTAATTTTTAGAGCACCTCATTTCAATGTCACTTGAATGACATTCTTTAATTAATGTAGATTGATTAACTGCCTAATCATTAAAAGCTAAACGTTAACATACTCAATTCTTATCTCTACCTTCACCACTTATTAAAGTCTACATCTGAAGTCTTGAAAAAGTCCCCAAAATCGGTCAACTGACTATAAAACGAAACCCCTGTACATGCATAGAGCAAACCTGCAATAACAAGTCTTGGGTGGATAAATGAGAGACGTGATCTTGCAACTACTATACCTTTCAAGATGATGGCACTTCTCATCACAATATACATTAGCTCAGAATCACGTTGTTCATAGGAGTTGACAGTATGAAGAGGATGGAAATCCTTCAATTCCTCTTGCAGAATGAGAAAGTGTTCTGGTGGGGTACAAGGAGAAACCTCATATGCAAAGAAATGCTCATCGAAGTCTAGTGTGTTCCACAGTGTACCAAACAAGTATTGTTCTCCTAAACAGTATATTAGCTGCAATTGGCCAAATGTTGGCATACTGTACCATCCCGAACACCAATTACAAGCATCATTCCTGATCTGTATTCAATCCCCAATATGGAAGCACATTTTGTCACTGTAACCTCATCTTCATCACTCAGATCGGGGAATCTATTAAGTATGGCAGTGCATCCTTCAGTTTCCAGTAGAATCTTGTGACCGATGTTACTTAATCTTACTGCTGTTTCCTGAGAAACTTAACTTTGTGTGTACCAGGTGTGACACTCTCTAACTTGGATTCTTTCTGCCATGGTCTTTGTAATGTCTTTGAAATTGCACACTACATTAGCCACAGATTTTCCAACCGCATGTTTCCCTTCAAATCGCATACACCAGCAATTCATTAAGGGACCAACTTGATCCATCATGAAGGGATAATGCACCATAAAATGGTGCTTCGGTGTTAACTTGCATTCTGGAAACAGTTTTCGGAACATGTAATGGTGGTCTTCAATAAAACGCTTCAAATGAGCAATCAAAGAGTCACTTATTTCTCGAGCAAAGGCGATATCCATCATGTGTCGAAGTAATAGCAACAAATCCCAGTATGAATCACCTCTTGGTATCAGATCTCCTACTAAAATAGGCAAGTATCTTAGAAAGCACCACATCTGAGAAGCTGTATTCTTCATGTTGGTATCTTGGTTCTGCAAAGTGGCTGCACTTACTGGTGATGGTTTCTTCTTTGCATCAACAAATCCATAAGAAAATGTTCCAATTCTCTGATTCAACAAATCTAGGGTGAATAGCTTGTCTTCAAGTATGAAGTGTTTTAGAAGTAATCTGGCTTCACGTTTCCCCACTCCTTCTAAAATATCGTGCATGATATCTGGTGCATAGTTCTTTGTAATGTGAAAGTACTCCAACCTATTCAAAGCACACTGTCTCTTAACTCTGTGTTCTGAAACAGTGTTTGGGTTTCCTTCTACAGATTGCACGTGAGCTGCATAATTCTCTTCATTCCTTTTTTCACACTTTTCATCTAGAAAGACATTTCCTGTTTTGACGTCAAACATGATCGACAAGGGAAGTTTGCCGAAAAGCTCTCAACAAATCCTCCTATACTGTTGGCTCCTAAGTTATCTGCACAAATTTGTACTAGTGTCCCATGCATTTGAACTGAATTTCCATCAGATAGTTCTATTTTCACACCTTTGTTGGATTCTAACTCAGAAAGTTCTGTTACAAAAGGCTCAAGAATAGGCTCAAAACCATACTTTGAAAGGTCCAAACTATGGGAAAGTCCCAGCAAATGAATATTTGATAAGGCTGCATTTAGCCTTGGGTGAATGTTCTGAAGTGAATAATACAGAGTACCAACTTTGTGAACACCTCTCTTTGACCCTATAGGGTGTGTGACTTCAAACTCATAGAACAATGCTATATGTAAAGCGCTTGGGTAGACAGAAAAAAAAAGGATTTGCTTTCATCTGTGCACCATCACTATACCGCCTTTTCACACCATCAAGAGAAGTGTACCTTGTGTTCAATTCAGCACGCATCAGAGGATTACTTAGAATGATCCCCAAAGTGTCTCTCAAGGGAACATATTGAAAAGTCTCTTGAACAAGTACTTGTTTTGATGCGCCAGTTTTTTTGTCGAGAAAAATTTCAAAACGATTTCCTAGAACTACTGTCTTTGGCTTAATGTATCCAAGTTCCCTCTCAAAAAACTTTTCCTGCTGATATCTTGATTCACAATTTTCAAATGGATGCTTAGTATTTTCAAACGCCGCTTTCAAGTCAGTATAAGAACACGATGCTTTATCTGCATTTAATGACTGTAGTAAGTATCAGTCTACTTTTCTAAATGTGAAACAATAGTCTCAATCAATGAAGTGGACTGCTGAGTAACTCTTTCAACAGTAGCATGGGTTACATTTGGCTGAGAAAGTAATCCAGAAATGAACAGTGCAGCCCTCCTTTGTGTTTCATCAGTGAGAGTTTCTTCATCCGTGTCATCACTGCTGAGGGGTTCTGCTATTAAAGCCAACTTCTCCATCTAAACTTTGATTTTCATGTTCTTCTCTCAATTCGAATTGCAACGTTTCTTTCAGGTGCTGGATGAAGCTGGTCCACATTAATATGAGCATTTAGAATATGCTTTTGTAATGAATTAAAGGTACAAAAAGACTGTGGGCATCCTCCTTGTTTACAATACAAAATCAGTCCAGGGCCATCAAACAAAGCATGGGCATGATGTAAGTGAGAAAAGAGTTTACAAACACCATAAAATATCATATGACACAAAAAACATTTCAAATCCATGTCTCATATGTAGCTCCCCATGCAAGAACATGATCAAAGGCTCACCTTGTTAAGCCGGTACTTCAGCATTCGGTACTCCTGTAATTGAACTACCAAAGGGTCAGTCACAAATTTCCAGTAAAATTGTTTGTCGCTTAATCTTCTGCTCAGAGAAGAGGATAATGAAGCTGAAACTTCTGCATTTTTTTCTGAAATTTTATCATCTGTGTTTGTCAACAAATGGTGGTAACGAACTACATGGATCTGAACTGGTTTCTCCATCACTAAATGCAGTCTGTTCGTTGACTTGAAGTTGGGGAGTGGGACTGAAAGAATTCAGGTCTTGTTGCTGGAAATGTTTCTGCTTCTTTTTTAGTTTTCTCTTTTTATTGTACTTGGAGACTGAAAATTTACAATGACACCCCATGCTGTTCCACAACCCAGCTGCATGCTTGCTACATCAGGCAGTCTGTTTAGACCTGGGAAAGAAATTTAATAAAAAGGGAATACTCAGTTTTGTGGAAACATCAATGGAAGCCGTCTCTGAGGAAGACCACTAAAGAAATGGTTAGATTTTGTAAAGATGGACTGTAATAAGATGAAAATCTAGTCACTATGACCAATTTGCATATCTAATGAATGTAGAAGTAGCATTTTTTATGAACTTTGAATAATTTTTCATAAATTTGCACATCTAATGAAATTGAGAAATATGTGTAGAAGTTTGGATGCCCTCCAAGCCCTATTAGAATTAAATAAAACAAACAGAATAAAAATCTAATTATGTAGAAGTAGCATTTTTGTGAATTTTAAATAAATTTGCATAATTAATGATTTATCTAATGAATTTGAGAATTCTTCATTTTGGGATTATACAGTATTTTGATCTGATTTCATGCCAGATTCTTCAAAAGCATCTTAATTTATCATCTAGACCTAGATCTAGATCAAGTGAAATTTTCAGGCTGTTGCAAGCCTTTTTATGCATATTTTCCGGTAAATTGCCAATTCGTCTAGGACTAGGTCCATTTATCGCATGGTCTACCTTCATTTAGTCTAACAACCATTTGGTCCAATAACCATTTGGTTTAAAAATCACTTCGTCTAATCACCAATTCGTCTAACCATTTTGTCTCATAACCAGTTGGTGTAATACCTGTTTTCCTTTCATTTCGCCCAATTAACAAAATAGTCCAATTAGACCAAATGGTATAGGGTCTGTAGTGACCTCAATCTGTCACTCATTGAATTTTTGGCAAAATTGTTATTGAATTTGTATCAACAGAGAAAGTTCATTGACCGTCTAGCTTCAATTCTGGTCTAGACCGGTTTTCTAGACTCTTTTGATTATATCACATGAACATCGCGTGATCGTTCTGCGTCTTATGTTAATTCACGATGTTGTTCATTGTTATTGTAAATTCATGTTCAGTTCACGTCATGACCTGTAGCGTCTTATATTTGCATATGCTATTTTGTGGTCCAATCATGTATCGCGTAACTCCGCCGCGAATTTCCATTTGGACATCGACGCGACAGTTTTACATTTTTCTCATCACTCGCATTAACTACGCTAGAGTCAACAACTCGCAACTCTGCTTGCTCGAGTCTTTATACACACACACCTATCTTCGTGCCTTACATCAACGCTAGCTAGCTGAGATGTTTCATCGCCGGCCGCAGTCCATCTTCCTCATCGAAGATTTCGGCACTGAAGCTTCAAAGCACTAGCCCAGCACAGATAGACACTTTTTCATACCTCAGCTTGTTCGGCGTCTTCCCGCCTCATCTCCAGAGATAACTATTGCATCAACCGGCACGACCCACTGCTGCCTTCAACTCGCAATGTCTCTCATGGATCATTCAGCCGCCAACGCCACGAACACTGAGACCGTCAGCACTTCATTTAACGGCCTTTTCTAAACGACTTTCTTCGGGCGACTCACCGTCCCTCATCATCGACTTCCGTCTTCATTTAGTTATACCATCTCTTTACCTCCGCCAGGCTCTTCAGCCCCGACATGGCAGAGCGTCACATCCAGCAAAGACTCCGAGATCGTCATCGCGTCTGAGCTAATCGTCTCCGTGAACTGACTTCTCGTCGAGCGCCCTTTTCACGTTCATCATGTTCATCTCTCGCTGTCCTCGTTCTTTTTCACTAGTCTTTTGGTCGCGATAGCTGGACTTTTTCCTGCACGTTTTATCGTTCACCATACCACAGACTCACGGACACATAGGACATTTCACTGGTAATTCATTATGTGCTTCATTTTATTCCTTCGTCATTGTATGTAAGCATGTACATTCATCTTGTCTTAAAACTGCATTGCATTTATTCGATTGCCTAGTCTCTAGCTTGTTCATTAACATTAGCACGACAATACTCCTCTGCTAATCATTCTGCTAGATACTTGGTATATCGATATTTATTATTGTGCAATTATTCGTCGTTTCAACTATATATTTTTATAATAAACATAAAGAAAAGGGAATATTCCTGTTCTTCGATTCATTTGTACCTGTTTGTCTTTCCACGTAGACATAGTTTAAAATAGGGGAAATGGCACTTCAAATCCACGCACCCTGTTTACAACAATTGCATATTTTTATCGGTGCAAACACGCGAGTGCCACTTTTCCCACATTGGTGACCCCGACGTGATTGAAGGGCCGACGCAAATTGGCCCGACGTGATCGAAGGGCCGACGCAAATTGGCCCGACGTGATCCTACTTGGGCCGACGCAAAACTAATGGCCCGACGTGATCCTACTTGGAGAGACTCTCAGAATTTCATGTTCCCTTGATTTGTTTTATGTACTGATGTCATTTCTATGCCAATTGCAATTTGCAATAATTCTACACATATTGCTTGACTCGGATTTTTATATCGCAATTTTACAGTTTCGGATTTTATTCTGTATAAAACTATAGGCATATTTAATTGCCGTAGCCTAAATTCAAGGCCTCTAAAACTAATTAATAATGTATTTCTATTGTAGCTTTTTCGTATTTCAGCTGATATTGTAATACAGCTTTAATACTGGTAGGGGAGTACTGTAGTGACCTCAATCTGTCACTCATTGAATTTTTGGCAAAATTGTTATTGAATTTGTATCAACAGAGAAAGTTCATTGACCGTCTAGCTTCAATTCTGGTCTAGACCGGTTTTCTAAACTCTTTTGATTATATCACATGAACATCGCGTGATCGTTCTGCGTCTTATGTTAATTCACGATGTTGTTCATTGTTATTGTTAATCATGTTCAGTTCACGTCATGACCTGTAGCGTCTTATATTTGCATATGCTATTTTGTGGTCCAATCATGTATCGCGTAACTCCGCCGCGAATTTCCATTTGGACATCGACGCGACAGTTTTACATTTTTCTCATAACTCGCATTACAACTACGCTAGAGTCAACAACTCGCAACTCTGCTTGCTCGAGTCTTTATACACACACACCTATCTTCGTGCCTTACATCAACGCTAGCTAGCTGAGATGTTTCATCGCCGGCCGCAGTCCATCTTCCTCATCGAAGATTTCGGCACTGAAGCTTCAAAGCACTAGCCCAGCACAGATAGACACTTTTTCATACCTCAGCTTGTTCGGCGTCTTCCCGCCTCATCTCCAGAGATAACTATTGCATCAACCGGCACGACCCACTGCTGCCTTCAACTCGCAATGTCTCTCATGGATCATTCAGCCGCCAACGCCACGAACACTGAGACCGTCAGCACTTCATTTAACGGCCTTTTCTAAACGACTTTCTTCGGGCGACTCACCGTCCCTCATCATCGACTTCCGTCTTCATTTAGTTATACCATCTCTTTACCTCCGCCAGGCTCTTCAGCCCCGACATGGCAGAGCGTCACATCCAGCAAAGACTCCGAGATCGTCATCGCGTCTGAGCTAATCGTCTCCGTGAACTGACTTCTCGTCGAGCGCCCTTTTCACGTTCATCATGTTCATCTCTCGCTGTCCTCGTTCTTTTTCACTAGTCTTTTGGTCGCGATAGCTGGACTTTTTCCTGCACGTTTTATCGTTCACCATACCACAGACTCACGGACACATAGGACATTTCACTGGTAATTCATTATGTGCTTCATTTTATTCCTTCGTCATTGTATGTAAGCATGTACATTCATCTTGTCTTAAAACTGCATTGCATTTATTCGATTGCCTAGTCTCTAGCTTGTTCATTAACATTAGCACGACAATACTCCTCTGCTAATCATTCTGCTAGATACTTGGTATATCGATATTTATTATTGTGCAATTATTCGTCGTTTCAACTATATATTTTTATAATAAACATAAAGAAAAGGGAATATTCCTGTTCTTCGATTCATTTGTACCTGTTTGTCTTTCCACGTAGACATAGTTTAAAATAGGGGAAAATGGCACTTCAAATCCACGCACCCTGTTTACAACAATTGCATATTTTTATCGGTGCAAACACGCGAGTGCCACTTTTCCCACAGGTCTATGGACTAATTATGGTTGAACCAACTGGTTATTATTAGACGAAATGGTGAGTGGACGAAATGGCAATGAGACCAACTGACGGTAGACCAAATGATAGATGAGTTTGTAATTCACTAATTTGGCGAATTGGCATTAGACCAATCGGAAATAAACCTATTTAGTATTTTCCCATGCCATATAGCCCCGGGATTCCCCATTCACTTTGCATAGACCTAGATTACATGTAAGTTTGGGTGCAACTGAAAGGCATCGACAATGCACACGTGATCAAAAATCGAAGATCCAAGACTTAATTGGTCCAATTCCAAGTCCAAGACGATCGAGTATTCGACTTCATATTTTCTGAAACTCTTAATTTTAGCTAGATAGCTCACAAGGTCTTATGGAGAGGCATTTTCTTGATCTATTCATCATATTTTCGCCAATCATAATTGTTCTGTTTTGTTAATAATTGTGCCATGAAATTGCGTATTCTCAAGTGTCCGGGAATGGCGTCCATCCTACATGCACGGTACACGTTCAGTAGACCTACAGTTCGGTACATGTAGTACTGTACACTAAACAGAATAGTAACATGCATACGTATTTAAATCCCCCTCCCCCCCCCCCCCCCCCGAATTTTCGGAACAAACAAGTAATAATAGTCACGACTTTTATAAAAATATCAAACTGCTTCAAGTAAGAGGGGATACTTACCATTATAACACCGATGATTAAAGACGATATTAGAAAATGAATCATGCGGCATACGCTGAGCCTCGCCGAGCTGATAGAGAAATCGATTAACCGCGCGCATCGTGATGCGCACCCACGCCATGATGTCACTGATATCAAACTATGGTCCAATCACACTGCGCTATGATTTACCATTCATGGTAATGTTGAAATGCCATTTACGAATGGGTTATTCGATCGTTTCAGGATGTCCGGACCCACGGCTGGTTACATTTTGTAACATTTAAAAGTGTAAAATAACACTAACTGAATCCAACACTTCGTAAATGTTGAAATTTAACACTTCAGTTTTTAGCGTGTACGAGCTTGGAATTAAGAGGCACCCAACCTTTCGAAGGACTGCTGATTGCAGCCTGAACGCTACGCGTTCGGGCTGCCGCAGTAAGGTCGCCACTAGCCCAAATGAGAGGTAAGGTCACGTTTCGCGCATGCTCACGTTAAGCCCCATCCAGTGATATCGTTCTATGGTCGCCATACGTTCAGACACACACGGAAAGGTGATTCATTTCGAGTTCTAGTTCGATGCTCTGACCTTAGTTTCGTTATACGACGTTTCGTTGGACAGCGTTCAGACACATAAATCCATCGTAAGCTATACCGTTTTGGTATAAAATTTTTGTGTCTGAACACCCTGATTTTCATGAGTGATGAATGCTACCCTGTGTTTTAGTACACATAGCTGTATGGCGTAAAGCCTTGTACGAGTTTGATGCCACATTTTCCAGCGAGGCTAGCGACAGTGTAATTGATCTCTACTCGGCGACTTGGAGCCGAGGAAGTCTTTAGAGGGATGGTACTCCTTTAAATCGGATAAGGCTAGTTGCAGGGGTTTTTTTAACGTGTTTACACTATTTTATATTGGATTATGAGATAATATATTCCGGGTTTCATTCTCCTTTAACTTCAGCTTAGCCTGGAGGGCCACCAGCTCTTGCTTACAGGAACTTTCGGAAGATTGAGATATGGATTGAAATGCATTCTTTATCTTTGCTGTCTCTGCTGATGATTTGGGTTGTTTTGGGGGTTGGATTTGCTTGTTGAAGGTTGATTGTACGGCACAAGGGGCTTTTTTGATGACGTTAACTTCGCCATTATGTCGTCTAGCTCCTTGTGCCTGGACCTAGCTTCCTTGTTTTTTCACTTGGTTGTTTGGTAAACAAATAGAAAATCTTAACATTCCCCTTTAATACAAAATAGTTGTATTTTAACCCTTTTTTCTTCAATTTTTCATGAATTTCTTGTGTTTTCAATCATTCAGATGCATAAACCAGATATAATATGTTTACTTCTCATCTAGAGCTCAAATCACAATTCCACATCACTTTCATGACATGAGCAGAGGTAGCAATGATTGCATTTGATTTACTTTCCTACAGTAGAAAAGTTTTGCTCACCTTTTGACTGTATACTGTACATTGTAGATCTGCTGATCTCGAGAGCAATAATCAACCAATCCGCAGGTCCCCTAAAAGTGCGCTATTTTATTTCCAATTCTGCCTGACTATGAATACATAATGAGAAGGAACAGCCAGGAACATCTCATTTGCAAACTATTGAATAGCCTACTTATCATTCACCAATTGTCATGAGTTATACATCAAATAAAAGAAGAGGGATCAGAGATTTGTGACATCTTTTAATGTGTTCAAAATAAAAGACGAAATTGGTATAAAATGGTGTTCCTTTTATGACCAAAAATGGAAATTAAATTAAAAATAAATCTGGCCAAATCTACCATAGTTTTATTGTGAGCCAGGGCAAATTTGACTTGAGCGTAAAGGGCATTTTCTGTACTTTCCAAAGATTGAAATAACATTAATGTGCACTTCATGACAGGGTCAGGATCCAGCAATATGTAACCGATGTACACACTTTGTCTTTAAAAAAGTCAATTCCAGCATTCTGATTGGAATTACCACCACGCAAGATGTTTTCTCACAGCCAGGCAACAGCTATGCGCATGTTTGCGCAAGGATGAAGCAACAGGTTGCGCAATGTTTCATTCAACGCGCACTTGGTTACGGATGGCTCGCTTGCCAATCACAGGGCTAAGATTCTATGGTCTTGACCATGGTCTTGACAACGGATGATCTGCGGCTGAATATTGCTGGATCCTGACTCTGTCATAAATTTATGGATGATTTGAATGTAACGATGAAAAAGATGAGATTCCAGCGCTTCCATACATATGTGTCTTGATGGCGGCTCATATACTTTTTATATGTCTTTTAACAACTTCAAATCTTGTGAAAAAAAGGCTTTTGTATGACTATTTCATCGGTTATTTTAAACATTTTCTTTTTAAAATTCTGACTAAAACAAAATATCCCTGTGTTGGTAAACTATTCATTTATTTTTGCAGAAAGTCTAATGAGCACAGCATTAATATTTATTGAAGAGCATAACTTTAAAGATGACCATGCGATACAGCCGGCTGGGTGCAGGGAGAAAGTCCATTTCGGGCACTGGAAATAAAATGCGCGTTTTTTGCTCATTTGCAAGGGGTCCTTAAGACGCGGGTCCTAAAGCTACGCACCATAGAAATTACATACACGCGCAATGCAACGCGTTCAAATCAGGCTAAAACACACACGCGATACACACAGTCGATTTCAATATCAAGATTTGCATTCATTTATTGCATGTGCGTAGCTTTAGGACCCCTTCATTTTTAAGAACAAAATTTGACATCGGCATTGATATCGACCTGAAAACGTGCATTATTGACATTCACCCATCGTAATTTTCTCCACAAATCAACTTTAGAATATCCAGAATCAGGATATGGAATGAAATTGGTGACAAGCCAGTGATTTATGTGATCTTTTAGCTGCTGAAAACAAAGTGCGTAGCTTTAGGTCCCCCCATCATACATGTATATCAATATACTATTAATACATGGGTGGGAGTGCGTTGGTGCGATCTGGCAACACAAAGGTTTTTATCGTGGTGTACGGTACGCACGAGGCGCAAGCCGAGTGTGTTGGACACCACGATAAAAACCTGCCTGTTGCCTGATCGCACTAACGCACAAACTCACAACCATGTATTAATAGTTTTATAAAACGGGTCGGCAATATGATTATGAAGTCTATAAAAATGGTTACGAACCCCATAGAAACGCTGAAAGTCGCACAGTCATGGAGGCTGCCATTTGCTTTCTGGATGACATCACATCACATAAGCGCAGCCAACAAAACTCATGAGCGTTTCAGTGCGCGCATGTAATCCCTGTGCTAAAATGACAATTAAACTACGCGATTTCATTGCGTTTTAAGTTTGCACGCACCAAAGGTACGCGGACGCGCAGCTAAGCGTTAGCACCTTTTTGCACGGTCATGTGGTGTTATTTGACCAATCAGGATGGCTACATTCTTGAACTCGTTTTATAATATATACTATAAATTTACGAATGGTCTGTTGCACTTCCTTGGAAATTTGCGTAAACTGTAGTCGGTCGAGAGGGGCTGACTGAAATAACACTCATTAACTTGAACAGTCTTAAAGTGTAGCAATCACCTGAAAGAATAATTTGTGTACAGCTGGAATGTATGAAACCAACCTCAAACCCTTAACCTGGCCGTCTATGTGTTAACGGGTCCCGCGCGCATGTTTTTTTTTACCGTAACGCTAATGCGTCAAATTGCTCATAATACGGTTTATTCCATCAAGACTAGTCTGCATGAATATTCATGAAAACGAATTGTAGCGATATAATAAAACGAGCAAGGCCATTGAGCAGCTCTTCTGTGTGGCGCAATCGGATAATCTGGAGCGCTGTCGATGAAAGGACCACGAGTTCGAATCTCGGCAGACGAATATTACACGAAATTTTCTTTTGCTGATTTAAAAATAAGGTGAAACTGAGTGAGAAAATACAAGTCCAATACTTGTAGTCTCTTTCAAAGTCTTCAAAAAGGGGTTTCTGACGCGTTAGGGATACGGAAAAAAAAGACGCGTCCCGCGCAGGCCCTTATTCTATGCTATGCTAGCGCTTACCGGTGCGTCGACTAGTCTCCTCACAAGTCGCTGTATCGTTTATTTGGAGTCAAAATTTGAAGCACATATTTCGAATAAAGTATAGCGATGTGGAACCCCATACATCGAGCAAACTATTTTTGGTGATTATTACACTTTTACCATTGAGATTTCAGTACCTGCAAGGAGCTAATATCATGTATATTTGTGTCTGGTTATTTTTCTAATATTCCCAGGTCAAGAGGGTGAAAGGGCAATCCAACCTTTTTGTATTCTGTGAATACAGAAATATGAGAGAAACCCTTATTAGAGTAAATTCAGATGTGTGATAAGAAAGTTATGAATATTAAAAAAATTGAGATCAGTGTAAAAGAATCTTAAAATTTGTGATTGTGTTGTGTGACTTAATTGGGGACATTTCTGCAATCTGGTTTACACCAAAATATTTCACTTTCTTTCCCAAGGCCTGTTTCCTGGGAGCTGTACTGAAAAAATACATAGTGATAGCTTGTTCTCATACTTCCCAAGAAAAACAGCAAGATCATACTCCAAAAGTTTTAGAAAAGGGTATTTTTAGTCATTTTATGTAAAAATATATAGGGCTGATACTGACAATGTATTCTCCAACATGGGCTTTTTTTTTTGGTTGATTACAACTTCCACATTTTAGTCATAATGTTCTAATACTTATACACTTTTTGATCTATCTTTCACCCATCAGCTTCAAAAGCAATAATGATTGAATTACCGTTTGAAGAAAAAAAAACTTGTTTGTTTTCACATGTGTGTGAAAATTCATGTTCTCACAATTTAAAGAAAAACTAATATCTTACAAGTTAATTTGTTGTAGCAGAGATAGATCAAAGGAAATTTTAATGATATTCCATACATCATGTGTGCAATTTGTTTATTGATAAAGATAATATAATAGCTGTTTCTTATAAAGCGCATTACCAGTTACAATGTAACTGACCAAAGCGCTTACAGCATTATTACCCAGGTCACTGGATTCACTTGCGATTGTAATTTCTTTCATTGTATGCATAAAGTTTTAGTAATAATGTTTGGTACCCTAAGAAATGGTAAATTTTCTACAAGTGTTTTACACAATATTTTGTGAAATAATAGATGGTTAATGAAGTGCAGACATTTGAAAAGGGAGCATTGATCACATTTTGATAAAATCTTGAAGATAGCTATACCCCTTGGCACAGTAAGAGTTATAGATCAACCATTCAGTATATCGTTCTCTGATGTTTTAGGGTGTTTAAGTAACTTGTACTAATTTATAATTTTCATATCTTGGTAGGAACATGGTTGTTTGTTAATATTTATATTCATGCTGAATATGTACCGTCATGGGGAATCAACTGATTTTTGTTGCGGGGGGGGGGTGGACATGGGGAAAAATATATCACTAAGGCCACCAGCAGGATAGCTGAAATCATACCAAAGTTTGAAGGATGAATTCTGTCTTCAAAGAATTATTTTTTTTCACCAGAACAATCCAGAGTTTTCCAAACGGGATAAGATTTGGGAGTCCATCAGAATGTAGAGGATCGACCCCAGTTGACTAATACTCGCGAGTGGTCATTTATTTTTGTATAAATATATATTGCATCGTCAGAAACTTTAGTATTATATAGAGCATTATGTGCATGTCATATGTTATCAAACCATGCCTGACTGGGTGGATGTAAATTTATGTGTTATCCATTACTACCTGAATCTTATTTATGCAGAGATTGTTACTTGAATTGCCAAGTGTTATTTTGTATGTCTTGTTCATGCCCGTAGAAGTGAAGTCTTTATTTTTCAATAAAAATGCCAATGAGTGACTTAAGATATGGTGACCTTGAATATTCTATTTTTGCATAGTTGTTCAGATTAGATTTTTCTCGATCGGTTTGACAAGTCTTTCTCTATTTCTGTCCTTATCTCTTCTCTCTCTCTCTCTCTCTCTCTCTCTATGTGTGTCTTTCTCTTTCTCTGTCTTGCATTGATCATGAATTCATTTCTGCCACCTGTCTGTTTCCTCATCTCTCTCTCTCTCTCTCTCTCTCTCCCTGTCTCATTTAAACTGGTTTGTAACTTTGTACAGTTAGGGTTATACATCTATGCGATATACATTTTATGTTCCTGGTGACCTGGTTATATGTAAAAAGTCCCTAATTTCAGCACACGTCATTTCCAAATTTTCAAGATGAAAATAACGCGATTAATATTAGACCTACTTAAACAATTCTGTGAAGAAGAAAAGTCAGAATAGATGGCTATGATTTCTCGCTTATAATTTGAACTAAATCTGCGTCGAGCTATCATAGTATGTATACTATTCTAATTTAGAGGGTACATGTATATCATCGTCACCGCTTTTATTAAAAGTAATTTTAATCTGAATCTGTTGGGTTAGTGTGATTCAATTATTTTCCTTCTGTACCTTGTAAAAAGGACGACTGTTTGAAGTTTAACTCTGGACCCTGTTTTATAAAACTTGTTAACAACTGCCCCATTTCTATGACAAATTTGCTCTCAGCCAATCAGATTCAAGGATTTCAGTAGCTTATAACAATTCTTGTGACTTCTATTGATGACAAGTTTTATGAAACGGGGCCCAGGTCTTTGGAAGAGACCTCATGCCGTATTGTTGTTTTTATGCATAACGTACGAGTGTGGGTGAATGTACTCGTGAGGATGTGTGTGGGTGGGTGTGCGTGTGTGTGTGGCTGTGAGGGTGTGTTGGGTGTGTGTGTGTGTGTGTGTGTGTACTCTTCTTGTGGTAGCAATACGCAGTGATATCCCTTGTTAAGGGGGGCGGGACTATCTTATGAACAAAAAATTCTTTCAGTTTTGAATTTAAGTTATTCATTTATAGAAGATGTTACATGATAATGTGCTTGTTATACACAGTCATTGAAATGTCGATATATGATTCATGTATCATTATTGAGTGAAATCAAAATAAAGATCATTGAGATAAATGTGTAAACTACTTTGCGATAAACCCATTCAACATAGCTCTTTTGAGAATCAGTGTATTTAACATTTCAATAAGTACAGGAGAGAGCTAATTATAAATCAATATTCATACACACAAAGGAATTAATGTTTTAAACCCACGTTGTAGAAAACAACAACATTTCTAGGAATAAAATGTCTTAATTAAGGAATGCAGGCCTGTCATCAGGGGCGGGGCACAGAGCCTGAAAATTACACAAGGAGGCATTGTTTTGTATTTTGTACTTAAGGTATGCCAGTTGGGTTTGCAAAGGGGGGCGGTCAATTCGCCCTGCATTTCTGTTTCCCCCTCGCTTCTACAAATTCCTGGATCCGCCCCTGACAGCCCTGCATTTCTGTGCCCCCCCCCCTTACAAAATGCTGGATCTGCCCCTGAAGACAGCCTTGCATTTCTGTGCCCCCTAATTAATTAAGAAATGAAAACATAGTAATATGTAATTGTAATTAGAATAGACTTGTTTAGCACATGAAGGCAGTTTAATTTTGCAGCTGATTTGGCATGTTGAAGCAAAATCCCGAATGCATAGGTTTTTTATTTTTTTTTATTTATGCTTTTATTATAAATCATCAAGAATCACAATATTTACAAAATATTGACATGATAAGAATATTAAAAAAAATATATAAAAAGAAAAAGAAAAAGAGGCAGAACAATAATTATGTAAAACCTTCAATATTGATTAGGAACAAGCTCCGAGACTGACAAAGGATGTATGATATAGACACCAACCAGTATTTGCCTCACCTACCTACTTAAGGCAGAATTATAATATTAATGATAGCGGCCTCACTGACAATCTGAGAAAAAACAAAACCAAACCAAACAGAAAACCACATGCAATGATAGCGACTTGATAGAGCCGAGCCGAGTAGCAGGCAAACAAGGCTTCAACACCCAACCTGTACCCACTCACATCCCTACCCCAACCCCCCCCCCCCCTCTTTCTCTCTCTCTCTCTCTCTCTCTCTCTCCTTCTCCCTCTTCCACCACACACACAGACATGTATGCACACACACACACACAAGATCATGCCGCTACCCGGACTCGGCCCGATAAGTCAATTCGTATCTTGCCGCGAGCACGAGGCTTTGAGGTAAATATCTACCATGCATGGTTGCTATACGAGAAACGAAATGCAGGGGGTCAGGAGGTCATGCGATTGCCAAAATAAAAAGAAGTTACAGGATAAATCTCGGAGATCGTTCTTGATGTACATGAACTGGCACATATGATAGGATACATGTAGCATTACAACATACAGGCGTCAACATAATTATGTAACCGATACATGGTAAAGTAAAATGACATTGGGTATAAAATACAAATGGCAAGAAAAGAGAATCCCTATACTTATAGGGAAAATTAAATTTCAAAAGGCCATTTCTTGAAGTGGGCATTTAACTTGTTTTTCTTCTTTGCTAAATAATATTCAATATCCTTCTGTCTTTTAACAAAGGCTTTGAATGATAAAGTATTGGGAATAGTATTACTGAACTTGCAAGTATGAATATGATATTTCATTAACAAAAATAAGTAAGAAACAAACTTATCATTACAGATTCCAAAGAGTTTTTCAAAATTTGTAACTGTCCTAACATAACTATTCTGGGAAATAGTGGCTAGGAGGTCCTGCCAAATTGGGGTAACCTTTTCACATTCACAAAATAAATTGATCATTGTTTCTTCCTTTTTATCACACAGGTAGCAATTAGGAGAATCCTTTCGTTTAATCTTAAATAAGAAATCATTCAATGCAATGGCTTTGTGAAAAATCTTGAAATAAAAAGACCTCAATTTAGTATCAATAGTGCAAAGGAAATTGGTATTGTGGATCTTTTCCCAATCAATGGTTACTGGTACAGTTAATTTTCGCTCCAAAATTCATATCTTTTGTTCGGGGTATGGAAACCTAGTAATAAATTGTACCTATCTCTGGGGACTTTTTTCATGTTCACTAGTTTATGGACAATTGTTTCATAAACTCCTGTTATATCGGGATCAAAGTTCCTCATCCACTCTTCAGGTATATTCTTAATCAAGAAAGTGAATTTCCTCCTGTCTGTACAAGGGATACCATAGTCCAATATGAGTTCCTCGAAAAGTTTATGACCAGGGAGAGGTGGATTGAATAAATCAGATAAACAAAGTACATTTTTATTGAACCAAGAAGGATAAAAGAAATGTGATTTAGATTTTGAACGAATTAATTTGTTATACCATAGAACTTGACATGCACCAAGTTCTGAAAATTTATTACCATAAAACTCAGTTGTAGCTTCTTCTCTAAATAAGTACCAACTTCGTAGTGATTCAGCAAGCTGTATATTACCAATAGAATTTAAGACCTTCTCAGGAGCATGAGATTTCCACAAAAGTTGGACTTCTTGATTAAAATTTTCCAGAAAGGAAAGCTCAATATCTTTCCACGGGGCAACAAAATTATCATCCAATAATAATTTAACCCACATCATTTTTTGAGCAGTAGCAAAGGAAAACGGGTTAACCATTTTGAGACCTGCATGAATATAGTCGTTACACATTATTTTTCTCTTGACTCTGTCATTACCTCCATTCCAAATAAATTTAAAGAACAATTTGTTCAAAGTTTTGAAGAAGGACGTTGGTAATTTAATAGACAGGACTGAAAATAGGTATAATAGTTGGGGCAATACAAGCGTCTTAATAATACAAACTCTGCCAATTAGTGAAAGGTTTCTGGATCTCCAACAGTTTAAAGTTTGTTCTAATTTTCTAAATTTCTCTTTGTAGTTTAAGTCGTAAATTCGTGCAACATCCAGTGAAAAAATGACCCCTAGACATTTAAATTGAGATCTTTTCCATGAAACACCTTGATTAATATACGGGTAACATTCATTTCCTTTCTTTGAGCCGATCCAGATGGCTTCAGTTTTGCTGAAATTTATGTTGCAACCAGAGAATTTACCAAATTTAAATAAGGTTTCAAAGAGATGGGAAAATGAATTATTTGAACCATCTAAAAAGCATACAGAATCATCAGCAAACAGGGATAATTTGACATCTCTATTTTTGACTGGAATACCTTTAATTGAATTGTTTTGTCTTATGGAAAGGGCCATTATTTCTATTACAAGTAAAAATAAATAAGGAGAGATTGGACATCCCTGGAAAATTCCTCTTTCCATAGGAATTCGTTCTGTAAGAAAACCATTGTTCAAAACATAAGAATGGCGCCCAGCATATAGAGTTTTAATGCAATCTATAATTTTTTTGCAAAAATTAAACTTTTCCAGAGTTAGAAATAAAAAATCGTGGGAGACACTATCAAAGGCCTTCTCAATGTCAAGTAGTAAAATAGATCCTGGAATATCATTCATTTCAGTATATTCAATTTTACAATATTAAACGAATGTTATGCCCAATGTTCCTACCTTTCATAAAACCGGATTGATCACTATGAATAAGATCATGCAAGCAACTTTTAAGCCGGTTTGCAAAACACTTAGCAACAATTTTATAATCTGATGTCAACAGTGTAATAGGCCGATAATTTTTTATGAGGAGAGTGTCTCTATCCTTCTTTGGGATGAGAGTGATTATACCATTTCTTTGTGAGGGGGACAAAATCCCATTTCGTAAAGAAAAATTTAAGGAATTCATCAGCATATCACCAATGTCAGGCCAAAATAACATATAAAATTCAACAGGTATACCATCAAACCCAGGTGTTTTATTCCTGTTCATTGATTTGATAACATTATACATTTCTTGATTTGTAAGAGGGGAATCTAAAAGTTGTTTTTGATCTTCTGATAATTGTGGAATATTGATTTTATCGAAAAGAGATTCATCAATGTCCTTTCTGTCAATTATACCTTGGGCATCATCTTGAAAGGAATATAAATTAGCATAAAAACTTTGAATTTCTCTTAAGATTCCAGCTGGGTCAGTAATCAGGTCACCTTGAGAGTTTCTTAGTCTAGAAATATTTTTCTTATGCCAGTTCCTGTTTTCTAAATTACAAAAATAGTTGGTGCTTTTCTCTCCTTCCTCTACCCATCTAACCCTGGATCTTGTGATTAATCCCTTTGTCTCAAAATCATAGATTTTGTTCAATTTGTCTTCTAATTCTTCTAATTTTGTCAAGAGGGGATTATCATTTATTGGGAGGGATGGTATTTGACAATTCTAGTCTTATCTTATCAATCTCAACTAATAGCTTATCCTTTACTCTATTTCTTTCTCTTTTCTTCCTGGAGGAATATTCCATAGTAACCCCTGAAATAACACACTTAAGAGAGTCCCATATAATGTTGGGGTTACAATCTGAATTTTTATGGTTTTCTTTAAAATCAGTAATTGTATCTTTAATTAATTGAACAAAATCTGGATTATGGTTGAGGTAGTGACAATTCATTTTCCAAAAACCTCTCCCCCTTTTAGGTTGATTGTCATTAAATAAAATTTGAACAATAGAATGATCTGAATGTATTCCAGGTAAAATTTTAGACCTTACACAATTATCTATAAAATTACCCGAGACTAGAATAAAATCAAGCCTGGATAAAGCCCTTGGATTTTTCTGATGTCGAGTATATTGTCTTAAGTTAGGATGAAAGTGTCTCCACGCATCAACAAGTCCGAATTCTTCAATTAAAAGAGATAGCATTTCCCTTGAATTTTTGTTTGAATGTTGTGATCTTGAACCCTGATAATCCAACTGGTTGATTACTAAGTTGAAATCCCCACCTACAAATAGAAAAGGACTGTTTAGCTTGTCTATTTCAGCAAAAACTTTTAAGAAGAAGTCAGGATCATCCTTATTAGGTGCATACAGGTTAACTAAAGTCATTTGTAAATCATTTAAGACTGCCTTTAATATAATAAATCTTCCAACAGGGTCACTAAAAATAGTGAGTACCTGAACAGCGACAGTTTTTCTAATAAAAATGGCAACTCCTCTACTGGCAGAATTAAAACTTGAAAAAAAAGCAAGTTCACCCCACTGACTTTTCCACAAAATTTCATCTTTTTTATCGGAATGTGTTTCTTGCAAAAACACAATATCAGTACCTAAACTTTTCAAATAATGCAAAATTTTCTTCGGTTTATAAAAATCTTGGAGCCCACGACAATTAAAAGTATTTAGTTTTAAAGCCATGGTGGGGGAATATTACATTCAAATGCTACATGCCATATTATTTGATGATTACATTGAACTTCATCTATCATGAAGGTTGCATTGAGTCCCATAACACTAAAAAAGAGAACGTTCTGCCACATAAGTATATATGAAAAAAATAAAAATAAAAAGGAATAACAGGAAAAAAAAAGAGATAATTACAAGTATATAAAAAGAAGGCGAAAAACGTGCAAGGTAAAGAACAATGTTTCAAATAAAAAAAAAACCTTGTTATACACGTAAACAGATAAAAAATGGCAATGGCTTAAAAAATACCCAAAAATTCAAGCTGGTGAATCTCAACGTGCCACTATGATCATCACACAATGAACAAAAATTAGGCCTACACATAATTTATGAACCGGCCTTCAAATGCTCCAAAGTCCAATCGCCCATGTGACGTCATATACCACGTACTAAACAAAAACGAAACAAAAAGTAAAAAGTTAAAATTCCTAACCCAAGCCTTTCTACAACCAATTTTGAATGATGGCCAATCAAAAGTCCAAATAAAAAGGACCCATTATTAGGCATGTCAAAAATATAGATGGAAAAACCAATCCATATTACCAACACAATACTCATTATGTAACAAAGTACATGAATTTGCTGTAGTGAAGACATTACACTGTACACTTTTAAGCCCACTAATTCGTGGTAAAGTTCTTATCAACCTGCAAGTCTATTCTGTTTAATAAAATTCCCCAAGTCTTACTGATTTTGAGACCCTGCATATTTCTGTTGTAGTCAAAAGATGAATTCTATGGTACCAATATTGGACTAAAAATCCAAAGATATTATCAAAAATAGCATGACATAATGTCCCATGGTACATACACCATTATTGGGCTAAAACTACCAACAGACTTACACATAGTACTAAAAGATCAAAGATCAGAATAGTGATTGACAAAAATAGCAACCAGTGAATCATGACCAGTTGTTTAAAAATAGTCAACAGGAAAAACAGGCCATATCACATGTACAATCAAGTTTAAGAACATGAAAAATGGGCTATGGCTTATTCAACGAAGATCAACTTTCCATTGTTATTCCTGAAAGCTAGCCTTTCAGGGTAGATGAAAAAGGGCTTCTTGCCTTCCTTCTTCAAACGCTTTAACTCTTCCATTCTTTCTTGTCTCAACCGTTGGATGCGTCTGGAAAAATCTTCTGACACGGATACTTTCCCTCCTCTGAACAAACTCTCCTTCTTCAATTTGGTGATGCAGGCCTTACGTACCTCCTCCTTGGCGACATAAGAGGAAAAAGCAATGTGAATGATCCTCGGTTTATCCCTATCAGATCCATCTTGAGACCCTTTGAAGGTTGGGGTGCGGTGGCACCTCTCGATGCTGTAGCTGGAAGACTGCACTCCAACAAAACCAGAAATGAGCTCTCGAACTACCTCCAGGCAATTCTCCTTAGCTTGCTCAGTGACACCATGTAAAATCAGATTGTTTCTTCTGCCCCTGTTTTCTAAGTCATCTAGTTTGAGAAGAAGATCAGCATTTTCTTTCTTCAGTTTCTTCATTTCAGCTACAACTGAATCCACCTGAATAATGCATGCCTCTAGTTTCTCCTCATTTTCCTTCGTCTTTACGGTGAGCTCCACCAATCGGTTGATTATCAGTGAATCGATGCGTTCCTCCATTCGATTGAATTGTTCAAGATAGCTCACAACCCAGGCGGGAGGGGAATCCCCCGCCCCGGTACGTCCGGCGGGCTGTGGTAGCAGGTTCTCGGTAGAATCCAGTTCCAATTTCTTGGGCCGGCTTGATGCTTTATCTGGAGTGCTCAGAGCTCTTTTATGAGACGCCATTATATCCAAATTTGTCTATACAAATAATGAAGACGGTTCAAGTCATTAAAATATCACCTTTACTTTTCACTTACTGCGGCAGCCCGAACACGTAGTGTTCGGGCTGCGATGAGCAGTCCTTTGATTGCTTGGATCTCTCTTAATTACAAGGTCGTTTGTCAAAATGATAGCCATGAAACATGACATTAATTGATTTTAGGCTACTTTAGGTACTTACAATACTTTACGATTGACTGTCGTCTTTCTTTTCAATGAGGATGATACAAAAAAGGCCTATTTATCTCCAAAAGCCTGTACTAAAAACTTCCGTAGGTCGGTGTTTTGCTTGCAATGCGCATGCGTCAGCAGCTCCAATAATTATATAGACAAGAAGGGAGCATTATGAATATTCATTAAGACGAGTGACAGCGGCAGGAGCTCGAGCGAGTAGAGATCGCCGGATCAAAGTGGATATATGAATATTCATTATTCCTGTGACGAAACCTACGCCGTCGTTGTAATAAATATTTATAGGCGCATGCGCAAGTGCCTATTTTCGCTTCTGCTTCAACAACATGGCGAATGGGACTGGTTTCGAAAATTGAGAGTAAAAAGCGACATTCTTCGATTCTACACATTTTTTAGGAAAAGCTGATTTGCGCAAAGTCTGTTTAGGTAAGTGGCATCGTATATATGATACTTTAATTTAAAAAAATTATTAGATCGCCATTTTTTCAATGGTTATTTGAACATTGGTAAATTGTGAGACCCACCGAATCGTACTGGTTTCACTCAGGACGCTGCCACTTCGTGGCAGCGTCCCGGGGCTAACTTTTCACCAGCTGAGAATTTGGGAAAATTTGCGGTCTTTTCACAGACACATATGTTGCGGTGTTAGCAGCCAAGGGCGCCCTCATATAGAAATCCCGAATGCATAGGTTTGCAAGCTAGTCACCACAAAAGTAAACTAAGCATATAAACCCTGTAGTACATCGATTCCAAATTCCTGTAAATATATTATTATTGTATTTTATAATTATTATTTCATTTGGCAAAGAAGATAAATTCCAATGAGTGAAAAAAATAACCAGTATAGAAATATTTTAGACATAGTTTTATGGACATCCGAGAAATTTATTGAATTGTATCAATACAATGATTAAGCTGTGCCTCCAACGAAGTAATGTATATTTCATTACATAATTATATCGTCTCTTGTGAGCCAGAAGGGCGTTAACTCGGTGGTAAAATAATGATGACTTAACGCCCTTCTGACTCTAAGCAGGCGATATTTCTGAATGCTAAAGCCATGCAAAGGGCGGATCCAGGATTTTGTAAAAGGGAGGGACACCCAAATCGAAAATTTTCTGGACAAACAACAACAACAAAAATCAGCTTTGGGGGGTCCACCTTTCCTCCAAAATTTTCTGACAAGGAAAAAAACGGTTATCAGATGTATGGGGTCCTCTTTTCCTCCAAAATTCTCTGACAAGCAAAAAAAAAAGGGGGTTATCACACATTTTCGGCTCTCTCTCGGACAAGCAAAAAACAGTTATCAGTTGAAAAAGAGGGGGGATGTACACTTTTCTTTCAAAGGAGAGGGCACGGACCGGGAGTGCCACTTCCCCCCCCCCCCCCCCCCCCCACACACACACAGCACACACACCACAACACACCCACACACAAACTCCGCCTATGGCTGAAGCGTCTTCTGAACAAACTTGAAAGGATGCATGTATCTGCCGGGGCAAAAATGCTTTAAACCTGTAATTTCCCCTCTTTTTGTGAAGGATAAAGTGGATGAAACATAATATAACGATGATTATTGGAAGTTTCGGATCAGATTCGGCTGCGGTTTGTCTAATGTTTTATAGAATATATTTTCCTCTTTTGTTTTGTTTTATCCTTGAGGTATTAACTCGAGTTTATACTTGTATTCTTTTTCAAAGAGTATTTCATGGATATACTGTTATATGATTTGTCTCATGTTAGTCCTATTATGATTTTCTATTGCATTGTTTATATCAATTTGATATCCAGTTTGATGTAATGTTGTATAATTTGTCACATGTTAAATATGAGTAGTGACATTATGATTTTCTATTTCATTATTTATATCAATATGATATCCAATTTGATAATGTTATATAATTTGTCACAGGTTAAACCTGAGTAGTAGTATTATGATTTGCTATATTTTCTCTCTCTCTTTCATTTCCATATGATTGTTACTTTTCTTTATACTAATGCTTGGTATTGTAAAACAAAATATTGATATCAATGTCAGTGAAGTTTCTCAATAAAATAACAAAAAAAAAATATTTCGGATGCATCTAGGGAAGGTTACCCCATCAGAAAATTTTCAGAATATTGTGCCCCTCCCTCATATTATCCAGGATCAACCACTGTCACGAGATATATGTGTTGTATTTTGTATTTTCATATCACAAAAACTTAGATTTGATATTTCGTCACTAAAAGTGGTTGAAAAGAATTTTAGCTAAAATGATAACAAATGTCGAATCGATTTAACATCGGTTGATTCAAAATTTCAGATCCACACAAACTGATGGTTTAAAATATTTGGTAGATTCATATAGATTTCAAACATATTGATTTTAGTTTGTAAACAACGGGATATTAGAATGCAAAAATAATAGATATTAGTATTCAATAAGTTGTTTTAGAATAATTGATTAAAAATTAACATCAATGTGGAATTTGAGTGTGAGATCCTGAATTGATATCATGAAGAAAATGATTCCGAACAATTCATAATAATTGGTATGATGAAACACCTACCTAGAATACAAATTAACTGAACCGCGAAAATCAATAGAGAAATTTTGAAACAATACCAATAACAATAAAGTTCATAGTTCATACCAATAACATAACTTCGTAGACATTTCTTTATAGGAATATATAGGTCAGATATCAGCAAGCTAAAAAGGAATGGAATGATATCATTTGATATCTCTTGATTCAAATATAAGAACACAAATCGTTGGTTTTAAATCTTCGATAGATTCATAGATTTATAAGTACGTATATTTTCTGCAGTATTAGATCCGTTATCAATTATGGGATATTGCAAATTAGAAGTAATAGTTACCAGCATTTAATACGTATAGTTTCAAAAGAATAAATAGTGTTCAAATATAAAATGGTTAGCAAATAAAATCAATTTGGAATTTGACTTTGAGAACCTGATTTGCTATCGGGAAAGAATTGATGCTGAACTATCAGAATTTTAATTTTTACCTCAAAATTTTACATATTACCTGAATAGCGGAAATCAATGGAAAAAATTGAAATATTAGAATTCATAACATAAATGAAGATACGAATAACATGAATTTGTCGATATTTCTTAATAAAATAGCTATATAATTAGAGCTAAAAAGATTGTATATAGGTTAGGGAGGAAATAGGCATTGCATAACTATTGCATATAGATGATGGGTCAATGATTTGTGAAATTCATGCACAATTAATACGCAATGCATTTTTTTAAAACAAAAGTTACTACTAACCTTAACGTGAACCTTCAAAGGTGGTATTAATAAAATGCATCATTCTCGAACAGTTGCTGAAACTGTATTGGAAACCGTAGTTAATTTATTTGCCTTCTTGTCTTTCCCATAGACAGAACACCTTCCTCAGTCCTCTCTGAAATCTTCGATATTGAAAGGAATATATTGTACAATGGATTGAGTTGACGAAATCAATACACGTTATTTAAACACTCATCCTCGCAAAACAAGATATCAAACTCTGATATCTGAAAAACTAATGTTATATTTAGTACCCCAGCGTACCTCCTGGAGTCGAGCAATTATATACATCTCCTATTTACTGGGTATAAAATGTCTTCTTTGTATGATCCAACATGCACTCTTTTAATTGTCATCGTGATTTGTAAACTTATCACGCGTGTCTACTTGTTTGCTGAACAGAGAAAACAAACCATATTTTTGTTTGGTTAAAGATCACATTACAAGAAAATCACAAATATTGCAATTAATGTATCAGTAGAAACTGGGAAGCTTACAGATGGCAATCGTATAAGTTTTATGTCAACTGCGTATCTGATGATTATAAAAACAACATAAATAAACGCTCTTCTAAGCATCTGGAATATCCGAGGATTCGCCAGAAATATAGCGATGTTTTGATGTCGTCACACTAGGGATCGATCCTGCTTAAGCAGACGAAGTCCTCTAATGAAGGAACGTAATTGCAATGCAATTATTTATCAAATTATAAAGAGTTTGGTATATTTAAACATGACCTTATTTCACACCATTGTAAAAGTGAAAGTGTAACTGATTCTGATAACTAAAACCGTTTGATTGTAAATACACAGGAGAAGGGTCAATGATCAATAAAATAAACCCCATTTTCAAATTGAAAAGCCTTCCTAATAATAGCACGGATTGTATTTGTTCCCTCTTGAAACGCCGAACATGCCCCGGTTCAAGCAGCTGAAAATACAATGGCGTCTTATTTTGTTTACAAGTGACTGATTCCTTTATTTTTTTAACGCTGCATTTTTCGTCAAAATGTTAAGCGTGAGGCAACAGACTAACATTAAGACTGACGCTAGTCAAGTAAGAGAAATAAGTGAAGAGGAGATGACAAAACAGGCACTGAAAAATGTGTAAGATGTTATGGGACATCGTCTGCTTAGACAGGACTGGCCCCTGGTGTGTCGTCACACATCTCAGCAGCGTTCGAGGAGCTCTTCAGCTGCTATATCGGGGGCTGTATTTTACCGTTTTATAATTGATAATCATTAATTCAAATGTTTCCAAGCGTTGAATTTGGATAACCTTGTTTAATTTATGCCATTTATGCCATAAAAAGTATTAAGCCAATATTTACTTTGATGGAATTTTCTTGTAATGTGATCTTTATAAGCTATTATCATGTGAAGGTCTTATCAATACGATGCGTTCTGTAAACCGTAATGTAATATATTGCAAGTATTTTCCCTCAGATATTAAGAAAAATCATTTGCAATCTAAATTGTAATTCACACACCATGTTAAACAGTTTCATTTTAATGATGGTGATTTTTGTATCAATCTTTGCATAATGTATAAGTGAAAGGATTTTTGATATTCAGTATTTTTGTTTCGTATTCATGGAATTGAATAGAGCGGCATTATATCTTGATGCAATTAACGGATACATTGGCTTCACCTTTTTTCCAATAAACCTCCCCTTTTGCCAAAGAATATGTTTTCATGTGGTTTCATAAAATTTTTAAAAAGGGTTGAAAGGACCCAATACTTTCAAAGGACGTCAACAAGGTTGTTTGCAATTAAAGACTGATTTTGCTGTTTTCGTCCGGTATAAAGTTTTCGAGAGTGATGAGGGAGATATAGGGAGAGAAAGGAGAATGAACGGGAGAGGATGAAATTCATGTAATTAAAGTAACATACAGTTCATGTGTTAAGCATGGTGTTACATGTTAGCGAAATGCATGTATACGAAGGATATAAAACTCCAATGCTGACAGAAAGATCAATACATTTTCTTTCTTTTTTTGGGGGGGGGCGAAGAATACATCGTTTAGACGGGAAATGGCTTGTGGAGTGTTTTCAGATGGCTCGATACGTTGTTATAAATAAATTTCTCGCCAGTATACCAAAATGCTTTTCATGATAAAGTTCTATTGGAGAACGTGTTTTTGAAAACATGCGCATCTGACTACGTTTTATGTCCGGGAGAGATGCACTTGCTAATGCATTAAAAATCAATAACGAAAATCGTGCCGTTGTTCCTTAGAATAAATTCTTTTTACTCGCTATTGTTGTTAGCCCAGAATTCATAATAGGTCTACTTGATACTTAGACACGTCTTCCGCAATTTTGTATGCTTTGGTAAATAGAATATGGAACTTGAAATTAATGTTAGATAATGAAGAACTCGGTCAATATATACAAGACATTTAGAAAGTGTTTGCTCTTGAAACGTTGTCCTCATAAACATTTTTAAGGTAAGCAATGCTATCAAGCCAAATAGAGCGAGTTTGAACGCCACTTATATTCTTATTATTGAAATTAAATCTGAAATAAATTATCTTCAGGCAAAAAAAAATCAATATGCAGGTCTCTCACCAGGGGCGGATCCAGGATCCCCTCCAGGTTTTGCCGAAAGGGGGCGTTTGGACTTTTACTAACATAATATTACTGATAGTGGCGGACTTACGGATCCCGGCCCGTGCCCCCCTCCTTTTAGAACTGATAATCATTTTTGTTGCTTGTCAGAGAAATATGGGAGGAATTGTGGACCCCATAAAGTCTGATAACCCCCCCCCCCCCCGCCTCGCCACTGAGCAATTTAAAATACGGATCTCCTTCCAAAGTCGACAGCCCTGCATATCTGTGCCCCCCCCCCCCCTTTTACAAAATCCTGGATCTGCCTCTTTCTAATGATAATAATCAGGGGCAGATCCAGGGAGGGGGTGGGGGCGAATTGGCCGCCCCCCTTTGGAAACCCAACTGGCATACCTTAAGTACACAATACAAAACAATGTCTCCTTGTGTAATTTTCCGGCTCTGTGCACCTCCCCTGATGACAGGCCTGCATTTCTGTGCCCCTCCCTTTTTTTACAAAATCCTGCATCCATCCCTGATGACAGCCCTGCATTTCTGCCCCCCCCCCCTTCTTTACAAAATCCTGGATTCGCCCTTGAAGAAAGCCTTGCATTTCTGTGCCCCCCCCCCCCCCACCCTTACAAAATCCTGGATCCATCCCTGATGACAGCCCTGCATTTCTGCCCCCCCCCCCCTTCTTTACAAAATCCTGGATTCGCCCTTGAAGAAAGCCTTGCATTTCTGTGCCCCCCCCCCCCCCCCTTACAAAATCCAGGATCCGTGCCTGACAACCCTGCATTTCTGTGCCCCCCCCCCCCCCCTTTACAAAAGCCTGAATCCGCCCCTGATGACAGCCCTGCATTTGTGTGCCCCCCCCCCTTACTAAATCCTGGATCCGCCCTTGAAGACAGCCTTGCATTTCTGAAAAATTCAACGCACCCTTTCGGCAAAACCGGGGGGGGGGTGCTTTGGACGAATGGTGGCGTTCGCGTCAATGCGACGCGACGCGACGCTACCCACCCTTTCGGACTAAGCCGATTAAAGGAACGTCCTACCCCCCCCCTCCCCCCTACCTTCGACACAAAATATATTCTGGATCACCAATTGTTCGGTCGAATTTACCATCACTCCTCCCCCCCCCCCCCTCCCCCCCCCCCCCCCCCCCCCCCCCCCCCCCCCCCCCCTCCCCCCCCCCCCCCCCCCCTCCCTCAAGTTCCAGATACTCAAAGGCATCCTCATCTGAGATGTGAGAAGGGTTTTCCAACTAAATTACTCATTCCGGATGATGTGCTAACACAACAAAGACAAGAGTTCTGTCATATGCTACCAAATTTGTGATGAAGAGTCTGGGATCATTGAACTAATATTTAAACCATCAATGTAAAAAATGATTTGCGCACGAAAGTGGGAGGCCTTTCACACTCGCTGCTGGACCGCTCCAGGTTAGACCGCTCTAGAGGAACGGTTCTTGAAGAACGCTTTGTTTGCTTTCACACTCCGCGCATTTTTAAGAATAACTGAGTTAAATGTTTGTGATGAGATCAGAATAACAATTTATGAAAATTTTCATGGGGTGGGGGTGGTTTTGGTTTATGTATGCACTTTTGTTGGGGTTTCTTTGTTTATATTGATTTATGTGTACTGATGTATTTTGAATGTAATCTCTAATAAAAGACAAAAAATATGTGTATATACATGTATTCAGTAATGTATATGTATTATTTCCCTCGTTAATGAGGGGAGGGGGTTGAGGGGGAAAAATGATTCAAATCTTTCTGTACAGTTTTGAATTCAGTTATTCATTTATAGAACATTTTACATGATAATGTGCTTGTTATACACAGTCATTGAAATGTCGATATATGATTCATGTATCATTATTGAGTGAAATCAAAATAAAGATCATTGAGATAAATGTGTTTGTAAACTATTTTACGATAAACCCATTCAACATAGCTTTTTTGAGAATCAGTGTATTTAACATTTCAAGAAGTACAGGAGGGAGCTAATTATAAATCAATATTCATACACACAAAGGAATTAATTAATGTCTTAAAACCACACTGTAGAAAACAACATTTCTAGGAATAAAATGTCTTAATAAGAAATGATAACATATAGACGTAATATGTAATTGTAATTAGAATAGACTTGTTTAGCACATGAAGGCAGTTTAATTTTGCAGCTGATTTGGCATGTTGAAGCAAAATTCTGAATGCATAGGTTTGCAAGCTAGTCAACACAAAAGTAAACTAAATATATAAACGCTGTAGTACATCGATCCCAAATTCTTGTAAATATATTATTTTATTTTATTATTATTTCATTTGGCAAAGAAGATAAATTGCAAATGAGGGGAAACTTAACCAGTATAGATTATATTTATATTTTATGCATAATTTTATGGATATCCGAGAAATTTATGGAACTGTATTAATATGACCTCACGTAGTACTTTATTTAGATCAGACTCCATAACTATATTGTCTCTTGAGAGCCAAATCACGTTAACTCGGTATAGTAAATGATGAGTTAACGCCCTTCTGGCGATATCACAGAATGCTGTAGCCGTGCAGGGGGCGGATCCAGAATTTTGTAAAAGGGAGGGACACCCAAATCGCCGAAAATTTTCTGGACAAGCAAAAATTTTAAAAAAGGTTATCAGCTTTTTGGGTCTACTTTTCCTCCAAAATTTTCTGACAAGCATTAAAAAAAGGGTTATCAGATTTTTGGGGTCGATTTTTCCTCAAAAATTCTATGACAAGCAAAAAAAAAATTTTTTAAGGTTATCACACGTTTTCGGCTCTCTTGTCATTCAAAAGTCTCTGACAAACAGTTATCAGTTGGAAAAAGGGGTTTCAAAAAGAGGGGGTGGAAAATGTACACTTTTCTTTCAAAGGAGAGGGCACGGACCGGAAGTGCCCCCCCCCCCCCCCACACACACACACACTAAATCCGTCACTGGCTGTAGCGTCTTTTGAACAAAATTTAAAAGGATACACGTATCTGCCGGGACAAAAATACCGGTTGTGAGACTGTGAATCTGCGATTTAACTTATATTTTTTAGTGAAGGATAAAGTGGATGAAACATATGAAAATGATTATTGGAAATTCGGATCAGATTTGGCTGCGGCTTGTGTATTGTTTTATAGAAAATATATTCCTGTCTTTTTTTTTTCTTCTTTTTTTCTAATAAAAATGATTTATTTGTGTTTCTTTTTAAGGAGTATTTCATGGATGCTCCTAGGGAAGGTATCAAAATTACCCCATGGCATTTTTTGCCGAGAGATAGTTGTATCACAGGACGGGAGAATCCAGGGGCGGGCCCGGGCCCCCTGCCATGGCAAAAAAAGACACCCAAAACGCTGATGACCATTTTTTCGCTTGTCAGAAAGTTTTCTGAATATTGTACCCCTCCCTCACAAAATCTTGTGTTTTGTATTTTTATATCACAAAAACCTAGATTTTATATTTCGTCACTACAAAGTGGTCAAGAAGCCTTTTGATAGCAAAAACTAATAAAGCTGAATCGATTTATTAGCGCTTGATTCAAATTGCATATCCATACAAACTGATGATTTAAAATCTTTAGTAGATGCATAGATATGAAACATATATATAGATATGAAACATATATATATATATATATATATATATATATATATATATATATATTAATGCATTATTAGATTCATTATTAATTTTACTTTGTAAAGAACGGGATATTAGAATGCAGAAATAGTAGATACATGTATTAGTATTCAATACGTTGTTTTAGAATATTGATTAAAAAGTAACATCAATTTGGAATTTGAGTGTGAGATCCTGATGGTATGATAATATTTATAATACAAATTGCCTGAACTGCGAAAATCAATAACGAAATTTTGAAACAATTACAAACTTCATAGTATTGATATAGATACTAATAATATAAATTCGTAGACATTTCTTTAGGAATATATAAGTTATCAGAAAGCTAAAAAGGTGGTATGTTGTAGGTGGAAAGTCTGCGTTGAATAAATAATTCATAAATGATGTATGAAATTCATTCCAAATTAAATACGCATTGATCTCAAACTTTCAGTGTTCCCTTTTGGGTATCTGCACATTGTTTTACGAAATTGCTTATAAACTTGGCATAAACCTCGTATCTAAACTACTCCATGACATCTTCTATGAGAGATTTGTATCACGAGGTAAGTTTGTATTTTTATATAATTATGTATCAAAAACACTTTGATTTGATATTTGGTCATGGTCAAAAAATGCAAAAAAAGAAATTGATTAATAAATTAAAATTAACACATGGAATGATATTATTTGGTATCGCTTGATTCAAATATAAGAACAAAAATTAACGGTTTTAAATCTTCGATAGATTCATAGATTTATAAGTACGTATATTTTCTGCAGTATTAGTTCCGTTATTAATTATAATTATGGAATATTGTAAACTAGAAGTAATAGTTACCATCATTTAATACGTATAGTTTCCAAAGAATAAATTAGTGTTTATATATTAAATGGTTTGCAAATAACATCATTTTTTTAATTTGACTTTGTGAACCTGATTTGCTGTCGGGAAAGAATTGATGCTGAACTATCAGAATTATTACATATTACCTGAATAGCGAAAATCAATAGAAAAAATAAAATAAAAAAATTAATGAAGATACTAATAACATGAATTTGTAGATATTTCTTAACAAAATAGCAATATCGTTAAGCTAAAAAGATTGTAGGCCTATATACTAGTAGATTTCGGGAGGAAATAGGCATTGAATAACTATTTCATAGATGATGGGTCAATGATTTGTGAAATTCATGCACAATTAATACGCAGTGCATTTTTTAGTGTGCCCTTTCGGGTGTCTGCACATTTGTTTTTTAAACAAAAGGTCTACTAACCTTAGCGTGAACCTCCAAAGGTGGTATTAATAAAACGCAACATTCTCAAACAGTTGCTGAAACTGGATTGGAAATCGTAGTTAATTTATTTGACTTCTTGTCATTTGCCCATCGACAGAACACCTTCCTCAGTCCTCTCTGAAATCTTCGATATTGAAAGGAATATATAAACGGGTTGACCCACATATTCCCAAAAGCTATGACCACAGACAACGTATACATCAAGCCGTCAAAATCTAACTGAAAACCGAAACAATATGCCAAATATATCAACGTGTTAGGAGTCCAGCAAATAACAAAGAGAACTGACACGGTCAACATCATCTTTATAACATTTCTTCTGGCACGGCTTCTGTGGTCGACGCTGCGAGCATTATGGTTTGGTAAATCATGGCTTTCCGATTCTCTGTTCTTCCTTATTTTCTGGTTGAATCTTTTCTCCACCGTTTTCTTCAGTTTGATGAAGATGGTGATGTACACGAATACCATAACTGAGATCGGCAGGACAAACTCAAGGAACAAGGCACCGAAAGCGGTTCCCGTTCTCGTCGCATCGTTCGGGTAAAGGAACAGAAAGCATTGGCCTTTTTCTACCCTTGTGAACCACAAGAGATATTGCTGATAGGCAAGTCCAGACACCCAGGGCAAAGCGACAAGGCAGGTGAACTTTGCTGATCTGGTCCGGTTATGGTAATGGATAGGGAACACGATGGCGTAGTAACGCTCTAGTGTCATCAAAGTTAGATTGAGTGAGCTAGCGACGATTAGGGACCAGAACGGATACCTGGAGTGCCAGAATGCGCAGATGAATCGAGCAAGTGTTGGGCTGTTATCGGGCAAAGGAGGAAGGGGTGCGACGAAGCTTGCCAAAAGGAGAAGAGAAGTGAGGAGGTCAATCAAGGATTGATTGCCGATCAATATATTGGCCACGTCGTGTAGATCGCGAACGACCACGATGACCATGAGAACGAGTCCGTTGCCCAACACTCCCAATAAACCCATCACAATGTATATTGTGGTGATTGTTATAGCGGTGATTGTTGGACTTCCATCCTTCGCCTGCACTCCACTAGTTGAATTCGAAAAGCTGGTATTCATTTTGTGTACAGATTAGACCACAATCATGAAGCAAAAAAGGAATGTTTATTATAGTTCTTGTATCAAACCAGAACTGATTATAGGACTGTATGAAAACGATAATGATCAACTACTTGTGAAAGTGATTAGAACCCCCCAAAAAAACCACGAACGGTTAAAATTATGCAGATCTATCTGAACCTGAACCCCTTCAAACCAGGTAAACTAGGTAGGGAAGTCTTATTCTTGAAGCAGTTGGCCTGTCTGAGAAAAATGGTATCTTCTTTCCGGTTTGTCGATTTATATGCCTGCAAAATAGAGTGGATTATTTCCCTTTTATAGAAATTTTGAAAGCCTGAAATGAGCTACTAGGGTCTGAGATGAGAGATATGCACCAAGGTTTAGCAGTAAGATGGAAATATGCAGTGTACGATAGCTTGGGAACATAATCATGTACAATGGATTGAGTTGACGGCATCAATACACGTTATTTAAACACTCATCCTCGCAAAACAAGATATCAAACACTGATATCTGAAAACAAATGTTATTTTTAGTACCCCAGCGTACTTCCTGGGAGTCGAGCAATTATATACATCTCATATTTACTGGGTATAAAATGTCTTCTTTGTATGATCCAACATGCACACTTTTAATTATCATTGTGAATTTGAAACTAATCACGCGTGTCTACTCTTTTGCTGACAGAGAAAACAAACCATATTTTTGGTTGGTGAAAGTTATTATCATGTGAAGGTCTTATAAATACGATGCGTTCTGTAAACCGTAATGTAATATATTGCGATTATTTACTTTCCCTCCGATATTAAAAAATATAATTTGCAATCTAAACTGTAATTCACACACCTTGTTAAACAGTTTCATTTTATTGATGGTGATTTTTGTATCGATCTGTGCATGTATAAGTGAAAGGATTTTCGCTATTCAGTATTTTGTTTCGTTTTCATGGAATTGAATAGAGCGGCATTATAACTTGATGCAATTAACGGATACATGAATATCTCTTGGCTTCACCTTTTTTTCCAATAAACTTCACCACTTACCAAATAACATGTTTTAATATGGTTTAATAAGATTTAAAAACGGGTTGAAAGGATACCTTCAAAGGACGTCAACAAGGCTGTTTGCAATTAAATACTGATTTCGCTGTTTTTGTCCGGTCTATAATTTTCGAGCGTGATGAGGGAGAGAAAGGAGAATGAACGGTAGAGGGATGAAATTCATGTAATTAAATTAATATACAGTTCATGTATTAAGCATGGTGTAACATGTCAGCGAAATGCATGTATACGAAAGATATAAAACTCCAATGCTGGCAGAAAGATCAATACATTTTCTTTCTTTTTTTATTTTGTTTCTTTCATTTTTAATTTTTTTTTGCGAAGCATACATCGTTTACACGGATCGATGTGGAGCCCACAAATGTAAAAATCAACCACAAATGTAAAAATCAACCACAAATGTAAAAACATTGCACCCGCAAATGTCATAACATGTCAACCACAAGTGTAAAAATAACCACAAATGTATATAATCAAAATTGCCCACAAATGTAAAAACATTTCGCCTACAAATATAAAAATTTCCATTTTTACCACAAATGTCATAACATGTCGACCGCAAATGTAAAAAAACTGATTGCTTGCATATAGTGCACCGATCTGTAAATTGACACTTGGTCTAATGCCAAATGGTCTAACATCATTCGGTCTATTCGTCCATCACCAATTCATCTAATCAACATTTCGTCTAATAACAGTTTGGTGTAATAATCAGTTTAATCACTTCGTCTAATCACCACTTCGTCTATAGCCAATTCGTCTAAAACCCATTTGGTCTAATACCCATTTTGTCTAAATCCACTTGGTCTAATAATTAGTTCGCCTAATGTTCACTTGGTCCAATATATATCGATCTGATAACCCCCACCCCGCCTCCACTGAGCGACTTTTGGAGGGCTGACGAAAAAAAATTCTCGCCACAACCATCAATGTAAAAAAATGATTTGCGCACGGAAGTGGCATTTATACATCTATACACTCAATTCCAGTTGATTGTCATTGAATATCACTCTGTTTTCTCGATCACACGTTCAACACTTGCTTGGACAGACAAGGCGGTCATTTGGAAATACACTGTGGCTAATATTTATCTCATTCAAGGTTGCATACATGATGAAAGGTGATGTTTCCTTATAGAACATCATTAAAAATATCACTTTTCTTCGTTATGTGTCTTTATCACTTGTTATGTTTCTTTGTAATTAATGGAATCACAATTTGCATTGTGCGCGAACTATACTTTTGACATCACTCACTTCTCACGCCTCAAATTCATTCATGCATTATCGTTACATATTGGTGTCATATGAAATATTATGAACTGAACTTTTACGTGAATAACAAGAATTAATCCGGACATAATCATTTTACTACTAATTCATGGGAAAAGTTGGATTTCATTTTTATACGAAACACACCGAAGGACGTGAATCCTTTATCACGCTGTACTATCGTGATAATACTAATAATAAACCGTTCTTGTATATAGCGCATAATGATATAACGTTCCTATGCGCTTCCAAAGGGTTTGGATATTATTACCCTGTATGGCTTTAGCTCCGGCAGCCGTATCAAGGAATAAATCCTGCCAGGTACCCATTTAACACCTGGATGGAGAGTGGCACATGTGGATCAATGTCTTGCCAAAAGACGCTGGTGCCGGACTGAGATTCGAACCCTCAACCCGGGATTGAGAGTCAAGTGAATGAACCACTATGTATACCACGACACCTCCACATATATGACTCTACGGGATTTAGATTTTTCTGATTTCTAAAATAATTTTTCAGTTGTACATGCATGGCAGTTATACATGGCTTGCTGCCTTGTTGGTTCGTGTATACTTGTATAAGTCATAATTAGTCTGAAAATTATTTACTGAAATTAATATTTTTGTCTTATTAATTTCAGTAAATAATTTTCAGACTAATTATGACTTATACAAGTATACACGAACCAACAAGGCAGCAAGCCATGTATAACTACCATGCATGTACAACTGAAAAATTATTTTAGAAATCAGAAAAATCTAAAACATACGTATATACATACGCTCGGACGTATTTATTCCTAAATCAAGTACATAGTTAAAATACGGAAATACGTCTTACGTTAATAAAATAATAGCAAGATACCAAAAATGTTAAAGTTTCTCATAAGCACCGTATGGGCGTAAATCCCGGGGTAGGGGAACGCCCACCGACCCACACACACACACGCACCCCCCCCCCCCCCCACACACACACACTCACATACTTTTGAAGGGGAAGGGACTACCTGTACCAAAAATATAAAATATGCCACCGCTTTTCAAGGAAAAAATTGTTCGCTTGTCAGGACATTCTGTGCCTCCCCCCCCCCCTTTTTTTTTTTACATACATGTATTTTCTACCTACATGTATATATGCATACATTAATACTGTAAGGTGCCAGGAAGGCTACACTAGCCAGGAATAAAAATGACTCTTATCCAGTTTAAAGACAGCTCTCCCCATTAATGGGTAATTTTGGTTTCAATGGTCCAAGGAGGTAGGTCAACTGCCACCTGAGTGATACACCCCAGACATATCAGTGTTAAGCATCTTTCAATGAACTATTTTGGCTCTCCCTTCAGATTTAAGATTAATGGTCCCCATCAGTTACCTACATAATTCTATATCCAGGAATATCACAAAGTAACCTCTATAAAAGAGAAGACAAATTCTCTTTCTGGGCTTTTCCTGAGGTTTGAGTCTTCGACTCAACACCTTCCGTGTTTTATACTCCTAGCCACTCTTGGCTGGAAAAAGGAGTATCACGTTTTCAACAGCTATCACATCAGCTTATCCAATAAAGTATACTGGAAACTTAGTTCTACTTGTTGGATTGCTTCATGTTCTGTCTTGTTGGTGTAGCTGCTATAACCTGTAACACTCGCTGAATATATAGACGCCATCGGATAGTACATGTGTTTATCATTATATATACAACATATCGACAACATATAGAGTGTTACAATACTTTCGCCACCATTTAGCAATCATACACTATATTATCATCATTATACCTTTGTATTATTACCTCGGTAATAATAGACCATTAAATTACTTTCAAATTCATCTTAAGTTTACACCATTAATTTCGTCATTATTTCATTGATATTCACTATCAATATCGCAATCATCACCTCCCAAAGACAGGCCCATGTTATTTTCGCCATAATTATATTGATACACTACATTAAACTTTCACGATTATATAGGATGACATACTGCAATACAATTACTTTCATCATTATAATTCAAATTCGTATTTATTTCATTTCCAACAGAAAGAAAAGACATGATGTCAATAGAGGTATTATTACAGAAAATATAAAAAATATATATACACACTGTATACGTATTCATTTTCTTGAAAAGTGTACACGTACATTCCACATATAAATAAATTATTATAATGCATTATTAAAAGAAATTCTTTAATTTCTGAGGAAATATGATCTCAGAATGACGCACTATTACTACAATGTAATATTTTCTCGATTATTTTATCACATAATATGCTTATACTTTCTCCACATTATCTTACAGTGATCATTCTCATGCTATTTACCTTCACCATCATATCACAATGATGTCAATCACATGTCAACCAAATTTAACCTTAACTTTTCTTGATTACATATGGAAATTGATCGCAGCATATGAAAACTGAAATAAATCAGAGCATAAAAAATTATAATGATAACAAATAGATAATTTTTAATTGACATTTTTATCAGAGATGGGCACATTTTCGAAGGTGGGGGCTGGCGCCTTTTGTCTGAATATCACAAAGAGTCAGGGTTTCTAACTTTTGCGAGCGAACACAAGTTTCACACTTTTTTGTAGCGAAAAAATGAATATGCAGAAATTACATATTCGGGCACATCACAAGCGAAATACATGCAAGTTTGAAAGCGGTTTTGATTAACTCACATTTTCGTTTAATTTCACTTTCTCTAAGATACCATACTTAATTATCTTCTCGCGATTGCCTGCTAGCTAAATAAACACGCTGAGCTAGCTAGCGCTATACTACTAGCGTATATCGTACGAGCATACTGGCCGGCTAGGCTAAAGCTACGAGTACGAGTCTTACACGTTTTTTATAATTATAGTGTGTAGCTTATGTTATGTCGAGATCTGCAATAAAGTAGTTTGGCAAAACGTTCGCATTGTCATTAAGTTAATTGAAAGTCATGGCAAGCCTTCTACGGAAAGCTGTTGGAGTTTTAGTTCTGATTCCGTTCATCATCTTTAGCGTGTTCAAGGGACTTTCACTCTTGTTATTATCTTTAATCTTCAGAGGAAGGACATGGGTGTTCAAGAAGAAGGAGCGAACTGTTCGACCGTCTTGCATGGAAGATCCTAGTTTAGGCACTCACAAAACTGTTCGAGTGAAGGTATGAGGAGAAATAGGTCTAACAAAAGTTAAATCTAACGTTAGATTACCCTTCCCCGGATAAAGTATTTGTAAAGATAACCCTGTACTCAGCAGGGGCGCCCGGGCGGATCCAGGATTTAGTATAGGCCAAGGGGGGGGGGGGGGGGGGGGGGGGGCCACACAAATGCAGGTTTGTCAACTTTTGGGAAAGGTAGACCCATATTTTTTGGTCTTGCCAGCTTCTCGAAAAGTTGCTCAGATTGGGAGGGGGGTTATGGGGGTCCAGTTTCCCTCCATAATTCTCTGACAAGCAAAAAAAAAAAAGGTCATTCTAAAAGTAAAAGGGGGGCACAATCGACAAAAGGCGGATCCTTTGTCAAAATGCATACTTTTCTTCCAAGGAGGGGGCCCAGGCCGGAAGTGCCCCCCCCCCCCCCCCCCCCCACCCTGGATCCGCCACTGCCTGTACTCAGGTAGACAGGTCAGAGGGTCTCAACTTTAAAGTCTTTGGCTTAGCCTTAGTGGAAAGTAGAAATATTGCAAAAAGTCATGAAAGTACATGTAAATAAACGTAGATTCATTCGGAACCATCAGTGGGGCTATGTAAATTTTGGCGGTGGTCATGACCTCCATGTTGAAGAGGTAAAAACACCACTAGTACAATCAGCAAAATTTTGAGAAATGCTTCCTTCTAAATTTTTATTATGATATAATATCTAATTTCATGCCAGATATGATCTTGATCAAGTGAAATTGTCAGGCTGTTTTTGGCCGGCGATCTTGCTCCTTTGCAGCACTCATATGTGCAAAATATCACACAATTACTAGTATGAGAGGCAATTCATCGTGGTACGAAGGTACAAAGTGCGAGGTTATCTGCAATAACCTCGCATATATGTGTGAGTGGGTCAGACTAACTATATAAGTCTATAATTTATAAAGACTGAGGAAATTTTTAACCTGGCAAAAGGAAGAATACATGCACCTTGGATGTAGGCATTTAAAGTTAAAAACTTATTTGCCTCTCATTGACATCTGGTGAAGAATCTAGACTGGTACACTTTTAGTGGCGCTGTACAGCAGTAGAAGGACATGTACCGGCAAAAGACTCTTCTGGATCAAATTTATCATGTTCATTTAGAATGAACATGATGAACTGGTACTTTTAAAGTTGATGTGGAACTTTGGAAGTTATGACTTACAGTATGAATCTTTCCTCCTCTTCCTCCTCCTCCTCATATCATTTTTTTTTTATTTTTTTTTTTACAATAATTGTACTTTTATTAATTTTGTGCGCGTAATCAACAACTGAATCCTACTTGCTATAATTTCTATCCCTCATTATAATCCTTGTAAATTATATAAATACCCTAAATAATACTTTTTTGTTCATGTGAGCTTTCTTTGATGAAAATGTGATTTCTTTGGGTCAATTCTTATCATGCTTATGGATTTATTTTTCCTTCCAGGAGCTCTTTTAGAACTATCCAGAGCTAAAATCGCTCACCGCTTACATGGATCTTTTTTTTATTCACTGGTCTGCTATGTCTTTATTATTTCAGGGGCTGAATCTTCATGTGGTTGTATCTGGTAATCCTCAACATCCACTGATGCTCTTCCTTCATGGCTTCCCAGAATGCTGGTATTCTTGGAGACACCAGATCAGAGAATTCAACAAGGATTATTAGTAAGTATCATGGGACAGAGAGTTGTACGACACATGCTCTGCCTCTGGGTCATGTTTGTACGCTAACCAAATACTAAACTTCAACCCTGGACCACTCTCGCTTATATGCAAGGTTATTGTAGATAACCTAGCACCCTGTACCTTCATACCACAAAGAATTACCTCCCATAGCAAGTGTGTGATCTCTAGCACATACAGTATATGTATGTGTGCTTGAAAGGAGCAAGATCACCAGCCAAAAACAGCCTGAAAAGTATTTCACTTGATCAATATGATAAAGATCCTATTGAAGAATCTGGCATGAAATTACATATTCTATCATCCTAAAATGGAGGAGGAAGTAGTTTCTCAAAATTTTGCCTATTACATGTATATTGTTTTTTTTTACCTCTTCAAGTTAGAGCTCGCAACTGCCATCGATATTGACACAGCCCCGCATAGTGATGGTCCCATGAGTGACCTTGGACCAAACTCTTTACCTAAACTTAACCCTAACCCTAACCTTAAACCTAAATCTAAACCTAAACCGGTATTGCACCCCTAATCCCAACCTACATCTTCAACGAAATAAAGCCCGGAGCATATGTCTGAGCATATCTCTAGTTCATTCAGTGACACATCCTACATTGTGGGCAGAGTCTTTAGTGTGGGGAATACCAGAACAAAATGTCTCTTTGACATGGGTACAAAGTGAGTAGTGAATTTATCAATGATTCATAATACTTTCAACCAGCAAGATTGCTTTGTTTCTTCCAAAGTTCAAACCACCCGCTTGGATGCTGTAAGGCCATATTCCACTCAATTTGACCCAAGTTTAAACAAAGTCTTGCATAGAAGCCTGAATGTAGGTGTAACGGCATATACAATATGTAGATAAAGAGCAAAGGCTCCAAAATCGTGAGGACAAGAATCAAGTATTCTTGCGTACGCCAAGGTTAAAACTAATTTGGTTGACTCTTCTGGAAATCTATGCATATCAAGTGAACAGATAAGATAAAAACAGGCTAAGTCCTTGAACTCTGAACACCCTTAATAGATAAAGTTGAGTTATGGTCAACTAAACTACAAAGAAACTGTCTAGAAGCACGGTTGGGAAAGGTTGATAGGAATTGGTGTACACCCTACTACACCGTAAGGTTTTAAGATCATAAAAACCAGATTAGAAAGTGACTTCAGTGTTGTGGAAAGTCACACACAGAAATTTGTATGTGGGACTACACATGTGGCATGAAAGTTTGGTCCTGACATTGTATCTTTTTCTCATCATTTTTTAAATATGGGAGCATTTAAAGAGCAATCCTTTTCGGGTATTCGTCAAGACTTACGTAAAAAGAATTAGAAAACTTACAAATTAGTTTTCACCTTTTCCAGACCTCAACGTTCTATTTAAATTATCTGTGATATAAACCTACATGTATGTCTTTTCTAAAATGACTTTATGATTACAAGAAAATAAGATACTTTCCTACCAACAAAGAAATCTGGTACCTTTAAAAAAAATATTTTCTAATGTAAAGATCTGTATGTATGTGACCACTAAATATACATGTATAGGTAAAACTAGAGCCTGGCCTGTTGGACATGTGTGTATTTAATTAATTTTTACAGATCAATCAAATATGGTTATTTACATCTGGGACTTGCTTGTAACGTCACTATCTGAAAGACGTGACCAAGATTTGAACCTTAGTCCTACCAGAGTCAGTTTGTAGGCGAAGACGTACGTACAGAGCTGCCTGGAGATAATTACTGCTAGACCAACTCCTGATCCCTATTGGTCCAATTTAAAACATTTAACCAGTTGCCTGCTGAATTCTTTCATTTCCATAGGCTTAATACAGTTACCACCCAGTTCCCGCTGGCAAAGGATTAGGAAAAGATGCAGCCCTGATCTCTTTATAGATTGTTGCTAGAAAAAATTAAATTCCTTAACTATTATACTACTACTGTGAGTTCACTCTCAATTTTTTTTTTTCAATTAGAGTGAAAAGTAAGTAACCAGCGTGTATCTAGTTTCATCAACTGCATGTTCATTCAGAATGTTGTGTGATAAAAAATGTATGTGTTGTCCTAGAAAACAGCTTATTTTGATAATTGTTATTTATATGCTTATATTTTATCTAGCTGTGTATCCTTTGACATGAGAGGTGTTGGAGAATCAGATGCTCCCCTGGGTGTTAAGAATTACCAAATGGATGAACTTGTTGGTATGCACAATATTATTGTCATCTTGATTTTCATACATGTATTTTAAAAAGGGGAATCAACCTTTTCAGAGAAAGTTTGCTTGAATGAAAGCAGATTTTTTTTGCTTCCACTCAATCCCAGTCTCCTTGAAGGGTAGATCCCCCTTTAGTTTTGCTTATTTTAATATTTCAGTCACATGATCATCTTCGGATAGGAAAGTTTAACAACAAACTTTATTCATAATTCAAAATAATTCAAAAATAAGTGTCTACTGTGAGTTTTTGGAATCATCAACATGATAACAGACAGTTGTAAAGCACATGCACTGCCCACAGTAATTGGTATACATGTATATGGGACTATGTGAAATGAGTGTTTCATCCAAACACTTCAGCTATTTTTAGTCGTATTTCGAATATGGGGGCATTTGAAGAGCAATCCTTTTCAGGGGATATTTCTATTATGATATGATATTTCTATTATATTTCTTTATGATATTTCTATTATATTTCTATTTGATATTTCTATTTGATATTTTTATTATATTTCTATTATGATATTTCTATTCGATATTTCTCTTTGATTTTTCTATTATATTTTTTATTTGATATTTCTATTGTATTTCTATTATATTTCTATTATATTTCTACTATTATATTTCTACTATTATATTTCTACTATGATATTTCTACTATGATATTTCTACTATGATATTGATTGCTTTTCATCTTTACCGGAACTCCACCTTCTCTTTAATTCTTGTGATCAGACCCTGTTCAATTACCACTACTATTTCTGTGTTTCAGAAGTATTTCTGTTCCTCTCTAAATTGTCCATATGAAATACAGGTGATGTGAGCGAGCTGATCAAAGTGTTGGGATATACATCCTGTATCATCGTAGGACACGACTGGGGTGGAGCAGTTGCCTGGCAGTTTGTTGCTCGTTACCCTGACCTGGTGGAAAAATTCATCAACATGAACATACCCCACCCTGGCAGGTTTCAAGAGGTGCTTGAGAGTGGAATAGCTCAACTTATGATGTCATGGTAAGGGCACGTAGCGAAATACATGTATAATGGCATCAAAAGAAACGTCCAGAACACAAATGCATAATAGTTGGTGATATCGGTGAAGAATATGATATAATTTGACATATCTGAATGACATTGTTTTGTTATATTAAGCCTAATCAAGTTCGTGGATATATACTACCGCCCATGTCCTGATGATATGGTTCTACCCTCAATGCCATAAAAGTATGGTACTCACTCATTTGGTTTCATGACATTTAATTTCCCCTATTGCCACATGTGATGACACATGCTGCATATGCTCTGCCTGTCAGCTGAGCTGGGCTGATAACGACAACCTGTTTTGGGTGATAGCAGAAAGTTAATAACATTGGTCCTTACTTTTAGCATTCATACTCGGTCAATGTATTCTTTTCTTCTCGTCCACTTCTATAAAGGTATATCATGTTCTTCCAGTTACCCTACCTTCCTGAAATCATGGTCTCGATGGGAGACTACTCCATGATCAAATCAGCATGTAAGAAGGGTCCCACTACGGATGAAGATGTGGAAGGTTTCAAGTACTCCATGAGCAGACCAGGTAGGAAATCATTTCTCCAACGTGTGCTCTCACGACAGTTGCTCCAGGCTTTTTTTTCTTTGTCATAGATATACATAGGGTTAGGAATGCAATTTGGTTTTAGGTTAGGCTTAAAGTTAGGATGAAGGTTAAGTATTTTATTCATTTTTATTTGCAGTTTTATTTATACTGGGTAACATTGTCATTTTCAGAACTGCTTTCCACAACGGCCCTCTCAGCATTACTAAATGTACATTAAAAATATTTTTAAAGATTGATATACAGAAAAAAGAATTTTAATCCCTTGTAGAAATTAGAAACAAAAATTACAGATTTGAAAACCAACTGGGAATAATAAGATGAAAGAAAAAATTTTTAAAGTTCGGAAAAACACCACCAAAAAAAATAGAAACTATTTTAACAATTAACCTGAACTTACTGTTTAAAGCTGACATTAAAAATGAGTGATTTGGAAACACTTTAGAAAATAACAACATATTCCTGGACTGATCATATCTAAACATTTTGATGATGACATGTAGATCAACTATTAATATTGGGTTATTCAGTGACGACTTAAGTACCGGTAAAGTGTTTGATCCAGTGTTGAAGTTCAGAATTTGGTTAGTGTACGGAATTACTGAAGAGCCTTTGTCCCCGAAGCTTTTGTAGTGCAACCAGGAATTCATTTCATCTCTATAAATATTGCACTGTCACTACACAGCCTTACATGTACATTCAACTGAAATTTGAAATGCTTGAAAATGAGAGGCTTACAAACATCTAAGCTTTTTTTGTATTCACTTTGCTTGTGTACATTGTACATTTCCCACCCCCAACCCCCCCCCCCCCCCCCCCCAAGGATTGAGTGGAACCTTGGTATAAAAACATCTGGGGACCGAGGAAATTACCTTGTAATAATGAAACGTTATTATTTCAGGGCTTAGAACAGTAATATATAAAAAAGTCGGATCAGAAAAATTACAAGTGTCATAACGAGAGTTACTTTTACTAGTGTTCTTTTAAAGATGTTCCACTGTAATTATGTAACATTGATACCAAAAAAAGAACTATCAGGGCTTTGAAAAAGAAATACAAAGGAGTGGGGCAGGCAAAATCATTTTTTAATAACAAGATTTGACTGTACAGTTGTACATATAACAGATGAGTGTTTGTACCCTTGATATTAATCTCTATAGGTCGTGCAACATCATTCCTGAACTATTACCGTGCAGCAGTCAGATATCCATTTTCGGAGAATTCCGATAAGGTTCGTTGCCCTACGCTCCTCATCTGGGGTACAGGGGACTTTGCTCTGCACACTGACAACTCTTATGGAACGGAGAAGTTCTGCGATGACCTCACGGTTGAGCGTATAGATGGGGGTGACCATTTCATACAACAAGAGAGACCGAAAGATGTGAATGAGATCATGAGACAGTTTCTCTCAGAACATTAGATGTCTTGGATTGTATCCTTTATAGTCAATCTAGTCTAACATAGCTGTCAACAGGGCATGAGCATTTGTGCTTATTTAAGCAATTATTCATTCTGTGAATTGAAACGCATTAATAGTGTTTCTTATTTTCATGAAATTCTGAGGTATATCCTTGAAATTTAAAGTGGTTGTGATATTTTTTTTTTTTTCATCCAAAGTTAACAATATATATGGTTCAGCCTGTAATCTAATATAGTGCAAACTCAGTATAACGAGGTCCTTGGTACCATCAAAATTACCTTGTTATAGCAGGAATCTTGTTATATCAGGTTAAAAGATAATAGAATACAGTGGAAACTCAGTATAACGAGGTCCTTGGTACCATCAAAATTACCTTGATATAGCAGGAATCTCGTTATATCAGGTTAAAAGATAATAGAATACAGTGGAAACTCAGTATAACGAGGTCCTTGGCACCATCAAAATTACCTTGATATAGCAGGAATCTCGTTATATCGGGTTAAAAAACAATAGAATACAGTGGAAACTCAGTATAACGAGGTCCTTGGTTACCATCAAAATTACCTTGTTATAGCAGGAATTTTGTTACCGGTATATCAGGTTAAAAAACAATAGATTACAGTGGATAGTCAGTATAACGAGGTCCTTGGTACCATCAAAATTACCTTGTTATAGCAGGAATCTTGTTATATCAGGTTAAAAAACAATAGAATACAGTGGAAACTCAGTATAACGAGGTCCTTGGTTACCATCAAAATTACCTTGTTATAGCAGGAATTTTGTTATATCAGGTTAAAAAACAATAGATTACAGTGGATAGTCAGTATAACGAGGTCCTTGGTACCATCAAAATTACCTTGATATAGCAGGAATCTTGTTATATCAGGTTAAAAAACAATAGAATAGAGTGGAAACTCAGTAAAACAAGGTCCTTGGGTACCATCAAAATTACCTTGTTATATCAGGTTAAAAAACAATAAAATATAAAGAGTTGGGACCGGAATATTACCTCGTTATATCAGGAATATTGTTATCAGACCTCTTTATACGGAGTTTTCACTGTATAGCTAGATATAGCTAGGTATTTCATTCAACAGTACTCGGTAGTTGGTTTTGAAAATTTCTTGTTGATTTTTTTTTTTTTTTTAAATATTTGTGTCGTAAATCCTGGGTCACACTTGACCGATAACTAGGACTACCGATAACGATAATGATAACAATATTCTTCATTCAAGTTACACCTTAGAGCTGCCCTAGTACTACAGACATGTGCATAGTCATATACACACCATCACTATGAACATGACGGACAAGGAGAGTGGACAAAATAAACAACTCCTCATTCTACCCTCCACAATAGACCTGTTCACAAAGTTATTCAAATTTATGTATGTCTCTTTCCTGGGACCTAGTAACGAGGTATTCCATTAACCTGATATTAATGAATGAACTACAATACTTGGAATCCAGTTTGCATACATTACTTGTTGCTATGTCTGACAAGCCTCTGACAAGCTTTCAGGTTGTCACGAACAACCTTTGTTTTAAAAGTATGCATAACATTTGAATATATTTGTGATCAGGTCTATTGCTCTGGTACACAATAAGAACATCCGTTTACTGCTATTATGTAAAATAAGTAGAAGCGGTGAATATGCATGTGACACCTGTTCTACATATTTTTGCAGAATGAAGGGTTGTTTATTTTGCCCACTTTCTTTGTCCATCATGTTCATAGCAGGGGATATCAGTCAAATGTGACCCATGCTTTAGGAGAATAGTTTCATTGTGTTTCCATTGTTTCATGAAATGAAAGTCATCTGAATTATGCAGAACCAAGTATTATCATTTAATAAAATTACCGTGGACATGATCACTAGTATTATGTATTTTTAGCTCATCTGCGCCTAAGGCTCGAGTGAGCGTTAACTTTTTACATTTTCATCTTCTTCTCCAAAACCCATAATCGGAATTCAACCAAACTTGGTAGGAATCATCCTTAGGGGTAGGGGACCCAAAGTTGCTAAAATGGTACATGTGGCCCCCAGGGGGGCCCAGGGGGAGGGCCCCCAATTGTAAAAGCTATGTAAATTTCAAACATCTTCTTCTCCAGAACCAGGCATAGCTCAGACTTGGTATTGTGTATGGAGATACCTCTATAGATGAAGAATGAATGTTGTTCATGAAATTTCTCTGAGTGGCCCTATAGGGGCCCTGTGGGGGTAACATACTGGGGGGGGGGGGGTGCTGCCAGGCAAAATGTACATTCTGATCTTCTTCTCCAAAACACATGATCGGAATTCAACCAAACTTGGTAGGAATCATCCTTAGGGGTAGGGGATCCAAAGTTGCTAAAATGGTACATGTGGCCCCCAGGGAGGGCCCCCAAGTGTAAAAGCTATGTAAATTTCAAACATCTTCTTCTCCAGAACCAGGAATAGCTCAGACTTGGTATTGTATATGGAGATACCTCTATAGATGAAGAATGAATGTTCATGAAATTTCTCTGAGTGGCCCTATAGGGGCCCTGTGGGGGTAACATACTGGGGGGGGGGGGTGCTGCCAGGCAAAATGTACATTCTGATCTTCTTCTCCAAAACACATGATCGGAATTCAACCAAACTTGGTAGGAATCATCCTTAGGGGTAGGGGATCCAAAGTTGCTAAAATGGTACATGTGGCCCCCAGGGAGGGCCCCCAAGTGTAAAAGCTATGTAAATTTCAAACATCTTCTTCTCCAGAACCAGGAATAGCTCAGACTTGGTATTGTGTATGGAGATACCTCTATAGCCGAAAAATGAAAGTTGTTCATGAATTTTTTCTGGGTGGCCCTATAGGGGGTCTGTGGGGGTAATGTACTGGGGGGGGGGGGGTGGGGCAAGTTGTCCGCCATCCATAAACTTTTTACATTTTCAGCTTCTTCTCCAAAACCCATGATTGGAATTTAACCGAACTTGGTAGGAAGCTCAGACTTGGTATTGTGTATAGAGATACCTCTATAGATGAAGAATGAAAGTTGTTCATGTGCTAGAGAGAACATGCACCAGATGTGAATTGATCCACCTCAGGTGAGCGTCGTGCCCCCTGGGGCTCTTGTTAACTATTCTTCCATCTTTTGAAGGATAGAACTTGTTATGTTTGTGTTACTTTGCTGTTCCACTTCTTGTATGAAACAAATTATAGAACGACAAATGGAATATCAAATGGTACAAAGCTGTCAATTATGAAGCTGAATTTCAAAATATGGTGATATTTCATTATTATATAAATATTGCATGCTTTGTAAGTTACTAAATTATTGACGAATTCAAAGTTTCCTGAGTGACATATTTTATAAAGGCTGCAGGCCGAATGTGAAATATGACACAAGGAAAAAAATTATTTGAGAGTAGAGTAGAGTAGAGGTGTCGTAGTCGAGTGGTTTAAACACTGGACTGGAGATGGGAAGGTCGTGGGTTCGAACCCCGGCGTGGCACTACTGTTCTTTGGCAAGACATTAATCTACATTTGCCACTCTCCACCCAGGTGTTAAATGGGTACCGGCAGGAATTAATTCCTTGAATGCTGTGAGCACCGAAATCGGTAGCCTAGCTAGAGCCGGGGTAATATTGGAGCGCCTTGAGCACCATTCATGGTGGATATGAGCGCTATATAAATATCCAATATTATTATTGTTATTATTATTAATATGTGTAATGCTGAACAATGTATATATCAGTTAAATGAAATCGAGGGTTTTTCTAACCTCATGCCATGTTTTTTACGAGTTATCCATCATGGATAGGATACTCTTTAACAAATACCCACATGTAAATGAGAAGCAGCACAATCAAAATCAAAACAGTATTATTTGATCTTCTGTACTTAAAGATGCATAACTTTCTTTCAAAATAAGTAATTTTATTAATGTAGGTACATTATGTGACCTGCCACCACAAAATGACGAATAAGTCACAATGGGAGTTTTAACGTAAACAGCTGAAATAGGTGTTTTGGGGTAGAAAACTTTATTTTTGGTTTTTGGTATTTTCTGAAAGTTCTTTTATTGATCTATGAATTTGAGGGTCAGATACGAAGTAGAAATACATTTTTCCTTTGATTGAAAATGACTATTTTCTCGGACATTCAAAAAAGTGTGTCAGCTTGCCCAGATTGATCTTCACATAGCGTTCTGAGCATAACCAAAAAACTGAACTGTCTGACATTCTTAATCTACAGGAGCAGAGAAATATATATCTATTTAAAAAGTGTGCCAACTTTCAGTCTAATCCAACTAGTCCTTCATCGTAGTTGGTTGGGAGTTTTGATCTAATCTTTTGTGCCAAAGACAGTATCATATGACAGGGATTAGTGTTCTTGAATGGTCACTTTAAAGCCCGTTTTCTCCATTATTCTGTTTACTAGTCTGTCTGACACACTGATATTCTCCGTGTAATTTCAAAGGGTTTGCTTGGTCCATACAAGGCAAGATGTGTAACATTTTAAAGCTCCGAGTCTAAGCTAATAAACCGTGTTGAAATTTGGAAATTAAAAATATGCAACTTATTGGCCATTTGTGGTGGAGGGTCACATGTATGGTGACAGAGTGTACATTTGGTGCCAAAGAACCTGTAACTACATGTACTATGATTATGACAAAAAAATTCTGTAAAGAAAACGATTCTGCTGCCTTTTAACTGTGTTGCCTGTTTGTTTGACATCTTTTGTGCATTATAGTACTGGTTAATTAAATTGAGACAAATTTACATATGAATGTTTATATGTATTTTATTTTAAATGGCTAAATATGTATGTTTACAGGTGGAGTTTTTTTTTTTTTTTTAGGTTTCCAAGTTATCCGTCCCGCTTTCTCGTCCTTGCGATTACTCAATTACCATGTGAGGTGAACTTGGTGCTAGTATCTATCACCATAGGAAGACAGTCTGATTAGATTTTGGCGAATGTATGTCAAAGGTCAGAGAGGTTAATTCTGAAATTGCAGGTTTTTGCCTTGTTAACCAATATCTCAAGAACCATTTGATCCATTAACTTCATACTAAAGATGTAGGGTCAAATGCAAAGAGGTCAATGAACATGTAATTGTAGGCATTTTATTCTGGTTATCTCAATATTTCAAGAACAGTTGATTCATCAACTGAATTCAGGCGAAGGCACATAGCAGATGTTCCTTTTTTTTTGGGGGGGGGTTATTCATGGAACTTTGAGACATTATTTCCATTCACCTCCCTCTCTATTTTATTCTCTTCCATTCTCTTTCTCTTTCTCTCTAGTGTTAGAGTCAATTCCCAAGATTGATTTTGCATGAACTGAGCATAATTAAAAATTCCTGTTAAAAGCAGAATAGTAAAAAAAAATGAAAAGGAATTATAGAATGAACAAATATTTAGTTGCTTTATTGCATTTCCGAAACACACATTTCACAAGATATGAATGGTGAAAACAGCTCGCTGGAAAACAATACATTATAGGCCCTACCTGTTACAGACAGATCAGTGAATATGAATTGTTAAGGTTCATGTACATGTATGTACAAGGTTCTCTTTCCTTGTACTGTATAATTTAAAACAAGGAGAGAACATAGATCGACACAGGGTGTTTGGAGCTTCTTGTCGTCGTCAATTACATGTAGTAAACTCACTCTAGCTCCTACTGTCATTCAAACCCCGCCCCGCCCACAGCATGAGTGTTCAGAATTTGCATAAAGTCATTTACAATTATAAACCGGTTTTGTAATGTATACAAATTTATGCATATTTCTTATCTGAGCACCTAGTGACGAGCCATTCCATTAACCTGCTTTTTATCAATGATCCCCAATGCTTGGAATCCAGTTTGCATACATTACTTGTTGCTATGTCTGGCAAGCTTTCAGGTGTTCAAGAACAACCTTTGTTTGAAAGGTATGTATAAAATTTGCATATATTACCAAAGCGGTCTATTATGGGCATATCTGGACCTTCTCTTTACCCCTAGTATTTTTGCGAAGGTATACCACTTCGTCAAATGCACGATTGTCATTATTCGTTCTAGTCCACTCGCCTTTCAAGTTTTTATATATTAAAACAGCCAGTACTGAAGCATCAAAGCGGTGCTTTGGTACCCGTGCTCCAACCGGCGAGATGCAACGATATTCCAGAGCACATTTCAGCATTGGTTGCACTATGTTTTTGTGTAAATATGAGCTGTTGAGGTAGAGTTGGCGATTCGCTGCTGCGTGTGGGGCCAAGTCATCCGAATTATAATATTCTGTTCTATTAACACCAAGATTCGAGTAGAGTTGGGGATGGGTGAAGTAGTACTGATGTTGAATTTCTTCTTTTTTCTTTGGATCGAATGCGTGGAAATGGGTAAGGTATCCGTGGTGTTTCAAGGAAATTGGTATAAGGTTCCTCAGTGAGGCCTTGAGACGGATGGACGAATCTCCCCAGAAAATAGCGCCAAATTCCCTCAAGGTTATCTGTGACAAAAATGATACATGAATTTAATTTGATTTCACTCAGTCTGGTTTATTGATAAAAACACTTTTAAAATAGCGACCATAAATCTAAAACAATTGAATTTACCCCAAAAATAGATACAAAATACAAAATAATTAAACATGTCCATAAAAGATTCGACAAAATTCAGTGACATACAAAATAGAAACAACATTGAACGAAACGGACTAGATAAAGGTAGAAGAAAAGAACATTAGCTACATGTAGGTGAAGAAATCTAAGAACGAATGCACATGATTATACCATCATCAGAATCAATAATTGACATTGCAATTAGGTATACAAAATTTTTATTCATTGGTAATAGATTTAAACAAAGAAACATGCAAATGCACCAATGCAATCTCAGACATTAAAAAGGGACAACGCATCACATTGAAACTGTCATGTTGTCCCCTGAATTTGGCAAGATGACAATATCCAGGGATAATACCTGACGTCAATCAATTTAACTTTCATGTGGAATTCAACATTCTATCAAGCTATTATGCTTTATTATTCATTATAAATTCATCGACAAATTACGACCAGACCACTATGAACTTATACAAATTTTAGAAATATATTTGGAGGCAAGACTTAATTACGTGCTGTCATAATGTAATCATAGAGTTATTTTTTATGGCACTATGATTTTTGTTCAAGAAATGTTAACAATAAACTACAAGTAATGTACATTAAATTTTAATCAACTTATAACATAAATTCCCAGTCAATTGTTAGACTGAAGTACATGTACATGTACATGTACTTCAGCCTGCTTGCGTAGAAACAATTCAATAGTTCAACACCACTCCAAAGTCCCAACTCCCAAGAGCATATTCAAAAGGCGATTTTCTGCACATACTTACGTCAATTATTATTGGTTTCCAGGCATAAGTGTGTAGATTCTTGACGTGTTTTGGATAGGAGTTGAAAGGGAATTCTCGCACAAGAACATTGCACAAGTTTTTGACCTGCGGAGAGGCGGGAACAATAAATGAAAATCGTCTGCTCTGTGCAATAGACCGCTTCTGTAATGTATACACATTTATACACGTTTATGCACATATATTCGCTGAGCACCTAATGACGAGCTATTCCATTAACCTGCTTTTTATAAATGAGCCTCTATGCTTGGAATCCAGTGTGCATACATTATTTGTTGCTATGTCCGGCAAGCTTTCAGGTTGTCAAGAACACCCTTTGTTTGAAAGGTATGTATAAAATTTGTGTACATGACCAAAACGGTCTATTTCGTCTCTCTATGCAAAATTGCGTGAGTTAGTGTCTTTCTTACTCTCAGCAGACGATATCTTGTTGATGAAATATTGCCTTACAGTATATATATTCTTTCTTTCTTTTAGATTAAAATGTCAAGACTAAAAGAATCCGATGAAATCGAATGACACTATGTACGTACTATCCCGCTTCATATCTTGAAGTTTATTAACAGTGTGCGGCTAAAGCAAATCTGTTATACCTTTGGAACATTTCAAAATAGTAGGCAAAAAATATATTATCTGCGAAAATGATAGATGAAATGAATAAAAACATTTCTTGCTTCTGCAACAGCTTGTTTATTTTAGGCTTCTCATATTTTTATTTCATACTTCTCATACTGTTTTTGCTTCTTCACATAAAATTTGTGATGAAACTGGACTACCCTTAAGGCCCAGTTGATAATACTTTTGTTTTCATTGAGAAAATAACAAGAAATATATTAAGCCAACATAACTAAATACAGTACAAGTTACAACTGTAACAAGTTTTTAAACCTCAAATACAAACTTATCAAAATTATAGTTCATATCACCTGATAAAACAACAAATAGATGAACGAATTCCAATCACCAATCAATAATATTTTTTTAAAGCACAGTGAATTTGCATCATTACCTTTTGGAGGGAGGATGTATTTAATCCTAAGTCGTAGACAATAATGGTTTTCTCAGGCATGAATTTCTGGATCGTAGCAATCCAAGGCAAAGCTTCTTCATAATGGTTCTGAGATATTGCAGTTATGACACCAAGTCTATCATATAGTTCATTGATAGGAGGTATCCATATCTCAATATCAATCTCGGCATTCTGTTGATTAATGGTAAAAGAGGCATATTTTCAAACATCATATAATATGCATAGCTGAATATAGATACGTGTATCCTCATAATTATTACAATTCCTTTCGTGTAAAATGCATCATAATTTTTTCTTTTTTCTTTTAGGGTTTACTACCTTATATGTAAATGAAATGAAATTTAACAGTGAGAACACTGTCGTATCGAAAATGGGGATCTCCAAAATCGATTTCTCGTAAATCTTTAACTTCACCTCAAAATTTAAAATAATATCTGATTACAGCGACATATTGAAATCAAATTCAAAACTGATTTCTAGTAGATATACTTTGATATTGTTGTTGTTCCGCTCTTGTGTATTTTCGTGTACTTGTAAATTTTTCTTCTCCATTGCGTCTCGAGCAAAGTTTAGTCATGTGGAGCTGGCGCTTTACAAAATACTCTATATTATTATTGTTATGAATAGAATGAAGCAAATGCATGTATTTCGCCTGATGTTCATACTCCTTTTTTTTCGCCAGCCCTCCAAAAGTCGCTCATGGGGAGGGGGGGGGGGGGGGGGTCAAATGTTTTCCACCATAATTCTCTTCGAAGAAAAAAACTTCGCCGGTATCCCCCCCCCCCCCCCCTCCCCCGCCACTGCCCGATAACTTTTTTTGTCAAAAGTTGTCAGGGGGCAGTCTCCCCCCCCCCCCCCCCCCCCCCTAGCTACGCTAGTGAACACCATGGATCACGTGAATTGGTTGATATGTGATTATAACACACTTGCCTGAAATTCGCTGCGATATGGATCACGATGAGGTGTAGGATTTCCTACAGTCATGACAGTCGGGCAAGGAGCACATCCTCCTCGCTTGAGCACTTGAACTGCGTCGGGTTTCTGAAACAACCTCCGGTCTCAAGAAAATAATTCAAAAAGCCATGTCAAATTCATTCCTATTTTTTGTCCGGATTTTCTAAATTAGGAAGAAGGGAGTTCCATGTCATTTGATATTTCATATTTTTCTCGTACATGAAAATGCAATTGCCGTTTCAACATAATTTTGGGGTATTCAAATTTCATTTCTACATGCACTAAGGAGGCTCTAAACAAAACAAAGTAACCATGCATTATGTTAATGATTTTTTTTTTTTTTTTTTTTTTTTTGGTTATCTCATTGTCTACATGTCCTCAGATTATCTCATTTTACATGGAAGGAGAAATTAATTTTATTTGGCCTAATCCGTACGGACAAGTTAGATGCCCTCTGCGTTATTATATAGGCCGAGTCAATCTTATGAAAAATAAGGGGGAAAGAGGAGTGGATCGGGATACGAAGAGGGCAAGTGGGGCTAAATAGAAAGATATTTGAGGAGAGAGAGGGAAAGGGAGTAAGTAGGAGGCAGATAGAAAAAAGTGTTCGCGACATTCATATCTATAAAGAAAAATGTGGTATAAGGAACAACAGATAAACGATACAATGGCTTGTTTGATGATGAATAAATATTACAGTGTTTAGTTGCATGTTATAACACAAAACGTGGCATAGCAAAACAAACTTAAGAGAACCTGAAACGAGGAAGGGGGTCGCATGAAGGAAGATACACAGGGTTAAAGACTGCAGTGTTAACGGAACCACTTGCAAAATGTGAGGTAACAATTCTCTGAACAATGCTGGGGGGGGGGGGGGGGGGGGGGGGTCTGGGGCCATTATAATCACGTGTGTTATTTATACAAGGTATAGTATTAGTACCAGTTTATAATGAAACAGTTACTGTATATTGAGGGTATATGGAAGAGAGCTTACCTTCAGGCTTCCATTGGTAACGGGGTGTGGAATTCAGATAGGTGATACTAAGAGAAATGCTTGCTACAGTAACCAACCAAGCAGAGGCAAGACGAAATGAATACTGCAAGAATCTTAAAAGAGAAACAGAGTATTAAATAGTCCATACCTATATGTTCAGGGCGTCGATGCCGGGATCATAGGAGATATACCCTTCCCCCAATATTTGAGATGGGTTGGGTGGCCTGTATTGCCGGTTACATGTCGTTTTCCCCGAAGGTTCATAATTATGAACCCTTTTTACGGAATTATGAACCCCGTCGCTATGGAATTTGTGCTTCGGAATTATGAACCTTCGGAAATACGAACCTTCGGAAAATTAATTGCAAGATAAAGAAAGCACAAAATTTAGGGCGAGTTGAAATATGCCAGTTTACAAACCTTATAGGCATAATTATTGATTCATTCTTTTGTAATATAACCACCACAGACTACCCATTTTAAAAGTACATTGTAAATAGCGGGAATTACATAACTGCATTGTTTGTATAATTTTACTAGAATCAAGACATACATGTGTTTATATTGCGCAGGATTACAGTTAAACTTCTGTTCCCTGTACATGTATATGCTGAAATCCCCACCAGCAACAACCTGTAGATTCACTTTCTCAGCTGATTTCCTCCTTCGAGAATACAACCTAGCTACCTCCCCTATCATAACCTGTGTTAGCGAGTTTATTCTGCTGCTATCTCCTGTTTGCATTATTTTGAATAATCATCATAAATAACATCAGAATCATGAAACACGACTTCACAAAGTAGGAGGGTCCTTCTGTCATTCCATATCCCCAGCCCTAGCGTTAGTGGGAACAAGGGCAGTTAAAATCTCATAAACAAATTTCTGCTAGCAAAACGGTAATGTTTATGATGTAGGTTATGAAGCTAAATTTCAGGGATGAAGAGAATGGGACCTACATGTTGATTTTCTTGCTGAAATACTTCGATCACAATTGGATCGGATGTTTTACCCCCGGGCCCCCTGGTCCCGACGCCAAAGCCCAGATACCCAACTAAACATCAGCCACCATATACCCCCTCCCCCCCCCCCCAATCTGATCTACACATCAATGCCATTGCCTGTGTTGCTCATCTTTCAAAAATAACAAAACAAAAAGACAAAATCATGCATGATGTTAACACTAGATATTGCCTTCCTCGATCCAACTCTTATCTAATGTATTATGTAAAATCATTAATGTTAATGCTATATAATGGTTTCCATGTGTTAATGCGAAATAAATGTAAATGTACTTAATAAAATGTACATATTCACAACAATGTAAAACATGCACAATTCAGCCTTTGGCTGCAAGGCATAGTTTTTGGGTTTTTTTAAACACTATTGAATTAAATCGAATGAACTGAATATGATTTATAACAACAGCTGTTTATTTGAAGTTCAGTAGAATAGAGAAGATTGTAATTTTGGCAATCTAAAAAAGGAGAAGAATAAGCGAATGAGAGTAGGGATAGAGTGACACTAACTTGCTAATTTACGAAATGGATAGAAAATACACAAACTATGTACCTTATAAATGGTTGATCAAAATTTCCCCACAAATTCAAAACAATTTATCATTGAACATTTTACTTACGAATTTGTACTCATTGTTCCAATGTCCGAATGCGCCACGAAATTCGCTCGAGATATTACAAATAGCGATTTATATATTTTTGTAAAAATATGTTTCAGAAGGAAAGAGCAATATTTCACACATGAAGGGTTAATATTTGCTATTGCCAATCTGCCTCTGATCTTCTTTCTTCGAATCCAGGTTAGATCAGTATCGTTTACTACAATTATCACGATCCTCTTGAATTTTTGTCCGATCACTCCAAATTTTAATCACGAATTTCATTCACGATCATTATCATATGATGCTCTAAGACCGCCATGCCATGTCCAGTCATGAAGAAGTCATGAAGAATTTGCTGCTACTCAGATTTTGCTCCAGAAAGCTTCACAAGTAACACGCTTATACAGGTTCAAAGTTATAGCTAGGGAGGCATGTACCCTCAACGTATACCAGTGTAACAGTGAATTCGCTTGGTATTAAGCCCAAAGCTATAAGTTTACTCACTGTTCACGAATAAGCGGAAGAGAACAAGGGCTAAATTAATTGATCCTTTATCTCAAGTTAAGCCTAAAATATAACATGACGTCCCTCCTGAACCTATAAGATGACTCCCAATTACAATGATATCGGGGTTTACCACGTGATGTCACGTAATTCGACCAAAAAAAAAAAGATACCCATACGAAATATATATAATATATACAACATTGAAAGTAATGTTCCATCTTACATTTACAATTTAAAATTTTGGGGTGATTGCTTGCTATTTGGAGTCATATTGTTTAGACTTCAAATTTGGTTTTACATGCTCTAGATCTACGAGTTTCGATGTTTTAGTCATTTGATATTTTCATCAATCCATTCACCTTTATTCTTTTGTCTTTAAGCATAATCCGTCCGTCTATTGCTACTGAACATTCTCACGTTCCATCCGCATTATTAGGTTAAAGGAATTTTACATAATGTTGTAGATACTCAATCAGAAAGTGATCTCTTTATAATCAAAAGCCGAAAATATTTGAGATCCATGGTAGAATGTAACGATAGAATTGCGTGGATAGGATAATATAAATCAGAGAACAAACTGAGTGGCTCATCAGAGCAGCTACCGAAAGAAGACGGTATTTAGGTTGACAAGTTCATGATGCCTTTGAAGGTACACGTAATGAACAATCTTCGGTTGGGTTATAGAGTGAGTCAAGCTCAGTTGACAGAAAAGCGCTTCTTGTGTAAATGGACATCCGGTTTCTTACGAGAATCAATTTCAATTTCCGTTGAAGAGGTTAACAGCAAATAAGGGACTTCCCAGAGGTGCTCAAAAGGTGTTTAATCAGTTTTTACCATTTATTATCATTGGCATTGTATGCAATGGAAATGATCACAAGAACATTAATCGATATTCAAGTTCAAGTGCATTTATTTTTCCACAACAATAAGAAAATACGTGTACCGTATCCGGGAGCAATGATCGACGAATATATATTAAAAACAAAGATAAAAATCACCGAATTATAATGAAATTCACGATATAAAGCAAATCAAAAAAGAATGGAATAGGAATACAAACTATATTATTGTGGAGGGGGGAAAAGAGACAAAATTATAGTCCTGAGTGCCTTGGCACCCGACATGAAACGATAATTGAAAGTACAGATTAAAGTATTTGTGTAACAATACCACATATTTAATTTCATCTTTAATTCCATAAACAAGAAATGAATTACACTACACTAACAAACTGAGAAATATACACATGATATATACAAACATATGCATAACAGGGAACAGAATTTAATAATTGCCTACTATTAGCTTAGCCGATATTGTATCTATCTATGCGGTACTTTAAAGGTTGCGTTTAAAAGAACGGAGTGACACTGAGGATTTTTTTCTTTTCATTTAGTTAAGATCTCCACAGTTGATAGGGCCGGTGTAAAATAAAATTAATTTTGTATAATATAGTTGTAATTGGAGGAAGTGAAAATCGTAAACAGATCGAGTTTTATCAGAAAGAAAAATCGTATTTATAGGAAATATTTCATTAATATATAAGGGAGTGAGCAGTTTTTACATTCATACATCAAAATTCGAGTTTGTAGCAGCATCAATGATGCTCATATTTATGATGATCATACGGACTAAATTAATTGAGCTTAAGGTAATACAGAAGCAGAATAGAAGTGTGGGGAAGCACTTATAAGACTAGCCTAAGAATAATCCTCCATTCCCAGGCAGTAAATTATTTGAAGAGCTTGTTCTTGATTTTCATGTTGATCTAAGGGACAGGAGGAAATATAATTTTTTGATGAAACATATTCCACCTGAGTGGCTTGTTACCTCAGAGTACTCACACAGCGTGGTATTCGATCAAATAACGGAAAATATTAAGAAAACAACCAAAATTACTAAGTATGCTTATGATATTATGCTGGAAGAATGTGTTCCTGAAAATCGTGTTGCTTTTTGGAATGACTCTTTTAATTTGAATTATGATTATGACAGATGGAATAGGATACATTTCGATAATTTTAAGTGCTCTATTTATACTCGTCTACGTGCATTTTACTTTAAATTATTTTATAAGGCAATTGCTTTGAATACATTTTTACATAAGATAAAGAGGAAGGACTCTCCACAATGCTCCTTTTGTAACACAGAACCTGAAACCTTTCTTCATGTCTTTATTGAATGTAATGTAGTGAAACCTCTCTGGGATCAAACATTGAATGTTATTAATAATAAAAACCATCAGATTTTGGATATTTCAGATTTTGATAAAATGTTTGGTTATTCTAAAGACAAATTTGTTACTTACATATTCCTTACACTGAAATACTATATATATGTATGTAAGTTTCAGAAAAAAATCCCTGATTTTCAAGGTTTCAGGAACTATTTGACCATCAATAAGGAGACTGAATATAGAGTGGCAAAGGGGAAGGGGAAACTAAGATTGCATTTTAGTAAATGGAGATTTGATCTGTAATACACTGGTTGCTGCTGTATTTATCTATATTAGAATTATGTTGCTTTGTATTAAGTTTGTCTTTGTTCATGTTTCTTTGATTGATTGAATTGTAATCTCATTTTTTAATCAATAAAAACAGAAAAAAAAAAAAAAAATATCGTAAAGGGAGACGTAAATAGCAGTCGTTTCAATGCATGTATTGATGATATATGGCTATCTGGACAAAGCATACACCAAAAATATATGAATATAAATGAGGTTAACTACATGTACTTCAAAAATTGAGGTGGTCACATAAAATGGTAATGTAATCAAACACCAAAATGGCATGTGGTCATGCGAGTCATAATATTGCCCTTTTTAGTTTATAGATGTTACAATTTGTAAAAATTGCTTTGATTAGACATTGTACAGTATTGCATGTGGGTTATAATGATGTATAGCAAGTAGTGACATCAATAAAAGTATGTTGATTTTGACTATCAAAAAAAAAAAAAAAAAAAAAAAAAAAAAGACTAGCCTAAGAAGCATATTGTATTCACAGAAAATGGCGGTCCGTGCTATAACATTCAGTGAATGGAGAACTCATACGACTCCTTTGTTCCAAAGTCTGCGAATCCTTAATGTATATGATTTGCATGACTTGTCAATTTCTACTTTCATGTTTGATTTGTATAACAACTTGCCTCATACTTTAGTAAATTACTGTGACACTATACAGCATAGGTACTCCACAAGGCAAAAGGAAAGTGGACAGTTGCGTCTACCAAAATTCAGAACGACGCAAGGTCAATTTTCATTGTCTTTCATTGGTAGTGAATTTTGAAATAGATTACCTTTTAAAATCAAATTAACCAGGTCTAGAAGTAGGTTTCGGAATTCTGTTACGACATATTTGCTGAGTAAATCATAAGTGAAAACGTTTATGTAAATAGTCTGTATATGTACAAGAAATGTATTTAACATCATTACTTTCTACTTTTTGTACTTCATTGTAAACTATTATTATTTTTAATTTGGGTAATAATTGAACTTTACCAAAATACTTGTTTGTTTTTTGTTGTTGTTGTGGGTCAGGCTCGACTAGCACATGTGCTATTATCTGGCCCCTTTTACCAACCAATGCTTTTCTTCATTTATATGTAAATATCATTGTATGTAAAAAAAATGTATTGTAATTAAATGTTGTTGGTGGTAAATAAATCAAATCAAATCAAATCAAATCAAATCAAATCAAATCAAATCAAGAAGACTTTTAGGTGAATAACTCTTTTCTGTAATTTGAAACTTCCATGTACTTGGGCAACAAGCGCAGTTCATAATATAGTATGATATGTGTGGGAGAAACAAAGTATTATAAATAGCAGGCGCGGATCCAGGACTTAGTATAAGGGGGGCACACAAATGCAGGTTTAATGTTGTTAATTATTCAATTGTCTCCAACGGCCACCAGAAGGTGGTAACACACGCAACTGCTGTGTGATAGGTATTATGCAGGTTTGTCAACTTTTGGAAAAGGTAGACCCGTATTTTTGGGGTCTTGCCATCAGCTTCTCGAAAAGTCGCTCAGCAGGGGGGGTGGCGACAACAATTTTTTTTCGCCAGACCTACAAAATTCGCTCAGTGGGGGAAGGGGGATATGGGGGTCCAGTTTCCCTCCATAATTCTCCGACAAGCAAAAAAAAAAGAAAAAAAGAAAAGGTTTCAATTCTAAAAGGGGGGGCACAAGCGATAAAAGGGCAGATCCTTTATGGTCAAAATGCACACTTTTCTACCAAAAGGGGGGGGGGGTGGCACGGGCCGGAAGTACCACCCGACCACCCGACCACTGTCAAACATGACTGCTGGTAGTGTCTGCCAAACCCCAATAGATAAAAGAAAGCTATATTTGGCCAGAAAAGTAAAGGGATGAAATTTCGTGGAAAATATGGAGCGTCTTGCTGGAACAACCCAACACTTAAAACGTCTTGCAGTGGTCATTTATGATATAGGGGCTTATGCTCTACATATTCCACTAGCTTTCAATCCGTTACCTTTCTCACCAATGTGCATTACCTCTTTTATCATTCATTTATTATCATTAAGGAATGTAAGCCGCAGAAAGGCAAACATTGACCTGTAGGACGTACATCATTGGAGGTGCCAAAGCTGTGAACGTCTTGATCGGAATTCGTATATACCCAGAGGTATCCATTGCCAAAGAAGATGAGCCCCAGTCCACCCCCCCCCCCCCCAAAAAAAAAAAATGTGAGATGACGTGAAGCTTTTCAATAGCTGTACTATCTTGTAATATTGTGTGTAAAATACATAAAACAATTTTGGTATCCCAAGTGTGTATCTATATTGAGCCAAAATCGCCTCTTTCCTCTGTTTATTAACTTCTGAAAGTACATGAGCAGGGGCCGTGGAGCGTATTTGAAAGTGTGTGTGCATGGGGGGAAGGGGCTGATTTGATTTCACTAATTAATGTCAATTTTCGAAAGTTTTTTGTTTTGTTTAGTTTTGTTATTGTCATGAGTTTATATTTATAATTATTGTTATTCAAATAGTGTTATTATCAATCAGGGCCTATAGGAAAACCACCACTACTGGTGAAAATTTACCACCCTCGCTAAAACTAAACGTGCTTTTGCCTGAATTTCGCTCAATCCATTACAGTCTTCTTTTTTTTTAAATCTGTTTGTTTGTATTTTTGTGGGGGGAGGGGGGCGGGGCTGCACTTGAACCCCCGAAGGCCTAGTTTGTGCGGCCCTATTAAAAAGTGCGAAACTTTCGCTCGCAAAAGTTAGAAACCCGGACTCTTTGTGATATTCAGACAAAAGGCGCCAGCCCCCACCCTCGCGAAAATGTGCCCATCTCTGATAAAAGTGTACATTAAAAATTATCTATTTGATATCATTATAATTTTTCATGCTCTGATTTATTTCAATTTTCATATGCTGCGATCAATTTCGATTAATATACATGTAATCAAGAAAAAATATGGTTAAACTTGTTTGACATGAAACAGCGTTCATCAATGTGAGATGATGGTGAGGTTAACTGGCATCAAAATGATCACTGTAAGATAATGTGGAGAAAGTATAAGCATATTATGTGATAAAATAATGGAGAAAATATTACATTGTAGTATTGATTTTGAAAGTAATTTAATGGTCTATCATTACCGAGGTAATAATGCAAGGTTGGTGATAATATAGTTTATGATTGCTAAATGATGGCGAAAGTATTAATGTAGGCATATACATGTATATCAGGATCCAAGATTTTGTAGAAAATATGTACAAAAAGGGGGGGGTACAAAATGTCCCGACAAGCAAACAATTTTTCCTTGGAAAGCGGCGGCATATTCAATAATTTTTGTACAGGTAGTCCCTTCTCCTTCAAAAGTATGTGAGTGTGTGTGTATGTGTGTGTGGGGTGTATGTGTGTGTATGTGTGTAGGGGGTGTACCCCTACCCCAGGATTTACGCCTGTGCTTATGAGAAACATTTTTGGTATCTTGCTATTATTTTACTAACGTAAGACGTATAACCGTATTTACCTACTTGATTTTCTAAAATAATTTTTCAGTTGTACATGGCAGTTATACATGGCTTGCTGCCTTGCTGGTTCGTGTATATTTGTATAAGTTATATAGTCTGAAAATTATTTACTGAAATGAATATTTTTGTCTTTCCCGTAGAGTCATGCTACAGCGTGATAAAGGATTCATGTCCTTCGGTGTGTTTCCTAAAAGATGAAATTCAGCTTTTCCCATGAATTATCATCACATTATTTAATGATTAGAAGTAAGGAAAAAAGAAATTCCATAATTTCAATGCGAAAATATCAAAGAAAATTCGTTCGCTCGCATTGTTATTCTCAGTTGATGTGTTCCGTCCATTGGCGTAGATCCGTGCATTCCTTCTTTTCATTAAAAAAACATTTTGGGATGCTCTGAAATGCAAGATTTATAGATAGATTTTTGAAAAAGTCCCTGGTGTGGAGGGGCGCAAAAAACGCAAAGGAGAGAAAGAAAAAAGGGGGGAATGAAGAAAACTCATAATCCTTACTGATTATGCGCCCCCAAATCCGTATTGTAAATGCACTAGAAATCTAGTTTTTTAAGGTTTGAAATGCGAAAATTTTCCAAAGCTCGGTCGCTTTGCTCCCTCACATAATTATTTTCTTTCAGGATCTCGTAATTTCGCGCCCCCAGTAGGCCTATATAGTTCTTAAATAGCTTAAAGGGTTCAAAATATGAAAAAATAAAGATGTAATTGCTTTGCTCGCTATATCATGTAAGTTTCATAATGACTCCTGCTAAATATTGCGCCCCCAATATAGGATAAAGTGTATAAAACAGCATTTGCAAAGGTTCTCAACTTTAGGTAGCCTCGCTGAATTTCTCGACTCTTTCTCAAGGTGGGGAGTAACTTCATTTTTTGCCCCGTGTGCCATAATCCCTGGCTTCGCTCCCTCGCCGGTCACCCCCCCCCCCCCCCCAAATCGTGAACACGGATCGACACCCCTGAATACAATCAAAACAAATTATGTTATATTTAGATCAAGGAACAAGAGAGCGCCCAATTGATAACCTTGTCCTATCTAAGTTGAAGAGTATAAAACTTCTTGGAGTTACAATCAATGACTTTTTAAACTGGAGTTAGAGTATATACATTTCAGAAATTTATAAATTACTCTCCAAATATGTTGGTAAAAAACTTGGTATCCTATATAAATTGAAATTCATACTACCCAGTAATGTTTTGTATATTCTTTGCAATAGCCTTGTCTTGCCACATTTAAACTACTGGAACTATATTTGGGGTAATACTTATAAATCACATCTCCACAAATTATGTATTTTACAGAAAAGGTCTCTTCGTATAACTACAAAGTCACATTTAAAAAGAAGCATTTTTTGCCTTTACATGAGGTAATTACGTTTAATACCCTAATTTTTATGTACTCTATAAGACATAACATTTTTCCGGAAAAGTACTGTGTTTACCCAAACTTTAAATATTCGTTCATATGCAACTCGTCAAAAAGACCATTTTCCTAAACCAAAAGTAAGACTTACTTCTTTACTAAATTCACAGTTACCGGTATAAAAAAGTGGAATCAGTTACTAACTACTCTAAAACAATGCACGACATTATCCTTGTTTTAAGAAAAATTGCAGAAATTATTTATTTGATAATTTATAGAAATATCAGGGTTTGTGGGGGTGTGTGTGTGTGTGTGTGTGTGTGTGAGGGTGTGTGTGATTGTGTGTGTATGCGGGAATGCAGTACTTTTGTCTTTGCTTGTCTGTGTATGTAGTGAATGTGTTGTTTCATTTATTGGGTTTTAAGAAATTGTGCAATTTATTTTCATTACAATTTTGGGGGCCATGCTTTATAAGCATCTTGCTTTTTTGCGGTCCTAACCATATATTGCTTTAATGTAGATTTTGACTTATTAATATATACTTCTTTTGTAAATATGTTTGCTTTTTATGGTTAAATAAATTGAATTGAATTGAATTGAATATATTGACCGAGTTCTTCATTATATCACGTTCCATATTCTATTTACCAAAGCATACAAAATGGTCTTTTGCGGAAGGCGTTTCTAAGAATCAAGTAGACCTACATGTATTATGAATTCTGGGCTAATAATAGCGAGTAAAAAGAACTTGTTCTATAAGGAACAACAGCTCGGTTTCGTTATCGATTTTTAATGCATTAGCAAGTGCATCTCTCCCAGACCTAAATCGTAGTCAGATCCGCATGTTTTCAAAAACGTTTTCTCCAACAGAACTTTATCATGAAAAGCATTTTTGTATACTGGCGGGAAACTTATTGATAACCGACGTATTGAGTCATCTGATAAAACTCCACAAGACATTTCCCGTCTAAACGATATATGCTTTGCTTTCAAAAAAAAAAAAAAAAAGAGAAAAAGAAAATGTATTGATGTCAGCATTGGAGTTTAATATTTTTAGCATACATGCATTTCGCTGACATGATACACCATGCTTAATACGAACTGTATATTACTTTCATTACACGAATTTCATCCGTCTCCCTTTCATTCTCCTTTTTCTCCCCATCTCCCTCATCACTCTCGAAAACTATAGATTGGACGAAAACAGCGAAATCAGTCTTCAATTGCAAACAGCCTTGTTGACGTCCTTTGAAGGTATTGGTCCTTTCAACCCTTCTTTTAAATCTTATTAAACCATATGAAAACATATTCTTTGGCAAAAGGGGAAGTTTATTGGAAAAAGGGTGAAGCCAATGTATCCGTTAATTGCATCATAATGCCGCTCTATTCAACTCCATGAAAACGAAACAAAAATACTGAATATCAAAAATCCTTTCACTTACACATGCAAAGATCGATACAAAAATCACCATCAATAAAATGAAACTGTTTAACATGGTGATAAGTTTCCAAATCACGATGACAATTAAACGTGTGCATGCAAAGAAAACACTTTATACCAAGTAAATATGAGATGTATATAATTGCTCGACTCCCATCAGGAGGTACGCTGGGGTACTAAAAATAACATTAGTTTTTCAGATATCATAGTTTGATATCTTGTTTTGCAAGGATGAGTGTTTAAACAACGTGTATTGATTTCGTCAACTCAATCCATTGTACAATTACATGATTATGTTCCCACGATATCGTTCACGTCTCTTCAATTTATACTGCATATTTTCATCTTACTGCTACACATTGGTGCATATCTCTCATCTCAGACCCGAGCTCATTTCAGGCTTTCAAAATTTATATAAAAGAGAGAGAATCCACTCTATTTTGTAGGCATATAAATCGACAAACCGAAAAGAAGATGCCATTTTTCTCACACAGGCCAACAGCTTCAAGAATAAGACTTCCCTACCTGGCTTAACTGATAGATCTGCACATAACCACTCGTTTTTTCTTTATTGTTCTAATCACTTCCACAAGTAGTTGATCATTATCGTTTTCACACATTCCTATATAATCAGTTCCAGCTTGATCTAATAACTATAATAAACATCCCTCTTTTGCTACATGATTGTGGTCTAATCTGTACCCAAAATGAATACCAGCTTTTCGAATTCAACTAGTGGAGGGCAGGCCGAGGATGGAAGTCCAACGATCACCGCTATAACAATCACCACAATATACATTGTGATGGGTTTATTGGGAGTGTTGGGCAACGGACTCGTTCTCATGGTCATCGTGGTCGTTCGCGATCTCCACGACGTCGCCAATATCTTGATCGGCAATCAATCCCTAATTGACCTCCTCACTTCTCTCCTCCTTTTGGCAAGCTTCGTCGCACCCCTTCCTCCTTTGCCCGATATCAACCCAACACTTGCTCGATTCATCTGCGCATTCTGGCACTCCAGGTATCCGTTCTGGTCCCTAATCGTCGCTAGCTCACTCAATCTAACTTTGATAACACTAGAGCGTTACTACGCCATCGTGTTCCCTATCCATTACCATAACCGGACCAGATCAGCAAAGTTCACCTGCCTTGTCGCTTTGCCCTGGGTGTCTGGACTTGCCTATCAGCAATATCTCTTGTGGTTCACAAGGGTAGAAAAAGACCAATGCTTTCTGTTCCTTTACCCGAACGATGCGACGAGAACGGGAACCGCTTTCGGTGCCTTGTTCCTTGAGTTTGTCCTGCCGATCTCTGCTATGGTATTCGTGTACATCACCATCTTCATCAAACTGAAGAAAACGGTGGAGAAAAGATTCAACCAGAATATAAGGAAGAACAGAGAATCGGAAAGCCACGATTTACCAAATGCTTGTAGCGTCGACCACAGAAGCCGTGCCAGAAGAAATGTTATAAAGATGACGTTGACCGTGTCAGCTCTCTTTATTATTTGCTGGACTCCTAACCAGTTGATATTTTTGGCATATTGTTTCGGTTTTCAGTTAGATTTTGACGGCTTGATATATACGTTGTCTGTGTTCATAGCTTTTGGGAATATGTGGGTCAACCCGTTTATATATTCCTTTCAATATCGAAGATTTCAGAGAGGACTGAGGAAGGTGTTCTGTAGATGGGCAAATGACAAGAAGTCAAATAAATTAACTACGGTTTCCAATCCAGTTTCAGCAACTGTTTGAGAATGTTACGTTTTATTAATACCAACTTCGGAGGTTCACGCTAAGGTTAGTAGAAATGTTGTTAAATAAAAAAGTGCAGATACCCGAAAGGGCACACTAAAAAATGCATTGCGAATTAATTGTGCATGAATTTCACAAATCATTGACCCATCATCTATATGAAATAGTTATTCAATGCCTATTTCCTCCCTAAATTATATACAATGTTTTTAGCTTTAATGATATAGCTATTTTATTAAGAAATATCTACAAATTCATGTTATTATATCATGTTATCTATTTTTTCCATTGATTTCCGCTATTCAGGTAATATGTAAAATTTTGAGGTAAAAATTATAATTCTGATAGTTCAGCATCAATTCCTTCCCGATAGCAAATCAGGTTCTCAAAGTCAAATTCCAAATTGATTTTATTTGCAAACCATTTTATATTTGAACACTATTTATTATTTTGAAACTATATACGTATTAAATGCTGGTAACTATTACTTCTACTTTTACAATATTCCATAATTATAATTGATAACGGATCTAATACTGCAGAAAATATACATATAAATCTATGAATCTATCGAAGATTTAAAACCACCATTTTGTGTTCTTATATGTGAATCAAGCGATACATTTATTTATCATAAAATAATGTCATGGAGTAGTTTTGATACGAGGTTTATGCCAAGTTTATAAGCAATTTCGTAAAGCAATGTGCAGATACCCAAAAGGGAACACTGAAAGTTTGACAATAATGCTTATCTAATCTGGCGTGAATTTCATACATTTATAAATTATTCATTCAACTCGCATTTTCCACCTACAACATACCACCTTTTTAGCTTTCTGATATCTGACCTATATATTCCTAAAGAAATGTCTACGAATTTATGTTATTGGTATGAACTATGAACTTTGTTATTGTTATTGTTTCAAAATTTCTCTATTGATTTTCGCGGTTCAAGTAATTTGTATTCTAGGTATGTGTATTATCATACAAATATTATGAATTTCTCAGAATCATTTTCTTTATGATATATCAAATCAGGATTTCACTCTCAAATTCCACATTGATATTACTTTTAATCAATTCAACTAAAACAACGTATTTAATACTATTATCTATTATTTTTGCATTCTAATATCTCGTTGTTTACAAACTAAAATCAATAACGGATCTAACAATGCATGAATATATGTTTGAAATCTATATGAATCTACCAAATATTTTAAACCATCTGAAATTTTGAATCAACCGATATTAAATCCATTTATTTTTTATCATTTTTGCTAACATTCTTTTCAACCACTTTTAGTGACGAAATATCAAATCTAAATTTTTGTGACATGAAAAAAAAATACAAAATACATGTACGACACATATCTCGTGACAGTGGCGGATCCTGGATTTTTTGAGGGAGGGGCACAATATATGAAAAAAATATTGGTGTCTTTTTTTTTGCCAGGGGAGGGGGTCGGGCCCCTGGATTCGCCCCTGTCACGTGATGGGGTCATTTTGATACCTTCCCTAGATGCATCCGTGAAATACTCTTTAAAAAAGAATACAAGTATAAAAAAAGTTAATGCCTCAAAGAAAAAAAAGGAAAATATATTCTGTAAAACAATAGACAAACCGGAGCCGAGTCTGATCCGAAACTTCCAATAATCATTTTTTGTTAAATTTATGTTTCATCCACTTTATCCTTCACAAAAAAAGGTTAAATCGCAGGTTTAAAGCCATCAATGGTAACTTCCATGTTGAGAAACGTGACCACGGTAGTTAAAATGCATTGATGGCGGAGTTAGAATTTACGGAAGTTTTATGCAATGAGGCCAAGCAAGGTATACTGTCATAGGGAGTGCGTACATGTAAGTGCTCCCCTCGTGCGCGTTAGCACATGCACTTGTTGGTGGGGTCCCGGGGCCCGGCTTAGGGCACTTGGCGGGGTGCAGTTGGTGTTTCATAAGGCTTTTGCTAAACAGTCGGGTAACGTCGCGTCGCGTTGGTAGAAATTTTCGAACATTTTTCAGGAAGGTGTCTTCAAGGGGACAAATTGAAAAAGAGTCCATCTCAGTATGATTTTTCCCGTTTTCAGGCTAAAAACGACAAACAAGGGAATAAAGAAAACAATAGAAGGATAATGCAAAGAAAAACATGAACTATAAAGAGAGAATTCCCAAAACGAACGCATCTACACTATGTACAAATTGTTCTCATATTTTGGGTTAATGTATGCCGACATCTTTGACTCGTGTCTTGAAGATGTCGATCGATGGTAGTCAGTAGACGTAAGTAAAGGTAACAAAACTAGATTAAATTAATTGAAGCTACTAACAGACTAATATAATGCTTACCTGTCACCATCTTCCCCTGACCCAGAGGCTGAGCTTGAACTTGAAGCCATCGATCGATGATACACCATCCCGGTGGCCTGTACTTTCACGGATGATGTCTGATGATGATGATGACGATGATCGTGACACAGTGCAAAGCACTTTACGCATGAAAAGATATGCAGCGTAGACCAGAGCATGACTAGCCTACACGTACCGTACGTGTATAGGCAGGCTAGGCCTAGTCTGCAAGCACAGACCCTAATTTGACACTTTATCAGAAAATCATTGTGTCTTGACAGGAGCCTAATTCAGCTACCTTCTGGTCGAAGGAGCAGCTATAGTACATGGCCTATAGTAGTCTTACAGTGCAGGCACTCTTTTACGACTGACCAGGGTTTGTGCCTGCAAACTAGGCTAGGCTAGGCTAGGCTAGGCCATGCGCAGCTCAGGCCATTCCACGAATCCGGAAAACGTAAACACAGCTAAAATTATTAAAATTATTAAACATCTCTGTGTTTTCAATCCAAAAGTTCAATAAAACAGTGATTAATTGAATAATTAATTAATTAATCCAACAATCGATTTATTCATGGCATAAGAAATCAAATAATTAATTCATGCTGCCATCAGGCTTTTGCTAAAAGGGAAGATGGTGACAGGTAAGCATTATATTAGTCTGTTAGTAGCTTCAATTAATTTAATCTAGTTTTGTTACCTTTACTTACGTCTACTGACTACCATCGATCGACATCTTCAAGACACGAGTCAAAGATGTCGGCATACAATTAACCCAAAATATGAGAACAATTTGTATATAGTGTAGATGCGTTCGTTTTGGGAATTCTCTCTTTAAAGTTCATGTTTTTCTTTGCATTATCCTTCTATTGTTTTCTTTATTCCCTTGTTTGTCGTTTTTAGCCTGAAAACGGGAAAAATCATACTGAGATGGACTCTTTTTCAATTTGTCCCCTTGAAGACACCTTCCTGAAAAATGTTCGAAAATTTCTACCAACGCGACGCGACGTTACCCGACTGTTTAGCAAAAGGCTTTCATAAAGCTGTTCGTAAGTTACGCACGACTTTACGCACGACTGGTGATCAGCTCTTGTGCTAAATGATTGAGAATCGGATTAGTATAGCACCCAAGAACATGTTCCAGTCGTTCATAAAGTCATTCGTAACTTTACGAACAGCTTTATGAAACACCCCCAGGTCCTTGTGTTTTTTTCCATTGCTAGTTAACTTTCTCTTTGCTTCTCCTAGAGATATAAAGGCTTACCTTCAAAGCTGCTTGAAAGACATTTTGCGCGGCTGACGTTGGGTATAAATGTCTACTATTTTGGTGTAGTCCAGTTTGATGTCCTTGTGGGTGAAGAGAAGTAGGAGCGCATTTAGCCTGTCTTCCCCCATTCTACTGCGGAAATCAGACTTGACACACTTCAGTGCAAAATTACTACGCTCCACACTGGCACTTGTCACTGGTGTAACCAGGAGTATTTTCAGCACTGTCGCCACAGGCTTAGCCATGATTTCAATAGGGGGACAGACGTGAAGGACCCAACCGCATAGCCAGGATTTCATTTTAGGGGGCGGTTGTGAGCAAGAGAAGAGTGCGAAATTGGTGATGAGCACGCAAAGCGTGCTCCCCAGGGGGTGGGTGCAGGGAGGGGGGAGTTTTTCCCCTCCCGTGCGAAGCGCGAAAGCTCTGACGTTTTATAGCAAATTTGAGCGAAAGATAAGGGCTCGTAGCACCTTTTTTTTAGGCGGAAAGTTATTTCGATGTCCGGACTGCTTTTCAGTTATTTGGACGTAATACTGCACTGTAACAGGGATGGGGGAGTTTCCCCCTTCCATCGCGAAGCGCGAAAGCTCTGACGTTTTAGCAAATTTGAGAGAAAGATAAGGGCTTGTAGGCGTAGGCCTACTCCGCGACATTTAGCTCGGTCCAGGGCCTGGCTCCTTGCGCATGACCCGCGCCCATGCATGCCAGCAATGCTAGCATGCTCGTGCTCCGCGCCTGTGCAGGTGTGTGGGTAGTCCAGTCTGGCCTCTTTGAGTGAGAATCTATTTTCCCGAAATCCAACATAGAGGGAGACACGGTACAAGGCCTCTCACCACCTAGCCTTTTGACAAGGCCTCGTGACTTGGCTATTTTCCTCGTCATGCTGTGCCTGAGATGAGACTAGCCGGCGACGAAAAGAATCAACACGGCCCGGGTGAACGCGCGATCGAGCGACTTTAGTCGCGAGGCCTTTTGGAACCTGGGTTTCCATCGTCCGATATGAATTATTCACGAGTTGACATTCGTATGCTAACACGCCTACCAAGGATTATCGACCAATCACAACGGTATCTGCGGGGCTTGCTTTCCATGATTGATGTACTAGTAGCTTGCACGGGCCGCGCTAGCTCGAGACTAGATGAAGGCGAATTTGCATACCAAATGTATGCTGACGTCATGCGAAGATACGTTTGCTGATTGGCTCCTACCTATAAGGTAGCGGATCCTCGCTAGGAACAAAGGATAACATAAGAAATACAGGCCAGGTTCCAAAAGGCCCTCGGACTCACGTCGCTCGATCGCGCATTCACCGGGCTGGGCGGCTAGTCTTGTTATGAAGCCACTACTAGCTTACTTGCCGAAAAAAATAGCCAAGTCACGAGGGCCTTGTCAAAAGGCTACTCACCACCCAACAAAGAGTCCAGTACAATACTTTCGAATCCTGGAAATCCTAGGCATCAATCAAAACATTCTTGTCCCTGATTGGTCAAACAACTCTGGAGACTTGGGGGAGGCGGTCTCTGGACACAGTTGTTGATCAGGAACGACTAGTCTAGCGTACAAAACTTTTGCCTTCACAAAAAACAGCTTTACCTCAAGGATGATGAAGTTTTTATTTATTTTCTACAAAATAATCATATTGTCATGACATTTGAACAGTAGCTATCCATGCTTTTGTTATTCTATGAGTTTTTCCCCCTCTCCCCAAACGATTTCATCCATGAACTAAGCATTACAGTTTGGATTATTAGACTATACCAATCAGCTGGAAGTAATCAGCTGGTTGGCATTCTTAATCTTCTTGGTTTGTTTGCACAGCGCGCTTGGTGCTTGTCTCGAATGGGTGGGTTGCGGGAGCGGGATGGGAACGGGATGGGAGCGGGAACGGGCACACCCTTTCGAGACAAGCCCCCCCCCCCCCCCGGTTATCTCGAATGGACGCGTTCCCAGCGAGAAGTTCAATGAACGCGCCGCTTCGAGACAACCGGGGGGGCTTTCCTCGAATGGGTGTGTTGAGTAGACTTTTGTAACAGACGTTTTAGAAATTTTTGAAAAATGTACTCTTGCTGTTTTTTTTTTTTTCGTTTTTCTTTTGTCTAAGATGTAGAAAATATAATAAAACAGTATCTAAAAAAAGCTTTTGACAAGGAAATCATTATTTGTGCAAAATAAATAGGAGAATTGAATAATTATTTTTGTTTGGCGTGACGTAGGCCCCGTAACATAAAGAGTGTTTATAAACTCCGATCAAGCGCTAATGGCAATCAATCGCTAAAATCCGTAACACAAAGCCGCCCCCCCCCCCTTTCAATCAAAGGCTAATTAGAGCATGATTCATAGCGATCAATCGTTATTAATTTTTGCAATGAATTTAAATAACACGTAACGACTTGTCTTGAGACTATGACAATTCCACATTTCCCCGCTGATATCGCTGAAACTAGTGAAAGCATGACTGGAAAAATGAGGTAAGTACCTCCGTTTTATTCATATTATATGACGATGTCAATATATTTTAATAAATCATGACAATAATTATGTAAAATTCTAATGTAAGTAGCATTCTATGACAATGAATTGTGCATATATAAAGATGAAAGCTGATATTTTACCGGAATTAAGACGCCTTTTTATCCTATCGCGCAACCCTGTTTCAGTGGCAAGAAGCACACGCTGACGGAACAACCAAGGGTCCTTCGCCCGTGATCTCCGGCAGACCTCGCGTTGCTTGCCCGGTGGGTTGTGTACGGCAGAATTTTTTTCTGACTTGGACGATGCAAATTTCATTGTGCTTGTAAAACTAATTGTGTATTTGTTATGATGGTATTATTATGACCCATGTCTCTTATTTCTTAACACACTTGGGCAAACCAACAAAATAGCTTTTTTCCAAGCTATTATAAGGCCAACCAATAACAACATGCTTGCAACAGGCAGGCCCAAATGTTTGGCCTGCCTGTTGCATGTTGTTATTAATATTATTACTGTTGTTAAACATATAGTGGGCCTGCCTGTTGAATGTTGTTATTGGTTGGCCTTATAATAGCTTGGAAAAAATCCGGCCCCTATTTTGTGGGTTTGCCCAAGTGTGTTAAGAAATAGTAGGAGACATGGGTCATAATAATACCATCATAACAAATACACAATTAGTTTTACAAGCACAATGAAATTTGCATCGTCCAAGTCAGAAAAAAATTCTGCCGTACACAACCCACCGGGCAAGCAACGCGAGGTCTGCCGGAGATCACGGGCGAAGGACCCTTGGTTGTTCCGTCAGCGTGTGCTTCTTGCCACTGAAACAGGGTTGCGCGATAGGATAAAAAGGCGTCTTAATTCCGGTAAAATATCAGCTTTCATCTTTATATATGCACAATTCATTGTCATAGAATGCTACTTACATTAGAATTTTACATAATTATTGTCATGATTTATTAAAATATATTGACATCGTCATATAATATGAATAAAACGGAGGTACTTACCTCATTTTTCCAGTCATGCTTTCAGCGATATCAGCTAAACACTCTTTATGTTACGGGGCCCAGGTCACGCCAAACAAAAATAATAATAAATAAATAAATACAAAAATCCTAGCTACGCCACTTGCCCTTTCGTCCCCGTGTGTTTTAATGCATAATTATTCAATTCTCCTATTTTTTTTGCACAAATAATGATTTCCTTGTCAAAAGCTTTTTTTAGATACTGTTTTATTATATTTTCTACATCTTAGACAAAAGAAAAACGAAAAAAAAAAAACAGCAAGAGTACATTTTTCAAAAATTTCTAAAACGTCTGTTACAAAAGTCTACTCAACACACCCATTCGAGGAAAGCCCCCCCCCCCCCCGGTTGTCTCGAAGTGGCGCGTTCATTGAACTTCTCGCTGGGAACGCGTCCATTCGAGATAACCGGGGGGGGCTTGTCTCGAAAGGGTGTGCCCGTTCCCGCTCCCATCCCGCTCTCGCAACCCACCTATTCGAGACAAGCCGCGCGCTTGTTGCATTTTTTTACCTCCACACACTATCACTGTACATTCACTGTACCGTGAATTGGTATTTCTGTACGCTACTACACTTACTACCAAATGGGAGATCAGGCGCTGTGATAAGAAAAGAAAGATAACTTTTGGAAGTTTTTCTGTGTACGCTTGCTCTCTTTTCGATTATTGATTTTCAACGATAATTTTACTTAATATTTTAGCACTAAATTACTGCGAGCAAAGCAGTTTCAGTTTATTAAAATATAAACATGTAAAGGGCTGTATGAACATGATTTAAGTTTGCACTTTTTCCATTTCTTTTTTTTTTAGTATTGAAATATACAGCACATGTAACAATGGCTCCTTGTCTTATAATAACTCTAGAACACCCAGTTATGTTCATGATTTTGTAGGTCATGATAAAGTGAATGTGCATTAGTTTGGGTTTTATGGAAATAAATAAAATTTTACCAGCACTTGTTTGTGTAACCAATATTGTTAAACACCTGTGAAGCATACTTTCTTTGTATTGAACCAAATAATTGTGGTATATTATCTATAAATTGAAGTGTGTCTTGAGTGATTGATTCATTATTTAATTGATTGATTGAAATACCTGAAGTATGAAATAACTTTTACAAGCATAACGAATTACAAAGGACTAAAAGACATTGAGAGTAAAACAATCCTCATCGTAAAAAATAGAGGAATTACACATGTAGAAGAAAACATTCTGACCTAAATTACTGGCTTTTATCAACCAGTGCCCCGCCTTATAAGGAGTTGAAGCGATTTATTTGAAACAATCGGAAGTTAAAATCAATCGCAACTGTGTAGTTAACATAGGCATAGGCATAGGCGTACGAGAAGGGGGGGGGGGGCTGCAGCCAACCCCAACCCCCGGATTTTGAAAGTGCCGACATTCCGGCAACTCACACCTCATATTCAGGGACTGAGGTGCCCGAATATCCTCATATTTCAGTCATTATATGCCGAAATATGTTATTGTTATGATTTTTCACAACGGAAAGGCACAATTATTTTTGGTCGCTAGCTTCGCGCGCTCGTAAATTAAAAAAAAGGAAAGTTGCTATCATTTTTTTACAACAAAAAGGCCATAGGTTGCCGTACCAGGGATCAAACCCCCAACCTCCGCGTTTCCAGTCAAGCGCTGTAAACCGTTCGACTACGACACCTCCACACACGCACGCACACACACACACACACACAGAGTCTTGTATTGCTTTATTTCCTCTATTGTTCCTCCGTCCTCGGACAGTCGACGGAATAAGGCACAAATTCATTGTTCGACGTTCGAGGACTATTGTCCGGCTTTTTTTTTTCTCTGTCCGAAAATGTTCTCGGACATACGGCTTAACACGCCCCCCCCCCCTACACACACACACATAAACACTCATTCGATTCTTCTAATCTCGTCCTCTTATTTTCGTCTCTTTTCTCTTCTCCTCTCCTCTTTTATAAACATTCAGAGTTTTGTGTCTCCATTTCATTTTTTTATTCATTGCGGGGGTGGGGGAGGTGCTTTTCGTCGAAAAGAGATCCGCTTTTCAGGGGCGTATCCAGGATTTCCCAATAGGGGGCGCCAGGAATATATAGTGCTATATTTTTTGTTAACGACGGCCAATAGGGGGGCGCGCGCCTGTTGCGCCCCCTGGATACGCCACTGGCTTTTTGAAGATGGCAATTAAAACCTTAATATCCTATCGTGACCCTAAATTTTCCCTTTAACAGTGGCGTAGCTAGAGTCTAGCCATTGTGGGAGCACTGGCACCATTGGGGGCACAAATCTTTTAGAATAATCTTAAAGCTAATCTAAGACGCCGCTGGTGGAAAAGGGTTGGGGGGGGGGGGGTTGCCGGAAGGGGTCCAACCGTCTTCTTTCCTATTCCATTTTCTTTCTTTTTTTCTTATTTTTTCGCCATCCGATGAGGGAGGGGTGGGGGCGTGCCCTCCCCCCCCCCCCCCCCCCCCCCCCCCGTTGCTACGCCTCTGGTCCTGATAAATTCGCCTTTTTTACCAGGAATTATGAACCCTATTTCATTTTTCGGAAATACGAACCCTATTTCATTTTCGGAAATACGAACCCTTTTTCATTTTCGGAAATACGAACCCTATTTCATTTTCGGAAATACGAACCCTATTTCATTTTCGGAAATACGAACCCTTTTTCATTTTCGGAAATACGAACCTTATTTCATTTTCGGAATTATGAACCTCATTTCATTTTCGGAAATACGAACCTTCGGAATTATGAACCCTTTTTCATTTTCGGAAATACGAACCCTATTTCATTTTCGGAATTATGAACCTTCGGATAAACGAACCTTCGGAATAACGAACCTTCGGAATAATGCAACAAATGTTCGGAATTACGAACCCTTTTTCATTTTCGGAATTATGAACCCCCAGGCATGGGAAATTAGTGTTTCGGAAATACGAACCTTCGGAAAAACGAACCTTCGGAAAAACGAGATGCCCCCGTTTAACAATATTGGTTACACAAACAAGTGCTGGTAAAATTTTATTTATTTCCATAAAACCCAAACTAATGCACATTCACTTTATCATGACCTACAAAATCATGAACATAACTGGGTGTTCTGGAGTTATTATAAGACAAGGAGCCATTGTTACATGTGCTGTATATTTCAATACTAAAAAAAAAAGAAATGGAAAAAGTGCAAACTTAAATCATGTTCATACAGCCCTTTACATGTTTATATTTTAATAAACTGAAACTGCTTTGCTCGCAGTAATTTAGTGCTAAAATATTAAGTAAAATTATCGTTGAAAATCAATAATCGAAAAGAGAGCAAGCGTACACAGAAAAACTTCCAAAAGTTATCTTTCTTTTCTTATCACAGCGCCTGATCTCCCATTTGGTAGTAAGTGTAGTAGCGTACAGAAATACCAATTCACGGTACAGTGAATGTACAGTGATAGTGTGTGGAGGTAAAAAAATGCAACAAGCGCGCTGTGCAAACAAACCAAGAAGATTAAGAATGCCAACCAGCTGATTACTTCCAGCTGATTGGTATAGTCTAATAATCCAAACTGTAATGCTTAGTTCATGGATGAAATCGTTTGGGGAGAGGGGGAAAAACTCATAGAATAACAAAAGCATGGATAGCTACTGTTCAAATGTCATGACAATATGATTATTTTGTAGAAAATAAATAAAAACTTCATCATCCTTGAGGTAAAGCTGTTTTTTGTGAAGGCAAAAGTTTTGTACGCTAGACTAGTCGTTCCTGATCAACAACTGTGTCCAGAGACCGCCTCCCCCAAGTCTCCAGAGTTGTTTGACCAATCAGGGACAAGAATGTTTTGATTGATGCCTAGGATTTCCAGGATTCGAAAGTATTGTACTGGACTCTTTGTTGGGTGGTGAGAGGCCTTGTACCGTGTCTCCCTCTATGTTGGATTTCGGGAAAATAGATTCTCACTCAAAGAGGCCAGACTGGACTAGTGTGTGGGCCCTGTTGTCGGCTTTGGTCCATCCGGTTTGGACATGCATGGCTTGGTGGTGGAGCGGTATGAGATTTTTTTTGTTAAGCCTGAAAAAGGGAATGGGGCCGCGGCCGATTCGGCCCCCTCTGGACAGCCTGAAAAGGGGCAGGGGGCTCAGGCGATTCGGCCCCCCTCTGGCTTCAAAAGGGGGGGGGTGGCAGCGGCCGATTCGGCCCCCCGGATCCGCCCCTGAATAGTAAGTTGTATCTTCTTCTTCTTCTTCTTCTTTTTTTTTCTTTTTTTTTTTTTTTTTGGGGGGGGGGGGGGGTATTAAACACAATACGTAAACGATATTATACGTGTGAAATTTTAACCCACGCTTCTCCTACATATTTCCATCACATACATTCAACGGTAGGCGAAATAACAGAGGGTCTCGACGGGAAAGGCTTGCGTTTGCTTCTTTGGTGAAGTCATGTTCTCAGGAAGTATACGCGAACAATTCGTGAATAGTTCGAGAAAAAATTGGGACGAACTTCGCTGCTTTCGCGAGACATGCGCGAGACATGCGCGAGACATTCTCCCAAGTGCCGGAATCTGTTTGGGGTTTCACGAAGATTTTGCGAACATCATGCACGTCGTGAGTAGGTCGTGTGCATATGACGAAGCTTTCCAGACATTGTCGAGAGCAAATCAAGAAAAAATCACGACCCGGGATGCTGGAAACCTTCGCAAGAAATTTCAAACTTTTTTGAAATTCCCTCCGAACTAAAAACGAGTTTTGGAGCCTAACACACGAATGTTGGACTTTCCGATTTTTTTACTTTTTTTTGGACATTATCATTATTATTATTATCATTATTATTATTATTAGAATTAAGTATTTGGCGTCACCTGTGCTTCTTCGAGAATTGTTCCCGTGCCCCGTGAAAACCCACCTTCAGGTAAGTACGTACGCCATCAAAAATTTCTTCTTTCACAAATTGCTCCCAAATCACATTTATCTTGTACATCATACTCCGCTTCAGACATATCCATCATGGCAATGGGCAAAATAATATTTCATTTCATTTTTTCCCCACAATATCAGCAAATAATTTACAAAGTCTTTCAGTTTAAAAAATCATTATGAGCATAGAAAAACCATTAAGAATGAAATCTGGCACATAATTATAGATTCGGATTTAAAACAAAATTAAATTTACGCTGTAATTGTTAAGTAAATAAATGCTAGCTGTACTCTGGAGGAAACATTGGAAAGCAAAGCTTGTAATTCAGGTCCCTAACATAAATATCAGAGTATATAACTTCGTAATAAAACGGACCAAAAATGTGTGCTGAATGTGGCTTCTTTTTACATTTACTTTTTTCTGCCAAGCCTGATCAGCTGGCATCATGCTTAACATGACCAAGGCTCTATGGGACATTTGGGTGAGTTAATTATTCAGCTTTTACTCCATTTTGAACGCCCGATTTAAGAATTGTTTTACGCAGAAAATAGTCCCATATGCACAAATTTCAGAGCAGGGCAAACAAAAAAGAGACACAATTTAGTAAGGGAAGGCCGAGGGTTATTTCATTTGTATCTTACACACAGAGAAATTTTTACAAAAATTATGTAAAAAATTATGTTAAATAGGAACTCCATAACTTTTTTGTAAAATTTACTTAACAAAATGTTTTACAAAAATTATGTAAAAAATTATGTTAAAATTATGTTAAAATTATGTTAAGATTTTTACAAGTCCAATCAGAGACCAGTGAAAACCGGTATAACCAGTTTAACTATTTAACCTTGGTAGGAACTCCATAACTTTTTTGTAAAATTTACTTAAAGTATTCGACGATAATTATGTAAAATGTCATGTTAAATATAGGTACTTAAAATTCATGTGTCAATTTTACCTAACAAACAATTCAACACATGTTGGGCAAATTCAGTTTCCTTTTCCTCCAACCTAGGTTAAAAAAAATTAAACCTGCTTGTTATGTCTTTCTGTCTGGGTCTTAACTTATCAATCCTAAGATAACCTATCCTACTTTAAGCTATCCTATCCTATCATGTGTGTGTAATTGGGTTTTTACAGACGTCTGGGACGAACCTGGGGTCCACTGAATCAGTTTATAACTTCCACGCACGCCACAACGCCCAGTTATATACAGTCTAGGTCTAGCAAGCTCTTAAATACCCCTTATAATTTTTTTTATGCATTTGGTGACAGTTATTAAAATCGGGCCACCCCAAACCATACGCTACTGAAAATTCATGAATATTCATATAAGTGTTTTCCCCAATATTGAGGGAAAAAATACGAAAATGCATTTTTTACAAAACCGTTTGCAAAACATTTTACTTAATTACATTGTGCATGTTAAATAAACTTAACGAAAAGGGCAATATTGCAAAATCTTTATGAAGAAATATCTTACAGCGTTATTTTGCAAGATTTGTTCAGTCAGTTTTACATAACTGTGTATCAAAATCATGTTAATGTTAACTGACATTCGTAAAATGTATTTTATACACAATAGTTTACAAAACATTTCACTTAATGATGACTTATAACATCTGCATGATAAAATTCCCTTTAAAAAAATACTTGTACTTAACACATTTTACATAATAGGCATTTCTTTTGCAAAATGAATTTTACTTAAATAGTGCTAAGTGCTAATAGAATTTTACATTTTGCATGACACATTATATGCGAAATGTAATTCATTACAAATATTTAGTAAAATACTACATAAAAACATTCATTTGAGACAATTTTACATATATTAAGTAAAAACTTTACAAAAGGAAGTTTACATAATGAAATATTAAGTAAATATTTCTCTGTGTGTACAAACGTGGGTAGAGTCCGGTAGATATATATATGCAAAATTTCTACAAGTCAATTGGGACCTGTATTTTCCAGAAAACATACTCAGATGAATGCTCTCTGGTGCTTTCTTATATGATATTTAGGGGAAAAGTGCACAAAAAAACTTATGCCAAACAGTTATCCTAAAGTCAATAAAAAATCAATTTATGGGTCAAACAAGCTAAATAAACTATTTATAGAAGCTGATTCTCTCATGAAAACTATAATTCAATTCAATTCAAATCATTTTATTTCCAACAATAACACTTACAAATAATACAGAACATTCATTATATCAATTATAAAGTACACAAAAAGTACAACAAATTTCGTTTAGAATGTTCAAAATACAATGGAAAATAACATATGAAGGAAAAGAGACCCACTAAAAAGACAAGCTTGTAGTTTGTGGGTCACTCAAATAAATATGTGTGACGGATTACGGGAATTAAAAAAAAGAAAAGAAAAAAGAAAGAGATAAAAGAAAGAGACGCGACACACAACAGTAAAACAAAACACACACAAGATGCAGAAGAGAACAAGACAGGCAGCGTCGGAACAGAACAGTAGAGTAGAGTGGGAGAAGAGGAAAGGAGAAGAATAGATAGGAAGAGGAGCAGAGGTCTACAGCGCAATCGATGCTTACGGTCAAAGACGTCATTACAAGGCAAAACAAAGTTTGCAACAACTCCATTTCATGTTAACATATCAGATTTTCATCATCTTGCCATTAATTTTGCACACAATAAACATTGAGATCTGCTTGGGTAGGCGTTTCGTATTACAATGCCTGTGCAATGTGGATGCCCACACCATAGGATCTCTATGGCCTACACATAGAGTGCCCTCTAGTGTTGTTGTAGCCTGTCTACTTTAGGGAATGTCGATAGACTTTGCACATCACCTTTTGAAATCTACACAGTTTCAAAAATTGGGAGTTTAGAGAGGAAAACAAAGATTATACATCGAGTCAGAGGCGGCAGAATGTCGGGCTCGGGCAATGGAAGTGGAAGGGCACCTTTTGTCAGCCAAACAATAGGCGCACCCCATTTTCATTGTCCGAGTCCGACTTTCCGCCGCTGCGCCCCGCCTCTGCAAAGAGCAACTAGGTTAATGTTCCTGAAAATAATAATTTAAAAAGTATATAATTTGCTACTTTTTTGATAAAGATTCATTTACAAATTGTACAGACTTGTTAGTTGTCTAGTAGCTTGGACTTTTCTCGATCGATGCCCAAGTGAACTGTTTGAACGCTTGGAACTGCATTATGTTCAACTGTCCCCTGTAGTCAATTATTCATGGTTTCATGGATACCGAACGAATCTTCATTTCAGTTCTCTTAAAGGATAGCTTCGAGTTTAACCAAGTCCTCCATGCTATATTTTTATACGTCCCATTCTCATAGAGACCGTTGAGGTTGCACAACAAACATCTGTTGAACCACCACCCTGCTTGATACGAATAGGCGCAGCGTAGTATGGACCCATCGTTGTCACGGTCTACGGTACTGAATTGTTGTCCGTTGTGAGTCCTAAGACTGTCCCCTGCAAGATAACGGATTAAATAAGAGTCAACTTTCAATTTTGTTTCCTTTTAGGTACGCTTTCATACTGGAGGACAGAGTTTGGCTAACACGGTTTCAGTTGGGCACGACCTAGCGTATATATTCCTTTGTTGCATGATTGCCAAACAAAGCAACATATTGTAAGCGGAGTCGCTAGAGGAGGGGGGTGACCCCCCCCCCCCCCTTCAAACTTGCTGTTGGCCAATGCGCCACCTCTGTCGGCCAAAAAAAGGAAAGAGAAAATAAAAAGGAGAAAAGGGAAAGGAAAGGAAAACAAAAACGGAAAGAAGGAAAGGTAAACGGAAGGAAAGAAAAAGAAGGAAGAACCGGCCAATGAAAAAGTTAATATTCGGGCAAAAATAGAGGGGGAGGCAGACGTGAAGGATTCAACCGAATAGCCAGGATTTCATTTTAGGGGGGTGGCGGCTGTGAGAACGCAAAGAGTGCGAAATTGGTGATGAGCGTGCTCCCAAGGGGGTGGATGCAGGGAGGGGGAAGTTTTCCTCCTCCCGTGCGAGGTTTTTTATGCGGAAAGTTAGTTCGACGCCCTGGCTGCTTTTCAGTTATTTGGACGCAATACTGCACTGTATATAACAGGGGTGGGTGCAGGGAGGGGTAGTTTCCCCCCTTCCCGCGCGAAGCGCTTAAGCTCTGACGTTTTTGCAAATTTGGGAGAAAGATAAACGGTTAGTAGCAAACAATTTTTTTTAGGCGGAAAGTTATATTTCGAAGCCCTGACTGCTTTTCAGTTATTTGGACGTAATGCTGCACTGTATGTAACAGGGGTGGGTGCAGGGAGGGGGAGTTTCCCCCTTCCTACGTGCAAAGCGCGTAAGCTCTGGCGCTTTAGCACCTTTTTTTTTAAGCGGAATGTTTGTTCGACGCCGTGGCTGCTTTCAGTTTTTTGGGACGCAATACTGCACTGTATGTAACAGGGGTGGGTACAGGGAGGGGGAGTTTCCTTCTTCCCACGCGAGGCGCGAAAGCTCTGACGTTTTAGCAAATTTGAGAGAAAGATAAACGGCTCGTAGCAAATAATTTTTTAGGCGAAAGTGATAGTTGGACGCCCGGATTGCTTTTCAATTATTTGGACGTAACATTTCATTGTATGCAACAAGGGTTGGTGCAAGGAGAGGAGAGTTATTTCCCCCTTCCCGGGCAAAGCGCAAAAACCTTGACGTTTTAGCAAATTTTGAGAGAAGATAACAGCTTGTAGCGCCGTTTTAGGCCTTTTTCTCTCACTTCCCCCGCTTTTTTTTTTGCCCTCGCTTTTTTTTTTTTAGTGGCTGAATAGGGGGGGGGCATGGCCCCCCTGTGCCCCCTGTCTACGCCAGTGATATATATATGTGTGTGTGTACATATATATATATATATATATATAATAACAAAATATAAGTTCTGCTTCGGAATTGTAAAGTTAGAGATGAGTATTAAACAAGTATATAAAAATTCCTTTAAAACTTCTGAGTTGAACGGAATTTTTATTTACTTGTTTACTACTCATATATAACTCTAAAGGCTACATTAGGTGGACAGTTTTTGTCTTATTTCTATGCTCAACTGTCCACCTAATGTACCCTTTAGTAATATATATATATATATACGGACAACACGGTGTGTGTGTGTGTATTTATTATAATTGTTATCATTATTAATATTATCATCATCATCATCGTCATCATTATTACTATTATTATCATTCAGTTCGTAATAAGTAAATGGCATAAACTCCCCCGATTTTTACTTGCACAAGCATCTGTTTTGGTTGATACGATACTAGTTTTACAACTGAAATCACATTGGTGTGCGCATCATGGTACACACTCTTTGAAATGCCATTTGTATTTGGTACAAATGACCTTTATCTGCGCATGCGCATGTTGTAATGACGAAGTGGCTTATTGCCAAACCCAGGATCGGCTTGTGAGTGTGATTACCTGCATTACCAGTATAACCGCCTATCGTCAGCCTGTAGTTTAGCGTCTCATTGCCAACGTTGAAACGGCTGTAACTTGCATACCTGGTATTCCCAGAGAAATCTTCGAGATCAACCCGTAATTCGTAAGTCTTCTGACTCGACAAGTGATGCATCTTCTCGTTGCCTAGCCAGTGTTCGGACGAGACGCTTCCGAAACCGTTCTTGTAATCTGACCATTTTCGACTAAAGTCCACAGAGCCGTCCATTCTTCGCTGGAGGACCTAGGATAGGGACTGTACACTTTATAAAATCTCTCCTACAGGTTGTACTTTTATTACCTACACTAATTTAAATTCAAATAATAGTTCATTAAGTCCTATATACAAGTAAACCATGCCCCTGATATTGGCACTCTGTCTGTTCCTTGCTTCGCTGTAAGTAAATAATATTACTTTTGTAAGAAAAATTATTAAACATTCATGCTGAGAACAATGTGATATTTTGTTTGTAGTTAATAATGGTATTTTTGCCGTGTCTACGTACTACAGTTTTTAAAACATTCACTGTTATTTTCCGATTTTTTTTCTGTCATCAATCATGTAAACTATTCTATTTAATGTGTAACCTACGATGCTTGTTATTCACTACGAATGTAAATTGTGCATAATTTCACTCAATGTGTTGCGATGCATGATCGTTTTTAAGCAATATCAATTTGAAGTGAATAAAGTATGTATACGGTACTAGTATATATCGAAGAAAAAGCAAATACTCAGAAGTCAAATGAAAACACCACAGAGGCCAAAAATTTGAACTGACGTTTCAGTCAAAGACCTTTATCAAAGTAAGACTGAAAATAAACAATCAGATGCAAGAAATTAAGAAGACGCATAAGTTGCCAAGATACAAATAATAATAAATAAAAAAAAGTAAGCTGGACACATGATGTAAGCGCTAGGAAGTGACGCCAAAAAGGAAGGAAAGAGTTGGTGCGTAATCTCAAACAAGAAGATGCAAAAATTTAAAAAGACGCATGAGTAGCCATGATACAAGTAAAAAAAATAAAGAAAAGAAACTGGACGCGTAAAGTGAGCGCTAAGAAATGACGCAACAAAGGAAAGCACCAGTCCATACTTTCCTTTATTTTGAGGTTAAAAACAACGTTTTTGTTTTATTTCTAAACACCTAAAACACTGCTAAAGGGGGTGTTTTAACACCAAATAACACCTAACGGGGTGTTTGAACACCTAAAACACCCAAAACACCCTGCATGGCTTCAAGCTTCAATCCTCTTCAAAAAATGAAGGTGCTCCTTAACTCGTCATTAAATGCTCGAAAGTCTCGTTTTAAAGGAACGTTACATACGACAGGAGTACCCTTCACGTTTAAAGCTCATATCATCATCATCATATTGTTTTGGCTAGCTCTATTCACAGCCATTAATAATATTGCCCTGGTTCTCCTAAATGTCAAGTAAAAAATATTTTTTCAGGCTGGCTAGCTCTATTCACTGCCATTAATAATATGACCCTGGTTCTCCGAAATGTCTAGTAAAAAATAATGTTAAGGCAATCAAAACTTATGAGTCTGATAATGCTAATACTACAATGCGTCCTAAGAAAAACGAAGCCCCCAAAACAACGGCTTATTGTAACCAAATTGTGAGCTTTAATTCACTTGTGTTTTCTACAAATTGTTAAGAATAGTGATAATAATAATAATGTTAATAACAAGAACAAAAACAATAATAATAAGAATAATTGTTTTCAGTGTTAAAAATGAATGAGATTAGTCCATACATGCTTTCCATTGGCAAAGGGCGAGTAAAATTTCATTCTGCCACATCTGTGTAAAACCATGCCCGGGCGAAATTGGCTAAAAACTCGCCGCCCGGCCGCCGAGCGGGCTGTTTTTCGGGGTTGTGACCATAGCTTACCCCACCATCCACAATATTTTTAACATCCTTTATCTAATGATAATTATGCTGTTGCCCTCGTTATTAAAAGAAACACATCAACATAATCTCCTCATTGGAATTTAACGTTTATGGTTCCTTCAGGTCACTTGTTTGTGATTCTAACGTTTTCACGGTTTGATAAAATCTGGCACAATTGGGATTTCACGTCATTTTAAAGCCAATGAGGCTAGGTAAGGCATGTATGGATGAACCCCATTAAAGTGGACCGGCCCCCTGAAAAAAATGATTTGTGTACAGCTAGAAAGTATAAAATACACCTCAAAGGTGTCCGCGAAGAACCGAACTCTGAGTTGGGTTCCTCTCGAGCCCTTATCTTTAATAGCGAGCGCGTACGCGTGCGTCCAGTAGTCCAATCACGAGTCGCTTTACGTTTTTAGAGAGTGTAATTAAACTTGCAATATCTCTTTATAGAAACAATATTTGAAGCCCATGCTTTGAATATATCTCTAACAAACATACAGAGCAAAATATTTTGGGGTTACTGGTACCCTTTAAGTTATCACTTGAAGGCATATTTATTCAACTTTATGGGGAAAAGAAATAATGGTCAAATAACTAAAGTTTTGTCACAACGACCCTTTGGTTTAGGGTTTCGCTTTGTTTTTTTCCTGAGACATACTGTAGAGCTTCGCAGCCTTTATGGTACTATAGTTTTGCAGTATGGCAGAACAAACAAACATCCTTTCGATATTCTAAATGGGCACGTTTGATAGGTTTGCAGGCATTGGCGTATGGGAACAAGTTTGCAGGGGGCTGACGTCTCTTGCCTAAATATTACAATTCCGATGCAAATCCGATAAAATCAAATTTGAATCACATCAATTTATTGAAATAAAATCCACAATTTGGAACTTTACACTTTGTTACAGTAAAAATGTAATTTTTTTACATATTAAAGATTGATTAAGATGATTATTAAAATTACAAACAGACCGCCTCCAAGACCACATAATGATGACCTGATAATTATGATGTTGCGGTTGGCCAAATATTGGTAATTCAAGATATTCCCGGGGCTGCAGCGCCCACCCATTCCCCGCCTCTTGCACCTATATGATTGCAGGTGTACTTTCCAGTAGTTTCAGATCATAATATCTTTGACTGGCCACATTATATTCCCGGGGCTGCAGCGCCCATCCTTTCCCCGCCTCTTGCACCTATATGATTGCAGGTGTATATACTTTCCAATAGTTTCAGATCATAATTTCTTTGACTGGCCACATTTTAGGATGACGGATCATGTTCCGGTCGTCAGTCTCTAGCCCCCTTAGACATACTTCATTTAACTCACCGTCCACCCACCCTGATTGGTCTCCATGTCGCAGTAGACATTGAACGGTATACCGGTTCCTCCAGGGCTGATGCCATAAACACCGCTGATATTCACCCCAAGGGCCTTAATGTCACCACAGTCGTTTGGTTGCTCAGGAAACGTTGGAGGAACGGTCAGTTCATCTTTTCAAAAGTAATGAATCATTTAATTAACAGAAACAGAGAAAAGTGATCAAATGTCCACAATGCAATCGACAGTACTCTTTCATTATACGTATTTCTTACATTATATATACGTTCGACTTTTAATTACTTAATAGCCCCCTCACACCTAACCGAATTGCCTGAAATATGCCTTGCGATGGCTGGCGAAAGGAATTTTTTTTTAAATCGTTTTCAATGGTAACTGATAGTAAATCATATTTACCCTTCGTGTTTGGGTTCGTACACCTTCTGAACTAACAGCTGCGATTATTCAAATTCGCGCGGAAATTTTGAACATGTTTAAAATTTCCCGACGAATTGAAAAATCGTTGGTCATCTGTTTGAATTCGCATCTCTTATTTAGTCTGCGGTAATCGTTCGTTTATCGTTCGTGTGTTATTGTCGCGCATAGTCCCTCATCGCGCTTTTGCCAAAGTGGACCGATCTCGAAAGAACCCTTAACGAAGCAACACGATGACAAAATATGAGTTGCGCATGGAAACGAAGATACTATGACAAACGGATTTTCGCTTGCCATCTTCTATGCGAAGGGAAACCAATACTAACTTTTACTAAATTTTAATAGCGATACATACACGAAGACAAGGCTAAGAGATACTAAGACAAACTATGGATTGCGATCGTGACTCTGCGGGACTCTCAGGAGGAGGCGGCACTTCAGAATGTGGTTGTGAGCATCCCGAGGTTGTGGATTTACTCCCGGTAGATGCAGTCTTTCGTGCCTTCCCTCTGCCTTTGCCTCTTCCTTTCACTGTAGGCATGTTGCGTGGATGACTTCTCTGGCCGTAACGTACAAGAACGCCCGATCTATTCCCTCGTCTTCGTTTCTAATCGCACGCCATATCAAACCATTGCTCACTGTTCGTTCGTCTTATTGGGTTATATCAACCCTTCGCTCGCCTTCGCCTGTAATTTACTCAAAGAGATGAACCGAAAAATCGATATCCTTCGCATGTCATATTTATCCTTCGCTTACCGTTTGTTGATAAAATTTGACAATAGTCACTGATCGCATGATTTGACGGAAAGTTTATTTGAATTCGTTGAATTCGCGTGCATTTCGTGCATTTTTCCCATTCGTCACCCTTCGTCCGCCTACATTCGGTCAGGTGTGAGGGGGCTATTAATTGGCACTTTTGAGCCAGAGGAACGCTTTTAATCACAAGAAGATGTCCAGGAATCCTTGCAGCAGAGTTTCTTACATATTTCCGCAATAATACAAAAGAAACGTCCACTGTGTGTTTCTGTTTATGTAATTTATATGTTGTTGATGATAAAAGTTAGCTAATTTATTATTCGAATTAGATTTAATCTCGTGAAAAAAAAAAACCTAATTGCGTTAACCCCAAAGACATCTCAATCAAAATTTGGCCAAAAAATGTGATTATTTTCACAAAAAGGAATCATTTGCCGTTGAATCATTTGGGGTCAATTAATCTGTGGCTCAAAACACACGACCTATATATAAGACTATTGTAGTAGAAATGTCCCCTGAAAAGAATTACCATTCAAATGCCCTCAAATTCAAAATATGACCAAAAAACAGGTGAAATGTTCGGGCCGAACATTTGTGTGTAGTACCATATATGCATTTCTGTTTGCAGTGCACGTGACTCTCAGCAGGATTGGGTCGATTTCTATCATTTTGGTGATTCCAAAACCTTACAGAATACATGCTATATAATCAACCTTTCCCAAGTGCTTTGAGACAGTTTCTCTCACAATTCAATCTCATGACCAAAACTCAACTTTATGCATGCTAGGTGCATTTATGTGAGCATCCGAAAATGTTAACAGGTGATACAATGTGAGGTCTAAAATCAAAGTCGCTTCTCCTTTTGTATACATGTATACTATTAAATACCAGAAATTGTGATTTTACCGATTTCACAATGCTTCCTTTGAATCGGGCGAGATTCATTTCCAGGCTTTCCATAGGATCGTGTGCCATCTACACGATATGTTGTATGTTGTGCAACGTCTTTCATGGCCTGAATGGCTGGTTTGCAAATATCACTTCCGTGTCCGAACGATCCCGGCGATGTCGGTGCTGAAAGGCCTGAAAAGATACATACAGAAAGTCTTCCCCAATAAATATTCAAAAATATTCAAAAGAAATTCTGTGTGCAAGTGCATAGCTTTTAGGGTCTCTTCTATTAAAGGGACAGTCCACCGGCTTGGTATTAGGTTAATGTGAATAAAAGAAGAAAATGAGAGAAACAGATTAGTGAAAGTTTGAGCAAGTTAAGAAATAAGAATGTTATGAATTTTTAAAGATGTAATCAATCTAACACGGATTGGCAACTCCTTGACGTATCTTGCGAGCTCCTCTCCCATTTGGTCAGTACAGAAAATATCATAAATGTTCATTTTCTTAGTTTTTGATGAATGAATAGAATTTTCATACATGATTTGTGTAAAAGCATATGAGCAATGGTTATATATTTTCTTTAGAGAAAATGGATTTTGGGGGGTACAATCAAAATGTGAGAGGAGCTCGCAAGATACGTAAGGGAGTTTTCAATTTGTGTCTGATTGCTTACAACTTCAAAAATTCACAACTCTCTTAATTTTCTTATCGGCCTTTGCTCAAACCTTCACTGATCTGTTTCTCAAATTTTTCTGCTTATTTCAATATGAACTTGATATCAGAGTGGACTTTCCTTTGGTATGACACAAAAACTCTGGCTATATTTTGCGCTGGATTGAGCAAAAACCACTTTTGTGAAAGGGTGCAAAATCCAGGCTTGACAAGAATTTACATTGGTTCTGGCTGGTATCAGCAAAGCTTTTGCTTTGTCGAGAAACATCAGCAGATTTTTATTGTCAACCATGAGTATGTTTTGAGATAACTTTTACATAACTGATACATAGACTATCCAACAATACCCACAACTCTCCCCCTGTATTTACAATTATAAAGAAAAAAGAGAATTGGTGTGTATGCGGTGATAAGAGAGATTTTATTTTAGACTTATTGTTATTATTATTATTATTATTGTATCCCCCGGCAGTATGCCGGAGGATACTTTGGATTCAGCAGCGTTTCGCCGCCGCCGCCGCGTCACATTCTTGTGTGCGCTCTAGCGGTCACATTTCTCGACGAATTTCTTTCAGACTTCCTGTGGACGTGTATCTTGGTAAAATCTGGACCCCTATAGTTTCTGGTGATGCTGCCCCCAGTGTTCCATCTTTTATAGGGTAAAAGGCCATATTTTGGGGGATAGTTTGTGTGCGCTCTAGCGGTCACATTTCTCAACGGATTTTGTTCAAATTTTGTATGAAGGTGTCTCTTGGTAAAATCTGGAACCCTATAGATTTTGGTTATGCTGCCCCCAGTGTTTCGTCTTTTATAGGGTCAAAGGTCATATTTTGATAGATGTCTTGTGTGTACTCTTGTGTGCGCTCTGGCGGTCACATTTCTCAACGGATTTCGTTCAAATTTTGCATGAAGGTGTCTCTTGGTGTAATTTAAAAACCTATAGTGTTTGGTGATGCTGCCACCAGTGTTCCGTCTTTTATAGGGTCAAAGGTCATACTTCAAGGGATGGCGTGAGTTCACTCTGCAGGCCACATTTCTTGATGGATTTCTTTCAAATTTTGTATGGAGATGTATCATGGTATCACATCTTTACTGTTTGGTGATGCTGCCCTCATTGTTCCGTCCTTTATAGGGTCAAAGCTCATTTGTCCCTTTTGTGCACTCTTACTTCTGCATTTCTTGACGGATTTCATTCAAATTTTGTATGGAGATGTATCTTGGTATAATCTACCCATATTTAATTTTGGGTGATGCTGCCCTCATTGTTCCGTCCTTTATAGGGTCAAAGGTCATTTTTCCATTTCTTGCACTCTTACTTCTGCATTTCTTGACGGATTTCGTTCAAATTTTGCATGAAGGTGTCTCTTGGTGTACTCTAAAAACCTATAGTTTTTGGTGATGCTGCCACCAGTGTTCCGTCTTTTATAGGGTCAAAGGTCATACTTCAGGGCATGGCGTGAGTGCACTCTGCAGGCCACATTTCTTGATGGATTTCTTTCAAATTTTGTATGGAGATGTATCTTGGTATATCTCTCAACACATTTCTTTCAAATTTTATATGAAGATGTGTCTTAGTGAAACCTACACATCTAAATTGTTTGCTGATGCTACCCCCACTGTACCACTTTCTATACAGTCAAATGTCATATTCAGGTTGTTGTTAGGGTCAAATGTCATATTTCGTTGCATGCATTCTGGAGGATACATTTGTTAACTCATTTCTTTCAGATTTTGTATGTAGGTCCATTGTAGATTACACCTTTACATGCAGTTTTTGGTGAAGCTGCCTCTAGTGTTCCGTCTTTAATAGGATCAAAGGTCATATTTTAGTGGATGGCTTATGTGCGCTCTGAGGTCATATTTCTTCCGAATTTTCTATAAAAATGCATTATACTCTAATCTGCACAAATCGTTTTGGTAATGCTGCTCCTAGTGTTGACAATATTCCGGGCCACTGGCGGCAATTTCTACACCATTCTTTTGTTTGAGGGAGGGGATGGGGGAGGGTCTTTGTCCCTCCTTCAAATCGCTGCCAGTGCCGGGGGATACATTTCGCATTGCGCGGCACCAGCAATGCACATTTCTAGTTATTATTATTATTTATTTGGCCATAAAAATCAGAAAATCATAGCATATACAAAATCAACATAATAAATACAAAATAGAAATAATAGAGAAAGAGAAGTAAAATGAGCAACAAGGAAAGAAATGGTTACCTATGGGCCAAGGTTCGCAAAAGTGAAATGCTTCGCTGTTACCCAGAGGCATGCGAACCCTCATAGGTAACCATGTAGAAAGATAGAAAGATATTGTACAATCCCATATACAAATACAAATATTAAACATTAAAAGTACAATGGTTAAAAAACAGCACGACTAGAACTCACTCCTTCATTAACTGTCATACCCTCTACCTCACAGTAATAAAACTAATAATAATTTTACAACGTACATTACTAGTATCAACCATTTACAAATCCTGATTCCCAAGACACAAAATTAATAAAAACACAGGATAGAAAGTGCAAGTACATGTATAATCAGGTGGAGGTTTGTGTTGAAAAACGAACATTAAGTTCATTGCCAATGACAGAATCAATGAAATCATACAAAAATAACCAGATGATTTCCTATAAAACACAGGATAGAAAGTACAAGTACATGTATAATCAGGTGGAAGTTTGTGTTGCAAAATGAACATTAATTGTATGGAAGTGAATAGGTAAGGAAATATTTAACATTACATTTCATTTGGAAGGATTGGTGCTCTCAATTACAATTAAAACAAAATAATGAATGTTGGTTACGATATGTTAGAGGGTGGGTAAACACCAGGGCCCATATTCATAAAACCTTACTTTTATTTATTTATTTATTTCTGATCTTTTGTCGGGGTAGCCCTTTCAACATTAAGTAGTGGTCTTCCATGAGGCCCTGAATAATAATAAACATATTTACATCAGAATGCATAACGTATATGCATAATAGTTCAAAATAAAAAATCCTCAGTAAAATTAGAGAGTGCAAACAAAGCAATAATAGACGTGGCGCAAACGAATACTCATTTGAAAAATAAACAAATATCAGTAAACTAGCTCAACTGTAATGCCAATATGAAAATATTGATTCAGTCGCAAATATGTGCACAAATATGTGCATACTAATATTACAGAATAAGCACTGAGTGTATGTTAGGCTGAGTTATTCATCAATTACAACTTTGTTTAGACATCCTCTTAAATGAACTGACAGAGGAAGCTGTTCTCATCGAATTATCGAGCTTATTCCATTCAAATATAGAAGATACAGTTGGGCTACACTTATAATAATCAGTGTGAAATCTGGGCACGCGTAAACATCCACTGTCTCTTTGTCTAGTATGATGCTCATGTACATCGTTAGGATTGATTAAGCCTACCTGAAGGTAAGAAGGTGCTAAGTTATGAACACATTTATATATCATCATAACGCGACTTAGCTCAAACCGTTTGTCTAGTGTCATCCATTTAAGACTAGTGAACAAATCAGCCGACGGTGTGTCATATGTTTTTTTCAGTATTATTCTTGCGGCCCGCTTCTGAATTTTTTGCAGCTTATTTGTATGGGCTTGAAATCTGTTCGACCATACAACAGAGCAGTAATCAAATCGTGGCAACACTAGACTGTTATAAAGCAACTTTAAGGACTGCACAGGCAAAAAACACTTTGCTCTCTTTATTATGCCTATGTTTTTCTGGGTAAGTTTACATACGTTTTCATTTTGTTTAGACCATTTCAATTCTTCATCTATCAAAACTCCTAAGCATTTGGTGAATTGAACTCTTTTTATCAAATGACCATTTAATGAAATGGTGAAAGATTCAATTTTCCTGAGATTAGCATGAGAGCCTATTACCATGACACAAGTTTTTTCAGTGTTAAGGACGAGACGATTTTCTTTGATCCATGCCAAGACTCTGTGTAACGCCACAGTTACCTTTTCGGGGGAATCCCGGTAGTCCGCGGGACCGATAGACCGCGGGGCCGATAGACCGCGGCGTCTCAATGTACACGCCAGTCACCAGTAATTCCGCACATTCGCTCAAATCACTATACACCTCTTGCAATCGAAAGCACTAACAGCAAAACTTTAAAAAAAAAAAAAAAATTAGAGAAATGGGAGGTGGATCGTCACCCCCCTCCTGGATGCGCTCATTACCTTTCTGATGTTCAGTGGATTATGCAATAAGTGACTTCAAGTCTTTGTTTTTATTTGAAATAAAAGAAACTAACGCTAATAAACACGATGTGCAATTTGAAACTTTTCATTGAAACTCAAAGTTTTATTAAATAACATCTTTGAAAATCAACTTTTTCATATAAACAGTACTTATTGCCTTCATCAAACCCATCTCATAACAAATACACAACTATCACTAATTCATATAAAGAATTCAAACTAAGCAGCGTTAAACTGAATGAATATCAGAAGAGAAACGAGGAAATGGCATAACTGACGATTGATTTTGAAGACTGATTAATATTATAAATTGAATAAGTTCCAAATATTGATTTGCCTTGGACACAGCTCATTTTGTTTTGAAAATTATTAAAAAGAAAAGATAAGGGATTGCGTTATGCTTTTGTTTTTCTTGATTAAAAAACAACGAAAGAAATAATGCTCAATAATGAGGATGGTCGGAACATGAATATATCCGACTGTCTCTTACAATACGGTACATATAAAAATAAGACAAAAATCAACTTCTCAAAGAAACATAACTGGCAAGAATTGAAACACAAAAACGAATATACGTACAATTATTTACCATTTTGAAAATATAACGAGTATTTGATTTTGAACAAATGTAAGGCATATCACAACTAGAAAATTTAAGAAGCTCCCTAACAAAATACCAAGATCCTATACAGAGATTTATAGGAGTGAACTTTTCCATTCAACATCAGCAGGTTGATTTGCCGTTTATCAACAAAATATTCTGTATTATCTACTCAACATGCTCAGTACGGTTCTAGGACACCTACCCCCCGGGCAACTACCCCCCAGACGACCACCCTCTAGGACAACTACCCCTCAGACAACTACCCCCTGGACAACTACCCTAGTAGTCCTAAAGGGTGGTTGCTCTAGGGGTAGTTGTCCTATAGGGTGGTAGTCCTAGGGGGATAGTTGTCTGGGGGGGGTAATTGTCCGGGGGTAGTTGTCCTAGGGGTAGTTGTCTGGGGGTAGTTGTCCTAGAGGGTGGTTGTCCTAGGGGGTAGTTTTCTGGGGGGGGGGGGTAGTTGTCCGGGGGTAGTTGTCTTAGAGGGTGGTTGCCCTAGAGGGTAGTTAGCTGGGGGGTAATCATCCTAGAGGGTAATTGTCCCGGGGGGTAGTCATCCTAGGGGGTGGTAGCCCTAGGGGGTAGTTGTCCTAGGGGGTAGTGAATTTCAGACACCGCGGTCTATCGGCCCCGCGGTCTATCGGGCGTAGACCAACTTTTCTTCCAAAACTGTTGCATCATTTGCACTGACGGTAAGTGTCGTATCGTCAGCATACATATCGATGATACCTTCAGGAATACATTCAGGTAGACTATATATTGAAAATAAAAGGGGACCTAGAATTGAACCTTGTGGCACACCTAACTTGATGGTTGAAGGGTGCGACTTGGCCCCTTTGAATTGGGTCACTTGTTGTCGATTACCTAAATATGATTTGACCCAAGTGATAGTCCTGTTACTACAACCTAAACAAACTAATTTATGTAAAAGTAGCTCATGGTCCACAGTATCAAAGGCATTCCGAAGATTTATGAAGGCAACTCCAGAAATTTCATTGTTGTCAATATTCAACGACCATTGATTTACAAGTTTTGCAAGGGCAGTAGCTGTTGAATGCAAAGGTCTGAAACCAGACTGATTTGGGTGTAATAAATCATTCTCTTCCAAGAATTCACTCAGCTGTTGATGAACGGCCCTTTCTATGATTTTACTCACGATAGGTAATACAGAATTGGGGCGGTAATTATTCAACGAAGAAATATCTCCACATTTAAATATCGGTACTACCCGAGCCTTTTTCCATTCACGTGGAACAACTCCCGTAGACAGGGATCATCACGTTTGTTAGCTTTAGCAGCTTTGAGAAACTTGTCACGTTCCGTCATGAGCTTAACGACCTCGTCAGATATCCATGGACACGCCTTTTTTCTTATCCGCTTTTTCCATACAGGAATGTGCTTGTTGATTACATTATTGAAAAAAGTCAACCAAACATCCCATGCAATATCAACATCATCTATATCTTTTATGACCTGCCAAGGAGTATTTCTCAATTCACTGTAAAATTTCTCCTCGTCAAGCTAGTTGGCAACTAAAATGCTCCTTAGTTGTCAACTAGGCACTAGTAGGTATTCATAAAACCCTGCTAAGTTATAGTTGTCAACTAAGCCCTAGTCATAATGCCTACTTGGCAACTAAATTGTCCCTAGTTGTCAACTAAATCTACGCTAGTTGGGAACTAGACCGAAAATGGTATTCATAAAACCTGACTAAGCTTAGTTGGCAACTAAATTTAATTGAAAAGTTAGAATTGATGCAGAGTACCTCTAAATCACTAGTTGGCAACTAAGCGTTATAAATCGCCAGTCATTAGAGTAATGACATGGTCAGAAATTTCATGGAAGAGAAGAGATTTGCGGGAGAAATGAAGAGGGTTTCTAAAGTGCTTATCTAACATTATATAAATTATAATTTATGTCATAAATACCATCACCACGAAGAGAAAATAAATCGTATTGTTTCAGTCATTCTGAAAAATTAAATTTAAAACTTGCCTCCCTCCCCCATAAAGAATAAAATAATGTATAATGTGACTTTTTGCACGTTGCATTTTCCTCACACATTTGTCGGGGACATATACTAGTATTTTGACAAGAAGACAACCAATGGTTTTCTTTTAGGTAGATATGTGTGAGGAACAATATCCTTAAAACACAGAACACTTTTGACAAAAAAGAAGACGAAAAGAATGTGAAAGAAAGGTATAAATAGGAAATTAGAAGGGAAAAGATAACTGAGAAAAATTAAAAGAAATGGGACACTACGGAGAAAGAAAAAAAACAGAGAAAAAAAAATAATGATAGAAAATAAGGGAAAATGTGGAAGACTAAGTTTGACTACAGCCATGTGGGATTTCTAAATCATTTCTTCAAACCATTCAGGTAAAAGGCATCAATCAGTGACTGTTAATAGTTTTGGAAATAAAACCCGTGCTCTATTGAAATTGGCCTTGGCAGAGTATACAATCTACACATTTTCCCCTTTCCACCAAGTCTATTCTACCCAAGAGCACAGCAGTCAATTCTCTAGTTGGCAACTAAATCCTTCCCCAGTTTGATACTAATTGGCAAGATTCTTTGTAAGGTTTAATGAACATTAATTTAGTAAGAAAGAATTATGTAAAGTAACCTTCCAAAAGCATGTACTCTCTATTCATTAATTCCACCCACACTGACTCCACTAAAAGGCAAACAATGGCTAGATGCCAACTAGCTGAGCTACATAGTTGGCAACTAGTGGATTTTAGATGCCTACTAGGGGCTTTAGTTGCCAACTAGGGCCTAATTAGCATGCAACTAGCTTAGTAGGGTTTTATGAATATGGGCCCAGGTGGTTGTTGGTTAAGTGAAATAGATGACACAATTCTGCCAGAGAGGTAAATTACATTGATTTATCATTGTGTTTGTATAAACGTTACCTGTCTACAATCTTAATCAGTCAAACTCTTTGTTTATGTGCATTTTAGAATGTCTATTTCTATATAAAGCGATAGCTCAGTGGTAGAGCAATGGTCTCGTTACTGGGACTCTGGGAGGGCCCGTGTTCGAGACCAAGCGGATGGGCTAGTGCCCATTGGTAGGGCATTAATCCTTGACCAAGTCCCTCAAAGAGTACTTTCATCGTCGAGAGGTAATCTGACACAGTCTCCACACACACTGCGGCTCATGACAGCTATCCCGCTAGCGTATTTTTTTTTCTGGCAGGACTTGCGCCATTTATGTAGGGCTCTGGATCCTGACGAGACTCGAACTCGAGTCACCTACATAACAAGCGCATCGTTTATCTAAATGCGCCACACAAGCAACTGCAAGTCAGGTTCGCTCGTTTTATTATATCCCTACAATTTTTTTTCATGAATATTCATGCCGACTAGTCTTGACGGAATAAACCGTATTGTCACTTCAATTTGGCGCTCAAATACTGCCCTCTCTCGTCGGTGGCGCAAGGTAAAATGCAAGTCGGGTGGCATGTTTGTTCATTCAAAAGCTTGAAATTTATATTTTCCCAATCTTTCCAGAGGAAAAAAATATATCAAGTGCTTTTAAATCTTTACAGTCTCGGCCGACATAATCATGATATGCATTTAAATCTAAATATAGTACAGTACTTAAATGAATTAATGATTGCCCCCATATTTGTTTGAGATTTGGATCAGCAGGACCAAAACGTTGTTGACATTGGGCCTACCATGACACGAATAATTTTCGATCGGGGTGCAAGTTGTAAGAAGCTAACTCTACCAGGCACTTTGCATCACTTTGTACCAGCTAGGGTGCAAAGTTGAACCTTTTGTTCTCACTGCATAAATTCCAAATAGGGCAGTGTTTCACCAAACCGTCACAATAGCTGGGTCAATTTTCGTTTATTGTGCCCGGCGGACAAAAGCACCATGTTTGGTGTGAAGCTTCCTCAGGGTATATAAAATATGTCCGTAACCATGGCAACAGGCAATTATCCCATGATGACCGCCATTCTAAGCTGGTCTTCGGCCACGTAAGACAAAATCCTATTTCATAACTCTTTATTACAGAATTAATCTTATTTTTCGCTCAAATCATAGAAGACTTCTTTGTTTCAGTTTTGACCAAAGAAAAAAAACCGACAAAAAGAGTTGCCGTGGCAATACTAATTTCATTTTCGGTGTCTTGGAGCCGGTTTCCGCATAGGGGTGCTGGTCTTCGGCCTCATGCACATGCGATTTTCCTCATCACCATCACTTCGTGAAAAACAGGGACGAATTGTCACAGGAGCACATGTCATTGAACCGAAAAAAGGAGAGTAAAAATATATCTCATTCGTGACTATAAAAACACCTAGGAATGAGTAGAACGCTTTGCCAACGATTAGGCTGTGTTTTCATTTGCCTTCCTGGCTGATAGGCAGCTCCTTTTACAGTGACTGTTATGTTGTTGTTGTTGTTGTAGTTGAATATGATGGCGCACTTCAATCTCTCCAGATTATACGCGCCAGCCACTTTCGTCAGTGGGACTTCGGCTAAGGAAGGCCCACGTATAACGTCGATCCATTTGGTGATTATTAGTTGCATGAAATCATTAGTGAAAAACAGATTATATATATATATATTCCATCACCTAAATTAGTACACGAAAGCCGAAGCGAAATAGCAAAATACAATAATCCAGTTTAAGAATTGTGAGATAAATGCCATGCGCGCGGTACAAACTGTTCATGGAAAAAGCAGACTAACCAAAACGGTTAGTGGCATGTACATAACATAATAATTCCCGAATATAATCAGGGTTAGTCAAAAGTTGCTTAAGGGTTGGGTTATTGAGTTTTAACTTTCTGATCATTATGTGTCTCTCTTTTTCGTATTTTGAACAATATAAAATGAAATGTTCGATAGTTTCAAATACTTTACACACTTCGCAAAGACCGGAAGAATGCTGATTGATTTGTAACATATAAAAATTTAATGAACACTTACCTACTCTCAGTTGTTGGATCAGGCATTCATCTCTCCGAGACAAGCCTTTTCTGTATGCCTGCTCGGTAACCTTGTCCTGCAGAGCATATAGAAATCTTCCCTTTTCTGAACTATTCCATTCATTTTGCCAAATATTTTTATAATAAACCAACCGAGAGCATGCGAGTTCGCTTGTAGTGTTAGATAAAACAATGTCTAAATGATTTTTCAGAGCGCCTTTCTTGGCAGCCCTATCAACTATTTCATTGCCGTTAATATCACAGTGAGATAGAATCCATTCAAAAAAGACAAGAATATCCTTTGACAAAAAATTATGAATTTTGTGTAAGATTTCATTGACAACAGCGCATCTAATAAAGTATGAGTCGATCATTTGAAGGGCTGACAATGAGTCGCTAAAAATGACCACTGAACAGGACTTTACGAAACTGTCTAACCACTCCAGAGCCATTAGAATGGCGACGAGTTCCGCTCTCATGATACATACATGTGACAATCTAAAAGATTTAATCACCTGATATTGGGGAACATAAAACGCAGCTCCTGTTCTGAGATCTTCAAGTTTAGACCCATCTGTATATACATGCAAATATCCTTTCCATATTATTCCTATTCTGTCCTGAACAATGGATTTCATCTCGGCTGCAAGCATATCCCTTTTTGGTATTTTACCTCGAGTATCAAATGACACATGAGGACGGGATAATCGCCATTCGGGAATTTTCGGTATTAAATTGTCTTGATTTTCTACATTAACTTCGTCTCGACTGGCTCTAAGGCTAAATGGTGCTTTCCCACCCTTCCATTCACTTCTATTCATGGTATAATGATCACCAAGAATTTCTTTAGAAGGATGACTGGATGAGCTAAACAACAAATAATATCTAAATTTATCATTAAATAATTTTCTCCTAAGTTCCAGCGGCAATTCTCCGGTTAACACCTGTAGAGCCTCCAAGGATACATTATGTATAGTCCCTGTAATAATTTTTAGTGCTCTGTATTGTATAGCGTCTAGCTTTTTCTTCAGAGATATACACGCAGAATCATACATTTCACTGCCATAGTCTAAAACAGATAAAATAAGTCCTTTATATATCATCATCAAAATTTCATACTTATTTCCCCATGTAGTTCCTGAAACGCAACGTAATAAATTTAATCTTTTCTTACACTTCTCAATAATTGCGTTAATATGGACCGACCAAGTTAGTTTATAATCCAGCCACATACCAAGAAACTTAAACTGCTCACAATGAGGCAAAACATGCCCATTTATTTTCAAAGCAATGTCTTTCTTTTGTTTATTGGTAAATACCAAAACTACCGACTTGGTGTGTGAAATCTTTAATTTCCACCTCCAGCACCAAATTTCGATTTCATGGAGGGCTTCCTGTAGTTTCTGGCGAACCAGATCTAAGTTGGAACCAGAAAACCAAATTGCAATATCATCGGCATAACATGATAATTTAACTCCACTTTCGTTAATCTTTAAGTCATTCAACATCAAAGTAAAAAGTACAGGACTTAAAGAGCTCCCTTGTGGGATACCGTTTTCTAACACATAATTTTCCGACAAACAATTGTTAACCTTAACATTACAATATCTATTCTTTAAGAAAGCTTTAATAAAACACAATAATTTTCCATGAATTTTTAACCTTGACAATTTTTTGAAGAGACCTCCTTTCCATAACGAGTCATATGCCTTTTCCAAGTCTAGAAAAACAGCTACAGTATATTTTTTCTCACTCAATGCTGAATGTATGTCGGTCTCGAGTCTGATTAAATGATCTTTGACATTTCGATATTTACGGAATCCTGATTGAATTGGGTTTAAAAGTTTATTTTTATCTAAATACCAAGTCAGCCGATTTTTAATCATTTTTTCCATGACTTTAAAGAGGGAAGATAATAACGAAATTGGTCTGTAAGATGACACATCCGTCGCTTCTTTTCCAGGTTTCAAAATAGGTATCTGGACAACTTCATACCACTGGCTTGGAAAACATGAATTTTCCCAGATTTCATTATATAACTCTAATATGTAAACAAGTGCTATTGGGGGCAAGTTTTTTAGCATAATCACATAAATGTCATCCTTACCTGGAGCGGAATTTCTCATTTCTTTTAAAACGTTCCTCAACTCATTCATATTAAAATCATCATTAATACAGTCATCATCCATAATGTGGGTAAATAGAGCATCATCAATTTCATTATCGTTTACGGAAAATGATCTATCAATAGATTTGAAAAAGGATGCCACGGCGTTTGCTTTATCTTTAGACTCACTTACCATATTACCATCAACGATTAGATTGTGAAAAATGTGAGTGTTCTTTGTGCTGTCTCGCATTCCTTTCACCTGTTTCCACACTTTCCCTATGTCTGTAAATCTATTCATTCTAGCACAGTATTGAGACCAATAGTCGAAACGAGCCCTTCTCTGTACCTTCTGTGCAAAGGCTTTCTTTTGTAAGTATTGTTTAAAGGACAATTAACCCCACGTGATATTCTAGATGCACCTATTGTCTGCTACGTCTTTCCATGGAGGCTGCCATTTTGTGCATGACACGGATCATTAGGTACCATATGCATTGATAATAGCCTACCTTTACAACAGATACGTCGCTTTGTTCTGATTGTATTACGATTGTTATTGGCCATGGGCCTAGATAATTGACGACCCATGAGTTCTAATAGCCATCCTGTAAAGCAGATTCCTCGCTTTGTTTTGGTATTGTTACGATTGTCTCCGTCCTTGACGTCAATTCTCCGTCCTTGACGTATATTTTTTATGAAGTATATTTTTTATGAACAAATTAAGACCTTTTAAAAAATATATAAAACTAAACTTACATTTCAGAATATGTGACTTTATCTAATATATATTTGTCCTCTAAAAATCAATTACAAGTTAACGATGAAGGAAATTTTACTTGGGATGAAAAATATGTTCGTGTACACATAAAGTAATGGCAGCCCCCTTATTATTGCTAGCAGACGATAACTTGGCTGGAAAATAGTGATTTATATCTATATCCTGTGTTTTTACATGAAATTGCATGTATCAAATAAGAGGCATATACTACACCATTCAAAATAAGCTAATTCATACGCTGAGGTTAATTTCCCTTTAACATCATTTATGTCATAATACCTTTTTAATCTGTTTTTAATATGATTCCTCTCCGCAACTGCTTTTTGACACTCCTCGTTCCACCAAGGAGTTATTTTACTTCTTTTCCCCCCTCCTAGTCGAACTCGACGAATGTACCTGTTTGACGCATTCAGAATAACATTAACAATGGCGTTGTATCGACTTTGAATATCTAATTTAAAGTCACTATTATACACTTGATTTGATAATTCCTCTTTTATTGCATTTCTATACCCTTCCCAATTTACATTTCTAAAACTCCATCTAAATCCGATATCTGTGTATTCATGTATAATCGTATTACCCGACTGTTTCAATTTAATAACAATCGCATTGTGATCACTGCCAAAGTTGTTAGACCGTACTTCCCACTCCATTTTACACGCTAGTTCCTTGGAAACTATAGATAAATCTAACATTGAATGTGTTCCAAAATGAGGGTCTAACCTCGTTGGAGAACCGTCATTTAGCAATGCTAGATCATGATCTTCCATAAAAGTCTCTACGGTTCTGCCGTTTGCATCTAATTTACTGCTCCCCCAGAGTGGGTTGTGGCTATTAAAGTCGCCCAGAATTATGATCCTCCCTGGCACATTTCTAACCATTTCATTTAATTCTTCCACTTCAATCTTTTTACATGGATTATAATAATTAAAAATTGAAATGATCCCTTTCTTTGAAAAAAATATCAACTCTTTGGTATTCGATATTCCCTTTAACATTCATAACCTGGAAAGTAATATCCTTTTTTAAATATATAACTAGACCACCTCTTCTACCATCCGGTCTATTTCTACAGACACAAATGTAATTCGGAATAAAAGACACATTATAATCATTAAACCATGTTTCCTGAATGCACATAATATCTGGGTTAGAACCCAATAAATTATTATCAAATATTGACGTTAAAAAGTCCGCACCATGTGAAATCATACCTTGTGCATTCCATTGTAGTATAGTTATATCTGAAACGGGCTGTGTCATTTAAGGCGGCTTTTTACCATTTCCATGGTAATGTCCGCCTTTAAAAAATCTTTACCCGCTTTGACAGCAGCTTCCACAAATTGATCATCGTTCTCAGAAAGAAGTAACTTACGTATCGCAACCAGAATAAACATAATCAAATCTAATGATGTCACATTATTGGGAAAGCCAGTTTGATTAATATTTGAAGAACCCTGCTCAGACTCCCCGTCTCTTTCCCGCCTTTTCTCTTTTCTCTTGTGTACTTGAGCCGCAGGTGGGATATGGGAGTGAGGGCTTGTTTCATGTCCAGGACTCTGTAATTTTAAGTTGGAATCTAATTTGTTCTGTTTACTTTGAGGGTTCTCTTTGGAGTTACTCGTGTTGACTGTGTTATTAGATGTCTCTACAACATTTACATTTTTCTGAGTGCGATACACTTTTGTCGCTTGCGCGTATGTGAGCTTTTCATTCAGTTTAATTGTTTGTATTTGCTTAGCTTCTATATAAGATTTGCATCCTTGATACGCCGCTGAGTGATTATCTCCACATCTAAAGCACTTCCTGTTTTCCTTTTGTGCGCAAGCGTCAAATTCATGTTCGCCTCCGCATCTCACGCAACGTATTTTACCCCTACAATTATCTTTAATATGACCAAATAGTTGGCACTTATGACACCTTGTCACGGGTGGGACAAAGTTATCCACACGCCTAATCTCATAGAGAAAATTTACAGCATCCGGTTTACTTTTACCTTTGAAAGTAATAAGTACCGATGGAGTGGGTACCATTTCTCCATTGATCTTCTTCCTAAATCGCTTAGCATTTATTACATTCTGTTCTCTTAATACATCTGCTATTTCTTCATTGCTGATTTGAGTATCGATTCTATGGATGACCCCTTTCGTTGTAACCACCTGATCATCTTCATAACGTGTAACTTTTACGTCTAAACCAGCCAACTGTGTTAACTGTAACAGGGTTATAATTTGTTTCTCATTCTCACATGTCAAAATCAACATATTTTTTACTTTAACCATACCTACAAGTTTTCCAACGAGATCATGAATTTCTCTGTAAACCCGCACTTGATTAGCACTGCATACATTTTTTTCCAGACCAACAATGACCACTTTCCTACTTGAATGCGTTGGAGTTGAGAATTTAGGAATCTTCTTGTTCTTCGTATTTAACATACCATCGCTATTGCTTCTTACCCTTGCCCTTTTCTTGGATCTGACAGAATTTCTGTTCATTGCCGTTTTCCATGAACAATTTGAATCGTCAGCACTCTCCTCACGGAGAGTGTGACAATCGGAAGATAATACCTCCGGTGTATCCCGAAATTTTGGATTATCTGCTGCATTAATGTAATCCTCTTCTCCTGAGGACAAAGAACTAGAGGACGCCATATCTCATGCGCATGTTAATGAATTAATCAACCTCTTACCTGTTATTGTAATGTTATTAATACGTGGAGAAAAGTATGAGAATGAGTGACAATATCACCATGGGAACGCCTGTGGGTAACCCCAGCCTCAGCCTCCACTAACTAGGCGACTGGAACGAAGTCAGATTTCGCCAGAAGCTATAAGAAGTAGACTGGACAGAAGCCAAAGATGGGTGTAGGTCGAAGGGCTGGTGTCGGCTACTTGTTGGCACCGTTGCCGCTGGGTGTAGTGGAGGAGCAGATTTAATTTTCCCGCCAAAATGTCTATGGATAAATAACGCAGCTACGGAGCTCTTGAAAAAAAAAAAAAAAAAAAAAAAAAAAGCAAGCAAAATCTTTGATCTAAGTGAGGGCGCCCTTTACAGATATTATTTTAAAAATCACTGATGTGCCTATAAACAGGCCCTGAATTTTTTAAATTGATGTGATATGATATCGATATTTTTATCTGACAACAAATTTATGCTTCCTATGAATTTATTTAACCCGAAAAGATCTGCTTTATAATTTTATATTTTATAGTTTATAATTATCATAAAATTGGATGGCGGCCATTTTAAATTTTTGCATTTTACTCGACCACCTTTAAAAGTTCGCGAGGGCTCCTCGACTAATACTGATAAGTAGGTCAAAAGGAGTGTTCATGCCAAATTTGGTGCTTTTGTCCGCTCTGTCACGAAACTTTCCTTCACCGACCCTACTACAAGTAACAGTTCGCCGACTTTCTACTGAATTCTAGGTGAAACGAAATTTGCTCCTGAGACACTTGCTCCTCTGCAGACGCTCATATCTCGAAAGGTGAAAGGTTATGGTCGAGGGCATGATTTGGTTTTTTGTTAAGAATAATGTGAAGATTGGGATTAGGGTTAGGGTTAGGTTTAGGTTTATAGCCCATTCCACTGACCATCGGAACCCAATCTGAAGCCCATCTGATCGCAATTTTGCAAAAATTACAGCGTTCCAATGACTTCCCATGAAAAATCTTTCTTGGAGCCATCTTTTTAGGATCTTGGTGCTGTAGTGTCTGATGTAAATCTGCGAAGTGAGTGTTGGCTGACTCTCCTTTTGTAGTCGGTTGGCCATCAGATGTCACCGCTTGCTATGCGATATGTGTCGGATGGCAGTTCAGTTGGTGAGCGATTACCATCCGATGTCACAACGGATAGCAATCGGACGGTGCTAAATATCATGTTACTTTCCGATGGAAATCGAATTGGTGCCGGGCGGTCATCAGGCGCGTCGGGCAGACCGCAGATTGCAATCAGATGAGCGTCAGATGACTGCTAATTATCGGACACTCATCAGATTGCCGTCATACGTCGGCTAGACACGTCCGAGAGTTCTACAACACCAATCTGACACGCATCGGACTGACTCGACATTCATCCGACACTGACTCGATTTGCGACCAGAAATGGGGTCCGATGGCACTCTAAGCTCTGAGCTTAGTTCTTTCATCGGACGACTTTGCCTCATCGGATCACATCCGACCCGTCGGACACTGACCTGATAGTCGACAAACACGAATCGGATTCATCGGAGTGTGACACGATACTCTTCGGTGGGTTACCGGAAGAAAAAAAAAATGCTTCCGATGAGTGACCGATGATCCAAAACTCTCTGTGGAATGGGGGTATTAGGTTTAACATTGCAAAGTTAGACCGCAGCAATTCCTTACTGTTTTCACGATGTGACGAATGATCGCGCAACTAAAAGAAAGCCAGTTTTGAATAAATCGCTTTCAAAGTTTTAAGCATAATCTCTACCTATGAAGGGTGAATAAATTTTATATCCTGGGATAGATCATACTTCAATGTTTAGTTCTATGATTAATTATTTCCATAATTGTTTATATTTTGGGCGAAAATGAGCTGTAAACATAACCGTCATTTCGTGAAAACTCAAAATTCAGGACGCGCTTTGATTTTTTTTTCACGAAGTGACGGATCTCAACCGTGCGCGTTAAAAAGATATGGGACTTGATCACCGCGCATTTAACCGTCATTTCTTAAAAAACACAAAGTCAATTCAAGGATGCGCTCTTTTTTTGTTTTCACGAAGTGCGGATCTCAGTCGCGCACGTAAAACATACGGGACGGCTGTTGGCCGTCACTTCGTGAAAACGAAAATCCTTTTACTCGGTATGTTCATGTTGACGTTATCGCCATAATTACATAATTAGACATTATTACGGTCTGAAACTTTGTGAGGTTCAAAATGTGAGTGATTGATGTCCAAAAATGGGGAAAAAACCCTCAAAATTGAAAGAATATGTGATTTTCCTCATCACCATCACTTCGTGAAAAACAGTGACGAATTGTCACAGGAGCAAATGTCATTGAACCGAATTCTATCAAAATTAACACGCGTTTCAATGGCATGTCGGCGAACTTATACTGATGACGGTTTGATAACACGATGCCATGACTACTTACTCGGCCTCTGGGTCAATACAATAACACAGACAATGAAGATGAGAGCGCTGCATCCACACGTTGTTTCCATGGCTAAATCTTACGATGGAATGAAAAGAAGTTGATTACACTTTTAAAGTGTCGTCTGACGTCAGGCTCGTGTTTCTTAACGACTTTTCCATTTGCCGAGTTCGCGTTAAAATTCCCATGGAAAATTTAAAAAGCAAACAATAAGGTATCATAAAACATAAAATTATTACAGTTTAACACGTATATTTCCAACTTTCTATATGCAATGCGTTTTCGCTTATTAAGTGGTGATAGTAGTTTTGTAGCTTGTAGTATTTATGTACTCGCAGTCTGTTTCTCATTAGCCAATCTTTTCTCTTTTGCGGCGGCAAATAAAAATCCATTATTAGAAGCAGCAAGACTGATCGAGAAAAAAGGAGAGTAAACATATATCTCATTCGTAACTTTAAAAGCACCTAGGAATCAGTAGAACGCTTTGCCAACGATTCGGCTGTGTTTTTCATTTGACTTCCTGGCTGATACGCAGCTCCTTTTACAGTGACTGTTATCCAAGCAAAATTTTTGATCTATTTAACCCGAAAAGATTGTTTATAATTATCATAAAATTGGATGGCGGCCATTTTAAATTTTTGCATTTTACTTGACCACCTTTAAAAGTTCGCGAGGGCTCCTCGACTAATATTGATAAGTAGGCCAAAAGGAGTGTTCATGCCAAATTTGGTGCTTTTGTCCGCTCTGTCACGAAACTATCCTTCACCGACCCTACTACAAGTAACAGTTCACATTTGTTTTTGCATTTATCTGTTCATTCCCAATACTCACTGTTTTAAGATTGGTACTAATTCAATAGCATTAACTCATAGGAGCAAGGAACAACCTTCAGATGACGACAGATATTATATACTAAAATATCCAGTGATATTCATAATAGGGTTTATATATTGTTTATATTTTGGGCGAAAATGAGGTGTAAACATAACCGTCATTTCGTGAAAACTCAAAATTCAGGACGCGCTTTGATTTTTTTTTCACGAAGTGACGGATCTCAACCGTGCGCGTTAAAAAGATATGGGACTTGATCACCGCGCATTTAACCGTCATTTCTTAAAAAACACAAAGTCAATTCAAGGATGCGCTCTTTTTTTGTTTTCACGAAGTGCGGATCTCGGTCGCGCACGTAAAACATACGGGACGGCTGTTGGCCGTCATTTCGTGAAAACAGAAAATCCTTTTACTCGGTATTTTCATGTTGACGTTATCGCCATAATTACATAATTAGACATTATTACGGTCTGAAACTTTGTGAGGTTCAAAATGTGAGTGATTGATGTCCAAAAATGGAAAAAAAACCCTCAAAATTGAAAGGATATGTGATTTTCCTCATTACCATCACTTCGTGAAAAACAGTGACGAATTGTCACAGGAGCAAATGTCATTGAATCGAATTCTATCAAAATTAACACGCGTTTCAATGGCATGTCGGCGAACTTGTACTGATGACGGTTTGACAACACGATGCCATGAATACTTACTCGGCCTCTGGGTCAATACAATAACACAGACAATGAAGATGAGAGCGCTGCATCCACACGTTGTTTCCATGGCTAAATCTTACGATGGAATGAAAAGAAGTTGATTACACTTTTAAAGTGTCGTCTCGTGTCTCGTGTTTCTTAACGACTTTTCCATTTACCGAGTTCGCGTTAAAATTCCCATGGAAAATTAAAAAAGCAGACAATAAGGTATCATAAAACATAAAATTATTACAGTTTAACACGCATATTTCCAACTTTCTATATGCAATGCGTTTTCGCTTATTAAGTGGTGATAGTAGTTTTGTAGCTTGTAGTATTTATGTACTCGCAGTCTGTTTCTCATCAGCCAATCTTTTCTCTTTTGCGGCGGCAAATAAAAATCCATTATTAGAAGCATCAAGACTGATCGAGAAAAAAGGAGAGTAAACATATATCTCATTCGTAACTTTAAAAGCACCTAGGAATCAGTAGAACGCTTTGCCAACGATTCGGCTGTGTTTTTCATTTGACTTCCTGGCTGATATGCAGCTCCTTTTACAGTGACTGTTATCCAAGCAAAATTTTTGATCTATTTAACCCGAAAAGATTGTTTATAATTATCATAAAATTGGATGGCGTCCATTTTGAATTTTTGCATTTTACTTGACCACCTTTAAAAGTTCGCGAGGGCTCCTCGACTAATATTGATAAGTAGGCCAAAAGGAGTGTTCATGCCAAATTTGGTGCTTTTGTCCGCTCTGTCACGAAACTATCCTTCACCGACCCTACTACAAGTAACAGTTCACATTTGTTTTTGCATTTATCTGTTCATTCCCAATACTCAATGGGGGATTTAGGGGGGCACATCCGGTCCGTGCCCCCCACCCCCTTTAGAACGAAAAACTTTTTTGTTGTTGTTGTTGCTTATCAGAGAATTATGGAGAGAAACTGGACCTCCAACCCCCCCCTTCCCCCCCCCCCCCTAATGAGGGGATTTTGGATTTATACAAAATCCTGGATCCGCCCCTGCTAATACTTAATCTGGTTTGGACATTTCACCAACCGCGGTTTTCTTTCATGATGCACTGTTTTACGATTGGTACTAATTCAATAGCATTAACTCATAGGAGCAAGGAACAACCTTCAGATGACGACAGATATTATATACTAAAATATCCAGTGATATTCATAATAGGGTTTATATATTGTTTATATTTTGGGCGAAAATGAGGTGTAAACATAACCGTCATTTCGTGAAAACTCAAAATTCAGGACGCGCTTTGATTTTTTTTTCACGAAGTGACGGATCTCAACCGTGCGCGTTAAAAAGATATGGGACTTGATCACCGCGCATTTAACCGTCATTTCTTAAAAAACACAAAGTCAATTCAAGGATGCGCTCTTTTTTTGTTTTCACGAAGTGCGGATCTCAGTCGCGCACGTAAAACATACGGGACGGCTGTTGGCCGTCACTTCGTGAAAACAGAAAATCCTTTTACTCGGTATTTTCATGTTGACGTTATCGCCATAATTACATAATTAGACATTATTACGGTCTGAAACTTTGTGAGGTTCAAAATGTGAGTGGAAAAATGGAGAAAAAAACCCTCAAAATTGAAAGGATATGTGATTTTCCTCATTACCATCACTTCGTGAAAAACAGTGACGAATTGTCACAGGAGCAAATGTCATTGAATCGAATTCTATCAAAATTAACACGCGTTTCAATGGCATGTCGGCGAACTTGTACTGATGACGGTTTGATAACACGATGCCATGAATACTTACTCGGCCTCTGGGTCAATACAATAACACAGACAATGAAGATGAGAGCGCTGTATCCACACGTTGTTTCCATGGCTAAATCTTACGATGGAATGAAAAGAAGTTGATTACACTTTTAAAGTGTCGTCTCGTGTCTCGTGTTTCTTAACGACTTTTCCATTTACCGAGTTCGCGTTAAAATTCCCATGGAAAATTAAAAAAGCAAACAATAAGGTATCATAAAACATAAAATTATTACAGTTTAACACGCATATTTCCAACTTTCTATATGCAATGCGTTTTCGCTTATTAAGTGGTGATAGTAGTTTTGTAGCTTGTAGTATTTATGTACTCGCAGTCTGTTTCTCATTAGCCAATCTTTTCTCTTTTGCGGCGGCAAATAAAAATCCATTATTAGAAGCATCAAGACTGATCGAGAAAAAAGGAGAGTAAACATATATCTCATTCGTAACTTTAAAAGCACCTAGGAATCAGTAGAACGCTTTGCCAACGATTCGGCTGTGTTTTTCATTTGACTTCCTGGCTGATATGCAGCTCCTTTTACAGTGACTGTTATCCAAGCAAAATTTTTGATCTATTTAACCCGAAAAGATTGTTTATAATTATCATAAAATTGGATGGCGGCCATTTTGAATTTTTGCATTTTACTTGACCACCTTTAAAAGTTCGCGAGGGCTCCTCGACTAATATTGATAAGTAGGCCAAAAGGAGTGTTCATGCCAAATTTGGTGCTTTTGTCCGCTCTGTCACGAAACTTTCCTTCACCGACCCTACTACAAGTAACAGTTCACATTTGTTTTTGCATTTATCTGTTCATTCCCAATACTCAATGGGGGATTTAGGGGGGCACATCCGGTCCGTGCCCCCCACCCCCTTTAGAACGAAAAACTTTTTTGTTGTTGTTGTTGCTTATCAGAGAATTATGGAGAGAAACTGGACCTCCAACCCCCCCCCCCCCCTAATGAGGGGATTTTGGATTTATACAAAATCCTGGATCCGCCCCTGCTAATACTTAATCTGGTTTGGACATTTCACCAACCGCGGTTTTCTTTCATGATGCACTGTTTTAAGATTGGTACTAATTCAATAGCATTAACTCATAGGAGCAAGGAACAACCTTCAGATGACGACAGATATTATATACTAAAATATCCAGTGATATTCATAATAGGGTAATACACTGCAAGCGCTTTGGTCAGTTACATGTAACTGGTTAGGACTTAAATATTTTTTTTTAATATTATTATTTATTTTATTATTAGGCCGAGTAGTAGTAGTAGTAGTAGTAGTATAGTAGTAGTATAATTATTATTATTATCATCATCATTATCATCACGAAAACTACTGTTACTAATATTAATATCATTATTATTACTATCATCACCATCATCATTATCATCGCCATCATCATCATAATCACCATGATTGCTTTGGACAATATGAATTGCTTTTAAGGGGCCTCTAGCTTTAAAAAAAGTTGTTTGTGAACACAACTTTTATGTATAAGAGGGCCCAGGATTTGCAGAATGCTGAAAGAGGTTTTAATGTACGATTTTATTCCAAGATAAAACATGCCATTTGGTCAAAGTCGTTGTTTTCCAGTTACTTGTGTAAGCATGTTTGCAACTATCCTGAAATCCTAAAAAAGCAATGTAGATAAAATGTCTTGCTCAAGGGCGTAAGTGCCGTGCCGGGGATCGAACCCACGAACTTCGCATTTCCAGTCAAGTATTTAAACCACTCGACTACGACACCTCCCCCTCTTTCCTGGCATTCCCTACACACACCCACACCCACTCTTATGCAAACGCAATCCACAAGTTCGTCCTTATAACCTTATTTTAAACAAGTGAAATGCATGAATGCTATCTATATATTATATTTACATTAATCATTGTTTGGATAGCCCCTTTTCCGTCCTCTTAAAAAAATTATATAGCGACCTAATTATACATTGACTTTGGAAAAAGATGTCGGATAATTTTTACGTGCCCAAGTATGTAGAAATCATTAATTTGTCAGTTATTTGCTGTTTGAAAAACAAGTATACAGATGGTGCTAATCAAAATTAGTTGAATGTCAGAAGCACTCATTTCTGTGAGTATAGAGATGTGTCGTAATCGAGGGGTTTAGCAGTAGCAGTTTCGGTTTATAGCCACAGATATTAGTTTTTAAGAAAAAAAACTTTTAGTCCATTGCAGTCACGATCTAAAGTGATAAGTACATTTCCTGACTAGTAAGCTTCAGGATTCAAGAGCCTCATATTATTTAATGCTTAATCCAGCTCAGCTCTCTATAGGACGGTGTTCTACTTCTCTTGTGCAAAGGTGCCAGATACATGATAGCATGAAATGATGTTGAATTTAGGGGATAAAGGGGCAGTTGCCACCCCGAAGCATTGAGAAATAAATTGTGTGTCTCATGAAGCGTAAACTTGAAAGCACAATGTAAAACAGAAACGGGAAATATTGTGCTATAAGTTATATAAGACACATATTACTATATATTTGATCTTACATGATATGAAATTAACTTTAAACATTGTGTGAATTATGTAATTTCCAACTCTGTCTAATACACACATCTCATGGAAGAGATAAAGATTGAAAAACTTTTAATAGGTATGACACGCCTTCCAATGTTTACCGTATAATTTAAAGGTAAACAGTCTCAGCATTAAATCTTTTTCTTTTATTACTGAGGATTATGTTTACATTTCTGTCAATACTCTTCGATTTTGTTTGGTATTCTGCCAAAGTAACATAAAATTTACCAGATCGTAGAGAGGGTGAAACTCTTCTGTAGGTCGGATGTCGGCGTTGGAAATTGCTGGTAAAATTTAGAGAACTGTGAATGTGATATGAAAGAACACTTGGAGGAAATACATTATACATGTAGTTGCATTTCCAATTGCTTAAAGCAAGTCGAGTTTAATATTTGGGAATGTTCAACTTTTAACTTCGTTCACTATTAGATTTAGCTGTTGAATCTCAAAATTGGTACTGATCAAACTGGATGTTTAACTTTCGAAACCTCTCATCTCAAAACATCTGTTTATTGCAGTAACATCTACGATGGCGGATCAAGAAACTTTCTACAACGTTGGACGGTTTCAGGCTTGGGACTATGTGGTTTTAGCGGTATGTCTCAGCATTTCAATGGGAATTGGTGTCTTCTACGCCTGTACGGGCGGTAAGCAATCCACGACCAAGGAGTTTTTGCTGGCTGACCGGGGCATGAGCCCAGTACCTGTCGCCATGTCCCTGGTGGCTAGCTTCACATCTGCCATTACAGTCCTTGGCACACCTGCCGAGGCTTACGTTTTTGGGTCTATGTACTGGATTTTCGGGTTCGCCTACATCGGGGCTGGATGTGTGACGATGCTGTTCCTGCCAAACTTCTATGGGCTCCACCTCACAAGTGCGAATGAGGTATTTAAAACGATGCATTCTAAAACCTATACAATTTAATTTAACGAAGAGTGTAAGTTCAAGGTGAATGATTTAAAAAAAAATATCTTAATTTTCTATTTTTTCAAACACCTGTGCGTCCAGCAGGGAAGTTTTTGGACTAACTTATGAGTAAATTTAATCCGACAACCATTTCCCCCTCCCCCATCATAAAATGGTCCTGTAACGCCCATGTTCACGTTGATCCTAAAAGAAAAAATAAAATAGTCATGAATTCCGAAAGCTCATTATGTCCCATTATAGATTTCAATAATACAAGAAATGTTGATTACAGATTCGGTTCTAGTTCATCTAACTTGGAAGTAATTAATCCCTTCGGCAAGTCATGAGAAAACAAGATTTGAGGAAGGTGATACCAGTATTGGCGATTATCATTTAATGGTCTGAATCGAATTGATGCATACCGGTGCATGATGTATCTGTTATGAAATATTGGAAAGTCTAATCGTTAGCATTATCAACGTCGTCATCATCATCATCATCATTACTATCATTTTAGACAATATGTATGGCCTTCAAGGAGTCTCTAACATCAAAAAGTTGCGTGTAAACACAACTAGTATACTAGTGGACGCAGGACTTGCAGAAGGCTGAAGGTAACTTCAGTCTAAGATATTTTGCCTGACTAAACATGCCTTTCGGTCAAAGTTGTTGACTTCTTATTCAGTAACTTGCATGACTTGTACAAGCAGGGTTGCAACTATTGGGGAAATGTTCACCTTTGAACCAAATGGGCTGCCCCCGAGACCAACGGCACACGATTCCGACAGCATATAGATTGACAGCCCACTAGACCGACAATGTCAGCCTCGTGGGCCTTCTGAAAAGTTGTCAGAGGGTCCATGACACCGACATCCCACAAGCCCGACAGCTCACGAGACCGACGTGTTGGTCTCACGAGGCCTTCATCTGACAACGTTTCTGAGGATTCACCAGACTGACATTGTCGGTTTCGTGAGCTGTTGGACTGTTGGGATGCCCCCAACCAAATGCCTTGAAAAACACTTTAGCATTAATACGTGTAGCTAACACTCCCTCCCCTACGCACACACACACGCACGTACCCCCACAAACAAAGAAACACATACTCATACCCACCCTTGTACACGCAAGCAAACAATATCTTCCTTATTTCATCATTATTTTTAAACAAACGAAAAGTCTATACGGTATATATCTATATTCTATTCACATAAATTATTGTTTGGATGGCCCCTTTTTCTTCCTAATAAGTTTTATAGAGGCCTAATTTGGCGAAAAGATTTCGGACACTATTTTTTACTGGCCTACGTGTGTAAATATTATTGAAATGTAAATTATTTACAGCTGAGCTTGGAAAACATTTATATGATACTGATGAGAATCAATTCAATGTTTTCCTTGAGTATAAATTGCAGAGGTGTCGTAGTCGAGTGGCTTCCAACACTTGCTGGAAATGCATAGGTCATGAGTTCGAGCCCCGGCACAGTACTAATGTCCTTTAAATATTAATTACAATTGCCAAAATGGGTATCTGGTAGGAAGAAATTCCTTGAACAGGTGGAATGCTGTGAGCACTAAAATCGGAATACCGATTTTAGTGCTCTGGCTAACCTATATGGGGTAATATTGGAGCGCCTTGATCACTTTGTTTGTTAGAGATGAGCACTACAAAAGTATCAACTATTGTTATAGTATAATTCGATTATATTGAAATGAATAAGATAGACTGATAATGAATGCAGATCTTAGATTCCATAAATGTAACCGTGAATATGGTACTTTTTTGTTCAAACAATCATTATAGCGATTGTGTAGACGGCCAAGCCGTATTGAGCCTTTGGCAGTTTCGGTTAGCTACATAAACTTCTCTTAAAGAAACTTTTAGCCTCTGCTATAATAAGTGATAAAAACATTTATAGACTTGCAAGCTTCGAGATTTAATAGCCTCAGGTTATATCATGCTTTATTAAACCCCGCTCAGATCTTGTAGGGTAGTGTTCACGTTCTCTCATGCTGGAGATGTTATTATTAATAACTACGAATCTAGTCAAAATGTAATTAATTGTGGGGTACCCCAAGGTTCGATTCTCTTTCCCTTACTTTTTATTATTATTATTATATACATTAACGACTTTTATAGATCATCCTATGTATCATTTTTTATATTATTCGCGGATGACTAAAATAATTTCTTTTCTCATCGAGATCCACACCAGCTAGTACAAAATTGTAAAAAATGAGTTTAAAATTGGATCAGAACAAATAGACTTTCCTTGAATCTTGACAAAACCCATTTCAGTACATTGCATTTTATTACCGGGCACTGTTATCATGAACAACCATTTCATAAGCAAAGTTGAAACGACCAGATTTCTAGGTGTGACGATCAATTTTAAACATTTGTAGAAACCACATGTACATACCCTTTGCACAAAAAAAGTATCCAGAAACATTGGTATCATTGATACATTAAAACACCTTTTCTTTTGGAAAAGTCTCCATACATTATACTGCACTCTTGTTTTATCTCTCTTAAACTATAGTATTCCTGCTTGGGGTAACTATATCAAAATTAACCTAACCAGAGTTTATCTTTTACGAAAAAGAGTAATGAGAATCGTTTTCAACAAGAGTTACCGGGCACACTCCAATTTACTGTTCCTTGAATGTTAGTCCCTAAAATATATGATTTATACTCCTACATTCCTGGAAATGTTATGTATCAACTTGACAGAAATGACCTACCAAAAGTGCCAGTGCAAATATTTCTTTAAAAAATGAAATTCACAGCTATCCAACCAAGCAGTCAAATCTGTTTCACCCTCCACGTACAAAAAAGCTTGTGTTTACATAAAAACCTTCATATATACTGGACCCCAACTTTAAACACATGTAAACGTAATTGTCCTTGTTGGATAGCTACAGCAACCGAGAAACATAAATGTATACTCGTAATAATAATAATAATACATTTATAAAGCGCAGTAACTATCCAACAATAAGTATATGTTCTACTGCGCTACATGAGCTCCTGATATGATTGTTATTAATTGAATAGATATGATTTGAGTTTTTATTTAAACATATTCACAGATGGTGATTTCCTGACTTCCAATGGCAAGTTATTCCACAGTTTAGGGGCTGCACAAGCAAATGCACGATCACCCAGTGTTACTGCGCAGGTTTCGACTATGTTGATTGACTCTGAAATTTAGCAATTCTCTGATGTACATAGGAGCTTGACCATGAAGCGCCTTATATACAATAATCAAGATTTTTAAAGGAGAATTAACCTCAAACAATAAAGACGATAGTGATCAAAGGTGTTATTTATTCCTACTTGTTAGACTATATGGCTTCGCGTCAAAATATACGAGATCGATACGAATCAAGATTTTCTGAGCAAAATTTATCATCTGCTAGCAATATGTATCGTCTGCTAGCAATACATGGGGGCTGCCATTTTTTTATGTGTACAAGAAGATTTTCTTAATCCAAATGCCCAATTGCCTTTTTCAAAATTAAAAACCCATTTGAGATTAAAAATATAGAATAGATATGTCAATTTATTTTTAAACTGAAGATTTCCTTATATATTTCTGTTGAAAATCGATATTCGCTTAATATAAATCTATTTTCTAGATACTGTGACGCAATGGACGGAGCAAATTAATTCAAATTTTTTGGATGCTTCTTCCCTGAGCATCTATAGCGGCAAACTATGCATTCACCTGCTTTCGGATAATGGGACTTCAAAAGTCAGAATGCATGCTGCATATATTATGTTCTGCTCTGTTTGGCAAACCCAAGAAAATAGATTTTTGTTAAGAAAAACCAGACAATTTAAAAGTATCATTATAAAGAATTAATTTTTATAAATCATGTAAACACCCACTTTATATTTTTCGTCACATATGGGATTTTAGGTAATGAAGAAAATCAATTTAGGTCTTGGATTCAAAATATCTTCCTGACCGGAACATTTCTCAATGGTTCATGTACAAATCCAAATCAGCAAGAAAATGGCAGCCCCCATGTAAATGAGTAGGAGACGATACCGGGTGTTGGAATATCTTTATTTATACCCTTTTCTAATATCTTATTAGAAAATGATTTAGGCCAATAAGTAGGAATATATTACACCTTTCAATATAAGTAAATTTGTACTCAGGGGTTAATTCTCCTTTAAAGTTATTCTTTGGCGAACAGGTAGCCAATGCAGATTTCTCAAAATTGGGGTGATACGGGTGAATTTGGAACAGCCACTAATCAGCCTTGCACAAGTGTTTTGAACTCTTTGCAGTCTCGATATTTGACAGTCAGGGATCCCGTACAGTAGACCATTACAATTAAATAGTCCAACTTATTAGTGATGCATGCATGGACAATATCTCTCATAATATCCTTATATAAGTATTTCCGAATACGTCTGAGATTATAGATCATGTAGTATGATGATTTACAGACATTTGTGATTGATCACCCATACTCAAGTGCACATCAAACTGCACTCCGAGATTCCTTGCATTCACAGATGGTTTGATTATAGAATCTCCAACTGACACGCCATTTAAGTTGATTTTGGATGTCTGTTTAGGCGTGCCAATGATCATTAATTCTGTTTTACTATTAATGAGCATTAGCCTATTTTTCAACATCCATCCACGTACATAGTTGAAGCATGTTTCGAGGAGTAGTACACATCGCTCTTGAGCATGTTCATCCGGTCTGAATGATACATAGAGCTGAGACCTTTTCACCAGCAGCAGCTTGATGGACATTGATTGTGTCTCTATAATCGAGACCAGTTCCGCCACCACGACGACCCTTTCGTGGTTGGTGAACAGTAGGGATGAGTTCATAAAGAACTGTTGCATCGTTGTCCGTCAGCCAGGTTTCAATCAAGTCCGCGTTGCTATCACATATGAAATCGTGTATCAAAGCAGTCTTGTTACAGACAGACCCAACATTCACTGAACAGAGGTGAAAGTTTGAAGATGGATTACCTTGTCTCTTACATGTGATACTGTTCTTTCTTTTACCGCCTCGAGATCCTCTTCGTGTTCTCCTTCGATGAATTCCAAGTGAATGAATGATGTTGTGAACATCCTCTACAAGATGAATCCTTGGATGTCTCAGTTGCAGGAGTTCAGCTGGGGAATATTTAATCGTATGTTGAAGACGATGAGCAGTATGGTGTCTTGTCAAAGACGAGAGCGTATCACCGTCATCTCTGTCCGGTCCTGGATTGGGATGAACATCTCCAGCATGCAAGAGTTCTATTTGGAAAGACGCTGTGCAATTTGGGTCCTCCTCTTTAGAAAGTGCTTTCTCATGGAGGGACCATACTGAAAGGACTGCACAAAAGATTGTTCCTTGCATCGCACAAAGTCAGTCAGTGAGGCACTTACATGTAGGCCTACACATAGTACAAAAAGGACACTAATATGAATGGACCTCATTCATATAATTGTTATGTTCCTCCTCTTAATGTTCATATGTACTGTTTAAAAAAAATAATAATTGTAATAGACATAATACGTGGAAAATGAATAAACTTTGAACTTTGAAGTTGATCTGTCAGATACATAATAATTTGAAGTGATGTAAACTTTAGGGGATCAGGGAGCAATTGCCCTTCCCACCAAAATTTTAAAAAGAAAAAGATTAACAGTAGAAATTCTTAGATTAATCAAATAACATTATAAACTAAAATTAGAATTATATTAATAACAGTGCAGTACAAATCGAAAGAGGGTAAGCATATTCCCAGGCAATGAGATCACACAAAAGAAATTCAAAGTAATATGACTTTCAAATGAGGTATGTGCCCTTATAAATGGGACCCGTGTGCTGTAGTAGTCATCTTTTCAAAGGGTAAAGATCAGGTGTTGAAATTGAAAGGGAATTCATTTTCTTCTTCAGAAATAGTCTCCTTTTTTCATTATCATTTATGGTATGGGTTTCGAAAAGTACCTTCTTGAACACTATGCACAGACTAAAAATCGTTTAAGTTTATTTCCATGAACATTCAGTTACACTGGTAAACATCATCGTACACCTACTGTACATGTTTCATAAATGGGTTAAAGAATACAGCTGTAAAAGGATATGCAATATTGCTTTACTTTAATATTGCTTTTCACTCGATATAGAGTTTAAAATAGAAATGGAAAGCACGTTCTATTTCCCAAGCATGGCTTCATGTAAGTCTGAATTATGATGTGTAACCTTGAATGGTCACGCCACGAGACAGGTTTCGTGATTAAAAGTCGTTTTCACGCAAAGAGTATAGGGAAAGGATCTCCAGAGAAGATTCTTGAAGGGAGGGACCTTCTTCGACTTTACTGCATTGTTATTCATAGAATTCTATTTGTTTTTTCATGTCGTTTGTATGATTTAAGAGTTATATTACATAAGATTTGTACAAGTCTTCAGAGGGTTAGCATATCATTCAAAGCCGAATCACGGAAACTGTCCCGTAAAATTTTTGTTAACTCTTTACTGGCTTTGGTCGACCAATGGAACAAATAGGGGGCTGCCACAGTCGAATCTTTGCACACATACAGTATACATAATTATATAATCTTACTCCAAACAATTTGGCAGTCCAGAGTTTCGATCCATGGCGAATAACGAGTTAAATACAAAAAAATGGAAGTTTTCAATCGTATCGCTGTTTTTATAAACACATACGATTTGATAATCAAAGCCAAAAAGCTTCTTCCAAAAAGCAAGGAGATACAGATTTTCTCTCAGAAACGTAAACATAGCTGTATGAACAATGTAATACATTGTAGATACATTCTTGAGGAAAAAACATCGTTCGTGCTTAATGAAAATATATGTATAAAATATACATCTATTTGTTACATGTTGAAATTTTTAGTTGTATTATACACATTGCCCACATGGACACTTCGAATATTAAATCAAATCGTTCACGAAAGAGCCACTGAATTTTTGTGACATTTATAATAATGTTAAAGCTAGGAGCATGCTAAATAGCTATAAAGGAATTATGTTATGTGCGACTATCATCAGACCGATTACGGATGAAATCCATTTTGCATGAATTCATGAAGATGGACTTCAATAAAGGGTTGCAACAAAAAAAGAATCACCCTTTAGAATGTTATACATAAGCATAGGCCTTATGGGACATAAATATGCATGATCGGTATTCTTCATGATTTACTCTGAGGTATATAGGTTCACTGTTGAGATAGAAAAAAAAATCTTGCACCTGATCCCCAATAGGAAGGGACTTGGTGCGTTTGATATATCCAAGGATAAATTTCAACCGTTGCTGTTAGAAATATTGACTGTAAAAATACAGGTTAAACGTCTGGCAATACTCCTAAAGTTTATTGTTTTTCAAAACATATACTTCATCACCTAGAAATACAGTATATACTTCATCACCTAGAAATACAGTGCCACTGATTAACTGAATTGGTTTAAAAGTGAATTATTGCCACACGGTAAACATGTGACACAAATATTAATCGCATGCGCATATGCACACCATGCACGTTTTGACTAAAATGATAAAATGAGCTTAATCTGATGTTGAGAACAGTCAGTTGGTGTGGCAAGTTGTCTGGGACTGGTACATTGTATATGTGTTGGTGGATATATCCCTTTCATTTATCTGTTTCAAAGAGGAGTTTTTCGACAGATAAAAACTCTTGATAAGCAAGGTTGACGAAATAGATGGTCGGCCTCAGTCATGTTAAAAGCGTTGACTTTACCCAAGTTCTGTTTGGGAATTTTTACAACTTATGGAGGGATTGGGGCATGGGCGCGCGCGGGTGGGCGTTTGTTTAGCATTATGTCCGAGGACATTTTCGGACAGAGAACAAAAAAAAAATCATGACAACAATGGTCCTCGGAAGCCGGACAATAGTCCTCGAACGTCGAACAATGAATTTATGCCTTATTCCGTCGACTGTCCGAGGACGAGTAACAATAGAGGAACAATAGTTGTCCTCGGAAGTAAAGCCATGTAAACGTGGATGTGTGTGTGTGTGTGTGTGTGTGCACTAAGCAAGGTTATTACTTTATTACGAGATTGCAATGATGATAATGGAGACTTTTTCAATAATTTTGTAAGAAATTCAGTTTCCTCCTGGTATGTATATACAACTCATCGAAGCCGTATGCCGCATGCTATATGTCGGCTAAACGTCCATAAATTGGAATACTTTCTTGACCACCACTAAGGGAAACGGGTCGCATGCTTCCTATGTCGGCTGTACACAATTTGTGGACCACGTCCACGAAGTGCATGGAATACTGACCCAAGGCTGGTTTCAGCAAATCAGCTACATCAGCCGGTAGCTGTAGCTGGATAGGTAGACGGGTACTCTGCTGTCCTAGAAGTTAAAGGGGAATTAACCTCAAAATATAAATGTGCTTATCTTCAAATATGTAATCTGTTCCTTATTCTTGTCCTACGTAGTTTTGCATTAAAATATACGAGATGGGCATAAATCAAGAATTTCTCAGCAAAATTTATCGTTTGCTAGCAATACCCGGGGCTGCCATTTTCTTAATGTGTATACATGAATATATTTTGATTCCGAATGCAAAATTGTCTTTCTTCCTGATACAAAATCCAATCTGAGATTTACAAAATTAACAGATATATACATATATACTAAAAACGAAAATGTGTTTTATATTTCTTTGAAAATTACGATTTTACTAAATATAAATCTATTTTCTTGATCTATGACGTACGCGACGGAGCGAATTAATTCAAATTTATGGACGATAACTTTCCCTAGCATCAATAGTGAAAAGCATGCATTCACCTCCTTTGAGATAATGGACTTCAAAAGTCAGAATGCGCGTTGTATATTAAAACTTATGTTCTGCTCTGCCATGCAAGCCCGAGAAATCGATTTCTATTTAGCAAAACCAGAGAATTTAAAAAGAAATCTATAAATTTCAAATTTTAGAATATATGTATACACCTGTTATGTATTTTCCATCATATATAATAAAGAGAAGCAATTTAACTCGAGGATTAAAAATATCTTCCTGACAGGAACGGTTTCCAGTGGTTCATGTACAACTCCATATCATCATAAAATGGCAGCCCCCGTGTAAAGTGTTAGCAGATTATACCGTAAGCTAGAATGCCTTGCTTTAAACCCTTTTCTGATATTTTATTTCTAAAGTGATACAGGTCAATGATTAAGAATATAGTACACCATTGAACATGGTGTACTTTTAATTTTCCTTTAACCTTTTATATACAATAAGTGTAAATTGACACAATCGCAGGCGTGCCGCACTTGCAAATCGGCACAGCAATAGGAACTAATTAAAAAAAAGGATTTGCAGTGTGCATTACAAAATCTTTGTATAATAACACACTTCTGGTCTTAATTTGCTATCTGATAATCCCTTCATTCCCTTCAGGTACAGAGTTTATACTTCAGAATGTTAAATAAACCTGAAGACATTGGTAAACATAGCCCTTGAGAAATACACTGTCGCACATACATGCTATTTGAGTGGCACATAAAGAGTTAGTGCTGGGCTACTGCTCACTGCCGTGACATAAAAGGAAAATATGACTACTACAGCACACGGGTCCTATTTATAAGGGAACATATCTCATTTGAATGTCAAATTACTTTGAATGTCTTATGTGTGGTCTTACCGCCCAGCACCTGGGAATATGCTGAGCATCCGAATGCTTGTACAAATGTTATGGGTAGAAACCTAGCTGTGTTTCCTTTGAAGCGTAAACTTGAAAACATTGTGTATAAAACAGAAGAAAAGAAATACTGAAATTACTGAATATTTTACCTCACATGATAATTTCGTAGAATTTGTATGTTTTGTCATATTAGCTTTAAACAGTATATGAATTATTAATTTCCAACTATGTATAAGGCACACATCTCATCATGCTCATGGAAGAGATAAAGAATGAATATCTGGACGGGACACGCCTCCCAATGTTTACCGTATATCCAAAATGTAAACAGTCTCCGCATTAAACAATTTGCTTTCATGAAACCCGGTTGCTCTCTGACTCTGAGAGAGGAGATCAATACCGACTATGTTTACATTTTTATTCCATACTCTTAGAGAGTTTGTTTGGTATTCCGCTATAAAAAGTAATCAACAGACATAAAAATTGGCAGATCGTAGAGAAGGTGAAACTCTTCTGTAAGCCGGACGGCGAGCTCGAGTTTGGAAGACAGTACACAACATTGGAAACTGCTAGTAAAAGTTACAGAGAACTGTGAATGAGATAGAAAAGAACACGTGAACTTACAGGAAATAACCGCATAGTGCATTTCCGAATGTATAAGGCATGTCCTGCAAATTATTTTCGCACACCTACATCGACTTTAACGTATGGGAATGTTCAACTTTTGTTCTTCATAAGACTCTGCTAGAAAATCGGTACTGACCAAATTGGACGTTGAAGTGTTCATACCACTCATCTCAAGGCATCTATTTGGTGTAATGGCGGATCAAGACATTTTCTATAACGTTGGGCGGTTTCAGGCTTGGGATTATGTGGTTTTAGTGGCATGTCTCTGCATTTCAACGGGAATAGGCGTCTTCTACGCCTGTACGGGCGGTAAGCAATCCACAACCAAGGAGTTCCTCCTGGCCGACCGGGGCATGAGTCCGGTACCTGTCGCCATGTCCCTAGTGGCTAGCTTCATATCTGCCATTACGGTCCTGGGCACTCCTGCCGAGACTTACGTTTCTGGGTCTATGTTCTGGCTCTATGGGTTCGCCTACATCGGGGCTGGATGTGTGACCATGCTGTTTCTGCCAAGCTTCTATAAGCTCGGAATCACAAGTGTGAATGAGGTATTAAAACGTTGCATTCTAAAACCTACATAATCAAGTGTAACTTACAGCGTTAATCAAAGTCAAAAGGGTTCAATAAAATTTCCTATTTTTGTAAATTTTGTAATGCGTCTATGCATCCTAGTCAGAGTAAAATTTTGGAATAAATAATGAGTAAATTTAGTCCAACATCCATCTACCCCTCCCCCACCCTAAAATAGTCCAGTAAAGCCCCTGTAAAAACGAGTATTCAGGAACATGGCCCTGGGAGCCGGGGCGCTGGGACCCTAAAAAGAGACCCAAAAATGCTGAGGACCTTATTTTTGCTCATGGCACCTCCAGTAACAAAATTGCTCCCAGGTGCCTGTTCAGGAATCTGGAAAGGTCTTTTGTCCTGTTATAACTTTTAAGGATTTTGAATATCGTTTCGGTTCTAATCATTAGTTTAAGTCATGAGAGGAAGAAAATTAAGAAAGGTTGTATTGCATTTAATTTAATAGTCAGAATCAAACTAATGCATACATTATGTGTCTGTTATGAAATGTGACTGGAAAACCCTCATTACACTTGAACAGTCATTGCTATTGGAGAAATGCGGGAGACAGCATTTCTTTTTAAATGGTGCGAATCAAATAAGTGCGTGCAAAACCTATTAGTTATGAAATGCAATTATTAAGAAAAAAACCCGTCATTTAGGATATCAGTCATTGCTATTGCAATAACATAAGAACTGGAGTTGAGAGTTGGAGTAGCGCAAATTTTCTTCAAATGATCCGAATCTAATTTTGGGTGCGTACATGATATATCATTTAATGAATAATAAATCATCTTTTTGCAAACAATTATTTTTATAACAAAACATTACAATAACTTAAATAGGACAAAATTAATGTGTTATACAAAGTAAAAAGAATATGTTGAGGAAGAATGAGACGAAGTTTGCTGATAACACCAACATTTTAGCTACCTTGTTTCTTATTGTATAAATATGGTCAGTCCAGGACAATTTCTCATCTATGACAACACCTAAAAATTTTGTGTGATGGACACGTTCTATGACTTTGTTGTTCATTTTAATTTGAAAATTATCCAAAGATTGTTGAATTGATTTTTTAATATTAATATGGAAGTACATAAAGTTAGATTTATTTGTATTAAGTAACAGTTTATTTGAAGAGAACCAAAGTGAGACTTTTTCCTGCTCAGTTTTAAATATGGCATTTAATGAAGATAATGAGTGACTCGGAGATTAAAATGTTGGTGTCATCAGCAAATAGAATGAATTTGAGTTTATCAGTGCAATACGGCAGATCATTGATAAATATTAGAAATAACAGTGGACCAAATATTGGATCCCTGAGGAACGCCGCATGCAATTGGACGAGAATCCGACAAGGTATCTTTGTAAGATACATATTGCAATCGGTTATACAAGTAATTTTCAAACCAAAGCAAGGGGGTTCCCCTTACTCCATAACATTGCAATTTATACAGTAATATAGGAAAATCAATACAGTCGAACGCCTTGCTGAGGTCGAGAAAAATTCCAATCGTATGTAGTTTTCTATTCAAAGAATCAACAATATAGTCATGTAATTTAGTAACCGCTAAATCAGTGGAAGCGTTCCTCAGGAATCCATATTGATATTCATTTAAGATATTGCTCTTACACAGGAATTCATGAAGTCTAGAGTAAACAGTTCTTTCAAGAATTTTGGAAAAAATGGTAAGACCGATATCGGGAGATAATTGGAAACATTATGTACATGATCCTTTTTATAGATGGGAGTAACTCTAGCGATCTTTAAACAAGATGGGACAATGCCTGAAGACAAAGATAAGTTGAAAATATAGCACAGTGGTTTAGAAATAAAATTTATAATTTTCTTTCTTACAGGTGGGCTTATACCATCAATACCACAAGTAGAAGTTGAGTTCAAATTCTTTACTACATCATATATTTCACTCTCATTTGTAGGATGGAAAAATATGGATTCAGTGAATGATTCAGGCCAAAAAAATTAAAAGCCTGACAATCAGTATGATTTGTAGAAATATTACAGAGCAGACCAATTTTAACAAAGAATTCATTGAAACTGTTAGCAATATTTTTGTCACCATGGATTGTATCATTACCACTTTTTATAAAATCTGGTAAGTTTTTTTTCTTATTACCAAGAATTTCTTTTATTACATTCCATGTTCTTCTTAAGTTTCCACTGCATTCATTAAATTTAATTGCATAAAATTTTCTCCTAGCATCTTTTAATTGTTTATTCAACTCATTTCTCACTTTAACATGTTTCTTTTTATTTTTTGCAGTGCGATTTTTACAATATACCTTGTATAATTTATGTTTTTTCCTGATCATTTTGAGTAATAGTGAATCAATCCATGGTTTTTTTTTTCCCTCTTTTCCAATCTTGACTTCACTTTTTTAAAAGTAGAATTGTAAATTAATGTAAACTTTTTGAGAAAAATGTCATATGCTTGTAATGTAATACATTGTAGATCTTGCACCTGATTCCCAATAGGAAGGGACTTGGTGCGTTTGATATATCCAAGGATAAATTTCAACCGTTGCTGTTAGAAATATTGACTGTAAAAATACAGAGGTTTAAACGTCTGGCAATACTCCTAAAGTTTATTGGTTTTCAAAACATATACTTCATCACCTAGAAATACAGTATATACTTCATCACCTAGAAATACAGTGCCACTGATTAACTGAATTGGTTTAAAAGTGAATTATTGCCACACGGTAAACATGTGACACAAATATTAATCGCATGCGCATATGCACACCATGCACGTTTTGACTAAAATGATAAAATGAGCTTAATCTGATGTTGAGAACAGTCAGTTGGTGTGGCGAGTTGTCTGGGACTGGTACATTGTTTATGTGTTGGTGGATATATCCCTTTCATTTATCTGTTTCAAAGAGGAGTTTTTCGACAGATAAAAACTCTTGATAAGCAAGGTTGACGAAATAGATGGTCGGCCTCAGTCACGTTAAAAGCGTTGACTTTACCCAAGTTCTGTTTGGGAATTTTTACAACTTATCTTATGGAGGGATTGGGGCGTGGGCGCGCGGGTGTGTGTGTGTGTGTGTGTGTGTGCACTAAGCAATGTTATTACTTTATTACGAGATTGCAATGATGATAATGGAGACTTTTTCAATAATTTTGTAAGAAATTCAGTTTCCTCCTGGTATGTATATACAACTCAGCGAAGCCGTATGCCGCATGCTATATGTCGGTTAAACGCATTTTTGGGGGGAAAACGTCCATAAATTGGAATACTTTCTTGACCACCACTAAGGGAATCAGGTCGCATGCTTCCTATGTCGGCTGTACACAATTTGTGGACCACGTCCACGAAGTGCATGGAATACTGAACCAAGGCTGGTTTCAGCAAATCAGCTACACCAGCTGGTAGCTGTAGCGGGATAGGTAGACGGGTACTTTGCTGTCCTAGAAGTTAAAGGGGAATTAACCTCAATATATAAATGTGCTTATCTTCAAATATGTAATCTGTTCCTTCTTCTTGTCCTACGTAGTTTTGCATTAAAATATGCGAGATGGGCATAAATCAAGAATTTCTCGGCAAAATTTATCGTCTGCTAGCAATACCCGGGGCTGCCATTTTTGTTAATGTGTATACATGAATATATTTTGAATCCGAATGCAAAATTGTCTTTCTTCCTGATCTGATACTATGACTACGCGACGGAGCGAATTAATTCAAATTTATGGACGATAACTTTCCCTAGCATCAATAGTGACAAAGTACGCATTCACCTCCTTTGAGATAATGGACTTCAAAAGTCAGAATGCGCGTTGTATAAATTATGTCCTGCTCTGCCATGCAAGCCCGAGAAATCGATTTCTATTTAGCAAAACCAGAGAATTTAAAAAGAAATCTATAAATTTCAAATTTTAGAATATATGTATACACCTGTTATGTATTTTCCATCATATATGGGGATTTTTTATAATGAAGAGAAGCAATTTAACTCGAGGATTAAAAATATCTTCCTGACAGGAACGGTTTCCAGTGGTTCATGTACAACTCCATATCATCATAAAATGGCAGCCCCCATGTAAAGTGTTAGCAGATGATACCGTAAGCTAGAATGTCTTGCTTTAAACCCTTTTCTGATATTTTATTTCTAAAGTGATATAGGTCTGACTCAATGATTAAGAATATAGTACACCATTGAACATAAGTACATAATAATCTAGTGTTAATTTTCCTTTAACCTTTTATTTACAATAAGTGTAAATTGACACAATCGCAGGCGTGCCGCACTTGCAAATCGGCACAACAATAGGAACTAATTAAAAAAAGGGATTTGCAATGTGCATTACAAAATCTTTGTATAATAACGCACTTCTGGTCTTAATTGGCTATCTGATAATCCCTTCATTCCCTTCAGGTACAGAGTTTATACTTCAAAATGTTAAATAAACCTGAAGACATTGCTAAACATAACCCTTGAGAAATACACTGTCGCACATACATGCTATTTGAGTGGCACATAAAGAGTTATAGTGCTGGACTACTACAGCACACGGGTCTTATTTATAAGGGAACATATCTCATTTGAATGTCAAATTACTTTGAATGTCTTATGTGTGGTCTTACCGCCCAGCACCTGGGAATATGCTGAGCATCCGAAGGCTTGTACAAATGTTATGGGTAGAAACCTAGCTGTGTTTCCTTTGATTCGTAAACTTGAAAACATTGTGTAAACAGAAGAAAAGAAATACTGAAATTACTGAATATTTTACCTCACATGATAATTTCGTAGAATTTGTATGTTTTGTCATATTAGCTTTAAACAATATATGAATTATTAATTTCCAACTATGTATAAGGCACACATCTCATCATGCTCATGGAAGAGATAAAGAATGAATATCTGGAAGGGACACGCCTCCCAATGTTTACCGTATATCCAAAATGTAAACAGTCTCCGCATTAAACAATTTGCTTTTATGAAAACCGGTTGCTCTCTGACTCCGTGAGAGGAGATCAATACCGACTATGTTTACATTTTTGTCCATACTCTTAGAGAGTTTGTTTGGTATTCCGCTATAAAAAGTAATCAACAGACATAAAAACTGGCAGATCGTAGAGAAGGTGAAACTCTTCTGTAAGCCGGACGGCGAGTTTGGAAGACCGTACATAACATTGGAAACTGCTAGTAAAAGTTACAGAGAACTGTGAATGTGATAGAAAAGAACACGTGAACTTACGGGAAATAACCTCAGAGTGCATTTCCGAATGTATAAGGCATGTCCTGCAAATTATTTTCGCACACGGCTACATCGACTTTAACGTATGGGAATGTTCAACTTTTGTTCTTCATAAGACTCTGCTAGAAAATCGGTACTAACCAAATTGGACGTTGAAGTATTCATACCACTCATCTCAAGGCAGCTGTTTGGTGTAATAACATCTACGATGGCGGATCAAGACACTTTCTATAACGTTGGACGGTTTCAGGCTTGGGATTATGTGGTTTTAGTGGCATGTCTCTGTATTTCAACGGGAATAGGCGTCTTCTACGCCTGTACGGGTGGTAAGCAATCCACAACCAAGGAGTTCCTCCTGGCCGACCGGGGCATGAGTCCGGTACCTGTCGCCATGTCCCTAGTGGCTAGCTTCATATCTGCCATTACGGTCCTGGGCACACCTGCCGAGACTTACGTTTCTGGGTCTATGTTCTGGCTCTATGGGTTCGCCTACATCGGGGCTGGATGTGTGACCATGCTGTTTCTGCCAAGCTTCTATAAGCTCGGCATCACAAGTGTGAATGAGGTATTAAAACGTTGCATTCTAAAACCTACATAATCAAGTGTAACTTCCAGCGTTAATCAAAGTCAAAAGGATTCAAGAATTGTCATATTTTTGTAAATTTTGTAATGCGTCTATGCATCCAAGAGTAAAATTTTGGAATAAATAATGAGTAAATTTAGTCCAACAACCATCTTCCCCTCCCCCCACCCTAAAATAGTCCAGTAACGCCCCTGCAAAAACGAGTATTCAGGAACAAGGCCCTGGGAGCCGGGGGTGCTGGGACCCTAAAAAGAGACCCTAATATGCTGAGGACCTTATTTTTGCTCACGGCACCCCCAGTAACAAAATTGTTCCCAGGTGCCTGTTCAGGAATCTGGAAAGGTCTTTTGTCCTTTTATAACTTTCAAGGATTTTGAATATCGTTTCGGTTCTAATCATTAGTTTAAGTCATGAGAAGAAAAAAATTAAGAAAGGCTGTATTGCATTTTATTTAATGGTTAGAATCAAACTAATGCATACATTATGTGTTTGTTATGAAATGTGATTGGAAAACCCTCATTAGACTTGAACAGTCATTGCTATTGTAATAACATGAGAAGAACTGGAGTTGAGAAATGCGAGAGAGAGCATTTTTTTTTAATGGTCCGAATCAAATCAGTGCGTGCAAAACTTATTAGTTATGAAATGCAATTATTAAAAAAAACCGTCATTTAGGATATCAGTCATTGCTATTGCAATAACATAAGAAGAACTGGAGTTGACAGTTGGAGTAGCGCAAATTTTCTTCAAACGATCCGAATCGACTTTTGGGTGCGTACATGATATATCATTTAATGAATATGATATAAATAATCTTTTTTGCAAACAGTTATTTTTATAACAATGGCATGAGAAAAACTAGATTTCGAGGGTGAATAATCATATGCAAAAATAGGCCATACTCATATTTTCGCGCATATCATGAACAAAACAAAACATTTTTGTCCATACTGTTTGAGTTTGTTTGGTATTCCGCTATAAAGAGTAATTTCAGCAGATCGTAGAGAAGGTGAAACTCTTCTGTAGGCCGGACGGCGAGTTTGGAAGACCGTACACAACATTGGAAACTGCTAGTAAAAGTTACAGAGAACTGTGAATGTGGTAGAAAAGAGCACGTGAACTTACGGGAAATAACCTCATAGTGCATTTCCGAATGTATAAGGCATGTCCTGCTAATTATTTTCGCACACCTACATCGACTTTAACGTGTGGGAATGTTCAACTTTTGTTCTTTATAAGACTCTGCTCTAAAATCGGTACTAACCAAATTGGACGTTGAAGTGTCCATACCACTCATCAAAAGGCATTTGTTTGGTGAAATAACATCTATGATGCCGGATCAAGACACTTTCTATAACGTTGGACGGTTTCAGGCTTGGGATTATGTGGTTTTAGTGGCATGTCTCTGTATTTCAACGGGAATAGGCGTCTTCTACGCCTGTACGGGTGGTAAGCAATCCACAACCAAGGAGTTCCTCCTGGCCGACCGGGGCATGAGTCCGGTACCTGTCGCAATGTCCCTAGTGGCTAGCTTCATATCTGCCATTACGGTCCTGGGCACACCTGCCGAGACTTACGTTTCTGGGTCTATGTTCTGGCTCTATGGGTTCGCCTACATCGGGGCTGGATGTGTGACCATGCTGTTTCTGCCAAGCTTCTATAAGCTCGGCATCACAAGTGTGAATGAGGTATTAAAACGTTGCATTCTAAAACCTACATAATCAAGTGTAACTTACAGCGTTAATCAAAGTCAAAAGGGTTCAAGAAAATTTCCTATTTTTTGTAAATTTTGTAATGCGTCTATGCATCCTAGTCAGAGTAAAATTTTGGAATAAATAATGAGTAAATTTAGTCCGACATCCATCTCCCCCTCCCCCACCCTAAAATAGTCCAGTAACGCCCCTGCAAAAACGAGTATTCAGGAACAAGGCCCTGGGAGCCGGGGGTGCTGGGACCCTAAACAGAGACCCAAAAATGCTGAGGACCTTATTTTTGCTCATGGCACCCCCAGTAACAAAATTGTTCCCAGGTGCCTGTTTAGGAATCTCGAAAGGTCTTTTGTCCTGTTATAACTTTCAAGGATTTTGAATATCGTTTCGGTTCTAATTATTAGTTTAAGTCATGACAGGAAGAAAATTAAGAAAGGCTGTATTGCATTTTATTTAATAGTCAGAATCAAACTAATGCATACATTATGTGTCTGTTATGAAATGTGATTGGAAAAACCCTCATTAGACTTGAACAGTCATTGCTATTGTAATAACATGGGAAGAACTGGAGTTGAGAAATGCGAGAGAGAGCATTTCTTTTTAAATGGTGCGAATCAAATAAGTGCGTGCAAAACTTATTAGTTATGAAATGCAATTATTAAGGAAAAAAAACCGTCATTTAGGATATCAGTCATTGCTATTGCAATAACATAAGAACTGGAGTTGAGAGTTGGAGTAGCGCAAATTTTCTTCAAATGATCCGAATCGACTTTTGGGTGGGTACATGATATATCATTTAATGAATATTAAATCATCTTTTTGCAAATAGTTATTTTTATAACAATGGCATGAGAAAAACAAGATTTCAAGGGTGAATAATCATATGCAAATATACGTCATACTCATTTTTTCGTGCATATCATAAACAAAACATTTATAGCACGTTCCATAAGTGCATTCGACTTTTGACAAATTATAACTTTCTTTATATCATTTGTCCGTGTTTTTTTTTCCTTCTTTTCTTTTCTTTTCTGGTGAAACTTTCCGTTATCTGTTAATTTGATAAGTTCGTTTTCATCTCAGGTCGACTTTTTATGAAACGATATTTCCCCTTTTAAGGTAAATCTCTTTTTTGGACAAAAATGGGTGTCGGAGCTTTATGACATAATACATTTAACCGATCTGACATATTTCGGTGTGAATACTGTCGCCTAGAAATGTACCAGACTCGCACAGTATTTATATCTCATATTTATACAGACTTTACTCAAACAGAGGCAATGTGGGTGGAGGTGGTTCAAGCAGTCACGGAAAGTTCTTTAAAGGATAAAGATGAGAAACACAATGTCACTGATTGGGGTTATGTCTGGAAGAGGAAACGGCATTGGACAGAAGCACGCATACACACCCACGCAATGAATTGATAACATTTTTTTTTTCGAAACACAATGGCCCGAATTCACAAAGGAGGTTTAAACCATGGATAAGGTTTAAATAAGCGCTCATTAACCATGCGGGCGCTCAAAGAAAATATGATTGGGTTGGATTCCGCGCACACGTACGCTTAAAACCCCCAGGAGGGGGTTTAAACCATGGTTTAAACCAAACCTCCTTTGTGAATTCGGGCCAATATGTAGGCCTATCAATAAAATACCCCAGTCACAACAATGAGACCGACATCAGACCGACAACAGACCGAGCAAAATTATAACTATCGTTCGGTTCGGAATCGGTGTGGAGTCGCTTTGGGAGTGTGACTGATGTATAAGAGAGAATGCACGCGCAGGATTTGGAAGAGTCAGAAAATTAAAGAACCTTAACACGACAGCCAAAGAAATAGACCCCATTACTTTTCCAACGTTAGAGAGAACGTCATATGTGTTGAATTATTTTGATTGAATATTAAATGTGTTCACTAACTACGGTTACAACGGACAGAATAATGCTTGTCATTCCATGAATGCATTAATCATTTACATTTAAGCACACTTTATTCTCAAATGAAGGGGGGGAATAAGGGATATCCTTCAGGGGTATCGAAACAGTGTGAGATTCACTTCCCAGGAAGGTTTGTTAGGTAGAAGGTAAGCCTCACAGTCAAGCTGCTAGAATTCTGAAAGTTTCAAAACATCTTCTCTTGTCCTGCTGAAATGATCCATAAATTCAGGAAATACAAACCTTTCCTTATTCTTTCAATATTTAGGCACCTCCCCAACGGACTTTGAACTAACAATTCTTCCTTGTAGCTTGTCATTAGTCTCGTTCACACGATGGGAGCCAAACTTTAATTTTAGCTTGTAGTTTCAAAATTTAAGTTAAATTGAAGTTATCTTGTAGTTTAGGACCGTATGAACGGACTCGTGGTTTCGAAACTTTAAGTTTACTCGTGGTTCTAGAACCACAAGCGAGCTCGTGGTTAAGCCCTTAAACACGAGCAGCGGGGGGTCCTCCTTCGAAGTCTCGGCCCATGTGAACGTAATAAACTTTAAGTTTTGCAAGCTTGTGGTTAGGAATGACCTCGCTGTTCATGTTAAATTTCCGGGTCATACCCTTCGCGCGAATTATTAAAACAGGATCTTGATGTATACTGTACACACCGAAGCGGCAGTATCTACTTCCGGTGTTAACCACGAAGCTCGCTCGACTTGTAGTTTGAGCTCGTTGTTTCAGGCTCGTGTGAACCCTCGCTGCGGTTAGGGACTTGTGGTTTCGTTAACTTAAAGTTTCGAAACCACGCGTCCCGTATGAACGTAGCTATTATAAAAGTTTCATTATGACCTACCTTGCGGTAGTGTCCGTGACTTTACGATCGTAATTTGATTACCTTTCATAACCCATCTTGTTTAACTTTTTACTGGAAGGTCTATAGTTTGTTCAAAGTTTCAGAAAAGAACAAATAGAAAAAACGGAGAGAAAGAGGGGAGAACTATGGCCAAATAAGTAATGAAAATCGACAGAGATAAAACAGAAGAAAAAGAAAGAGAATGTGGCCTCCTTGCAAACGGATTACATTTTAAAGTTGGGTATATATGCAAGGAACACAAGTGACAAAGAAACCTTACACGTTTGCTCTTAAAGGCCTACTCTCTTCTCTTTTCATATTCTCCTCTGTTTAAAGACTGCATGTTCTCATGAAAAATTCGACACCATTAGGTTATTTACCCGATAAGGAATGTCACCAAGAGTGAGCTTCACTTTTTCTAAGCTTTTACGACCGACAGTCCTTTACGTAATGCATGCGTGCACCATGCAACACAGCAAAAACGCTGTTTAAATTTTCGCTGTTTAAAATTGTGTTGCTTAGATTTTAAGCAATATTGCTTAAAAGACAGACCCTGTATTTTAAAGAAACGTTGTTTAAGAACCTTTTAAACACATGTTGCAAATGCCGGAGCTGATTAATACATGCAGAGGTAAGCATTTAGTCTAAATATACATGTACATGTATTGTAATCTAATCGAGTTTATACTGCAGACATATTTGTGATGCCATGACATCTATATGATGTCGCCCCCCCCCCCCCAAAAAAAAATAATAATAATAATAATAATAATAATAATAATAAATAAATAAATAAATAAATAAATAAATAAAATAAATAGGATAGAGTTTATAACAGCATTTGCAAAGATTCAACTTTTGAAAGAAATCTCAACTTCAGGTGGCCTTGCTGCATTTCTTTACTCTTTCTCAAGCTTTTAGGGATTTTCGTTAGTTTTTCTCCCGATTGTAGAAGGTGAGTTAATAGAAAACCGTTTAACAATGTATAAACTTCGAGCTTCTCTACCGCTCAATTGGTCAACTGCAAAATATCCTTGGTAAAATGCACAAGAAATTTTTTTAGGGTTAACAAATTTTACCGCTCAGTCGCTTTGCTCACTCGCCGGTCACTCCCCCCCCCCCCCCCCCCCCCCCCCCCATCATGAACACGGATCGACACCCCTGTCTAGATCTAAGCCACAGTCACAGAATAAATTATGATCTGCAACTTTGCAAGTCGCCCTTCCAGCGCAGCGCATTTTAAGTTGCACACGTGGGTCCGGTCCTATACTGCATGTGCAACTAACTTAAACTGCGCTGTGCTGCAAAGTTGCAGGTTTAGATCATAATTTATTTTGTGAATGTGGTCTAGATCTAGACATCATATACATGTCACGGCAGCACAAATATGTCTTGAGTATAAACTCGATCAGATTACAATATATTTAGTCTAAATGCTTACCTCTGAGCGTATCAATCAGCTCTGGCATTTGCAACTTACTTGTGTACAACAGCCTTAAACAACCGTGTACATTTAAAGACATCTGTATAGTGTTTTAAACAGTTATTTTGAACAACAACTTTGAATGTATTTTTTCAAACAATTCAAACAACTTAATTTAAGCAACCTAGATGTCTTAAGCAATTGTTTTGAGCAACAAATTTTGTTAAACAATAGTTGTGAAAAAGTTTTAAGCAACTGTGTGTGTTTAAACAACTTAATTTAAACAACCTAGATGTTTAAAAGCTGATGTTTAACGGCTGTTTTTATAGTCGTTGCAACATTTCACAATTCACTCTTCCCCACAAATTCACCCTCCCCGAAAGAAACTGAGGCTCTGTGTCCGTACATGCGTAATTTTGTGAGCGGCGCGCATGTACGTACGGTACACGCTACACACGGCCAGCGATATAATAGCGAGCAGTCCAGGCAGTGGACTAACCATGCACCCACTTCTAAAGAACCACCCCCAGGAAAGGTCTTCGTCGTGATAACTTCCGAATCCGAGAGACGGGACACCGAGTTTCGCTGCTGCTGCGTGCGAGATTTTAACACACAACAACTAGTAATTCCCTCGTAGTTTCACCAAGTCTGGTGTATGCGTACTACAGTGTGAGGCAGAACAAAATGACAATTTTTTAATTGCCTATTATTCATTAAGAGTTATGGTACATAAGGACTCACAGCCTTGTAGATTATTCCCTCCCCCCCCCCCCCCACTTCCTTTGGTGCCATATTCGTGGGATGATTCATGGTTGGCTGCACAGCTGTCAGTTTATGTATCTTGGTCAAAACCCTCTGGCGCGAAATTATAGGGTTTGCAGGGGACAAGAATGAAAAAAAAAAAAAAAGAGAGTTTACCCATCAAAATTGTTTATTAAAACATGTTGAGTTTACAATTTATTAACTTTCTAATGGTGTATGAGCACGTGGCGCGTACTGTAGGATATTATGGTCACTGGATAGACCATCATACCAAAGCGAACTTCATCCAAGACAAAAAGACCTCTTAAAGAGCAAGAGTGTCTTGCAAGACGCTTTTCACATTCAGCTATCTGTCCGGAATAATCTTTAGAAACATTTCCACGCGCAAAATCGTTAGGAATGGATAGTCTCAGGTCAAGTTGAATAATCTGCTCCCGAAAATAATTCTGTGACAAGCTAGACCCGACCCAACTAAAAAGCAATGCTTCATTCCAAGCGTAAGTTAATCAATAAATGCCTAGTTCGAGATGTCGCAAGAAGGTTTTGACCCTATTACCTAAATTAACTCATGAAAATCATCCATTGAATATGGTACCAAAAGAAGCGGGGGGTAATACTCTTCAAGATCATGTCAAATATGTCCATAAAACATAATTAACAATGCATTTTTTAGAGTCCAACAGACAATTAAAATAAGTGTAACGTTTTCTCTGACTCACACTGTATAATGCAATGCACATTGAAACAGACGAGAGTATGTCTTTAAGTTTCTTGTGTACAGCCAAAAGGCATGAAAAGAGGATAGGGGACACGTTCTGTAAAACCAATACGGTTTTAGAAAACCGTTACCCTGCAATTGTTACCAACATATTTGTTCATCTGTATAGCGACTGTTTGCAGGTGTGCCGCTCATTTTTTTTTTAACTGGGGGCGGGGGCGTGGTGCTAAATTGGCCGACGAGTTTGCACACTATAATTAAAACTTTGTCAACAAGTAAAACTAGAAATTGGTCTACTGATATTTTCAAAAGGATAAAAGGTTCTAATATATTATATTTCATAAAACCGATTTTGAGGTGTTGCAACACTTAACACCCCATATACCCCTCTAAACCCCCCCCCCCCCCCTCCTCTCTTTCTCTCTGCCCGTTGCTGTTTAAACAACGATTCATTTGCTTCTGAGAGCAATTCTTTCGTAGCTCCAAGCTAGCAAAGATTTCTTGGATCCATCTGATTGGTTCCCTCTTGCTATCGTTTCTTCTGTAGATGTCGGACACCCTCAAACTTAGGCCGCAATAATTTTCAAATATATGGCAGCATAACGCGTATAATGATTGCTTCATACACAAATAATAAAACTTTATCGTCCTCATCTTTTTCGTATCTGGAAAAGTTAATGTTCCATTAATCATGAAATGTTATTGCAATAAAAAATTTATGCTTTTATTTGCATGCCTTGCATCTGAGCTATTGAACTTTCGAGAAGAATAACCAAAAGGATCTGAGTTGGGGGAAATCATTTTGTAAGATCTTCGCAGCACTCGAGAGAACATCATTTTGGCAGCCGCGTTCTTAACGTAAGTCCTAAGTTCCCTTAGCTGTGTCAATCGATGAATTCGGATTTGAACGGGCGCATCCACTAAAGACTATCGAGTTTATCCCCAGGACTGCAAGGAAAATACGAACCAACACAGACAAGATGGAAAGAAATGGCAATTTGATTGATACCACTTTTGCCGCATGGGATTACGTCGTACTGGCGGCATCGTTAGCCATATCCACCGGCATCGGTATCTACCATGCGTTCGCCGGTGGACGTCAGTCGACCACGGAAGAATTCCTGATGGCCGATCGAAATATGAATCCGATCCCCGTTTCGTTGTCGTTGGTCGCAAGCTTCATTTCGGCTGTCACCGTTCTCGGCACGCCTGCGGAGACGTACGTCTATGGCACTATGTACTGGATGTATGGGATCGCCTACGTCTTTGTCGGGTTGGCAGTGGGGTCATTCTTTATTCCGATTTTTTACAAAATTGGCTCAAAAAGTGCAAATAAGGTGAGTATAAGAAGATGATGAATCAATCTAAAGCCAAATTTCATTTTTTTTTAAACAAAACATGAGAAATTAATAAAATAAGCTGTTCTTAACTCGAAAGAGAAGAATAAAGGGTTAACCGTCACGAATTAGACTCTCAATAAAAGCAAGATATTGAACATGAAACCTTCCGAAATTAAAATAAGCATTACTTTAGCTGATAAGGCATTCCGGCGTTCGGAACAGTGAAATTGATATTTTATACCACGATCCTTTAAAAATTCTTTATAGAAAATTTGATCAACACTTTTTGGAGCTACATTTAAAGAAAACATTTCAATTATGAAGGCTAACAAATTATATTTTCCAAATGAGGCTCTCGTTGTCATTTTTCACAAGTAACAAACAGTCAGAGAAAACCCAGTCAAGTATTTTGACAAAAGTCCGATTTCCATTTATTTATTGTGAGGCGGGGTTACATCCTTTTTTGTTGTTGTTGTTGTTCTTCTTCCTCCCCCCCCCCCCCCTCCCCCATTTTTACTTCTTTTTTTTTTAATGTCAAGATACCAAGATTTTGCCAGTTGTTGATCACATTTCTATTCAAATTTCTGTCCTCTCACACAGAACACAAACATCTTCCCAACCTCTGTGTGCAGTTTGATCTTGTGATACCCACAAACTATTATCGCGGAGCAGTTCATTAAGTCCTTTTGCCTCGTGCAAATTAATCAGTATTTTGGAAACATTTCCTTTTTTCATTAAAATTTTCAAAATTATAAATATTTTTTCTTTCGTTAATAAATCTGAAACGTCAAAAGAATACTTCCTACGAAATTAGAGAACATTATTAAGCTGAAATATTCGGTTTTTTAGCCAATTATCCGGAACTGTTCAGTTCAGTTCAGTTCAGATCATCAGATCAGTCTTGTTTCCTATTTCCTTTTAACAATATTACATACAAAACGATCCCATATAATACAAAGGAAATCGTGCAATCACAATTTAGTTCAAAGTATATTGAACGTTCAACAGACTTACAACTAAAATGTGATTGCAGTGATGATTTTCAGTTAAACTATCATCATCTATAGACAGCACAGTTTTACAAATCAATAACTTTGACGAATCTTGTGTCTTTAATTCGACAACTCCGCCGGTCTAATGACCATCAAGGACAAATTTGATATCATAGTATCTGACCTACAGCCTATATCCCTCAGAAAGGCCATTACTGCTATTGACAATGTAAAGCTATAGCGACCTTATTACAGGCAGATGGCGATAAGGTCGAGTTTATTTTACAAATAAGGAATGTGATGCGGTTTCTGTTTCATTTTAATTGAAAAGGCAAAAAAAAATTAAAAATCTTTAGAATGCGTACCACGTACTACGGATCCAGGTATATGTAAGTCGGATATATATGAGGCAAATTCCTTCTCTGGTTACGCCACTGCAATTCGCAGGGGCCGCGGAACGTTTTTAAAGGTGGGGGCTGACATCTCTTGTCCGAATATCAACCATCTTGTTTCTACATTTTGCGCGCGAGCGAAGCTAACGAGCTTAGAAATACACACTTTGCTATGGTAGAAATAGATGAGATATGTAATTTGTATATTCGCTAACCGAATATGAGGATATTCGGGCACCTGACTGCCCGAAAATATCCTGCTTCTAAATTTTGCGAGCTAGTGAGCCAAAAATGACAATTTAGTGTTTTTCAAATATGATTTCGTTTTTCAAAATACATCAGATAATCATAACCATAATAATATTTTTGGCGCCTTCCTGTCCGGAGGTACGGATAACCGGACATCTCGCTGCAAAAATATGAGGATATTCGGACTCATCGTGCTGATTCTGAGGTTGTTTACTTCCCGAAATATCCTTCTTTTTACTTTATGAGCAAGCGGAGCGAACGAGCAAAAGATTGACACTTTATTATCTTTAAATTGTATTTTTTTTTCTTCAAAATACACTAGATTTTATAAAATTATATAATATGAAAAGGATGGGGGATGCAGTCCACCGCCCCCCCCCCCCCGATCCTGTTTCCGCGCCTGCCCATGCTGCGTATATTAATCAAATTGATCAAATCATTCATTTTTTATTTTATTCAAAATCAAATTATTATGCGAAAATTCTAGCACTGCCGTATTTACCATAAGGATACAATAAATATGAATCAATCATATTGAATACAATAATAATGTGATACAGCAACCTGCTCAGAATATAAGTGTAAAATGGCAAATTTTAAAAGTTGAATCAGATTACGGAAAAAAACTGTAGGTTTACCTTTTTAGCCAATTCTTGTTCCCATCAAACTTCAAACAGCAAACAGTGTTTTAACGTTTTAATCTTGAACTCGTACGTTTAGTCAATGGGTTCAAACAAACTATAATATGTGACCCTCCACCACAAAACGACCAATAAGGCGGAAATTTGGGTTTTTTAAATTTCAACACAATTTGAAAGCTTAGATTCTAAGCTTTAAAACGATATATAACTCATCTTGTATGGACTAAGCAAACCCTTTTAAATTACAATGAGAATGTCAACGTGTCAGACAGGTTAATAACCAAAACAATAGAGAAAACGGGCTCTAAAGAAGAGTGACCATTTAAGAGCGCCTAATCTGTGTCCTTTTGTTTGTCACACAAAAGGTTGAGTCAAAACTCCCTAGCATACACTGTGAAGTACTAATTGGATTGGGTTGAAACTTTCCATACCTTCAGAATAGATATATTTCATGCTTCTTTAGATTTTGAATAGCAGACAGCGGATAGTTTTTAAGCTATACCAGAAAAGCAATGTGAAGTACAATCCCAGCAAGTTGACACACAGAGTTTGAATGTCCAGGAAAACATGTCATTTTGAATGAGAGTAAAAACATATTTCAACAAGGTATTTTAACCTGAAATTTTGTCAGATGGTAGATTAATATATGAACTTTCAGAAAATACGAAAAAGTTAAAATAAAAATTTCCACCCCAAACCACCTTTTCAGCTGTCTACTCTAAAGCTCCCATCGCGACTTATTGGTCGTTTTGTGGTGGAGGGTCACATATGGCCCACAAAGCTTAAAGTAATTAAATGTAGATACAATTGAGAATGGCAGAGAAATAACCCCTGCAGAGGATTTTTTTTTTGGCCAATTAAGTGATGCGCCAAAGAGATGAAAACAACACTAGAGGTATTTTTTTCTTTCTGAGAAGCCTGTTTTTCTAATGGAAATACCTCTTTCTTTCTTTCACCCTACAATAAGTTGTTGTTATTTTGATGATGGCTGTAAGACTAAGCTGGTACACATTTCAAAGGAAATAAATAAGTCCAGAAAAAAGGATAGCGGTACAACCATGTGAGTTGGAATAACTCCACGTTGTAGAGGGTCCGCATTTGTGCATCTTCTTAACATTTTCATGGTCTCATATCCCTGCCGGAAAGAACACAGTATCCCACAGTGTGTTCACAAAGTTGACTCTGTGAAGATGTGATTCATAATGTTAAAACGCTCGAATTTAACAGTGTGAAGATGATTTCACACCGTCTGTGGACACCTCCACAGTGTGGTTTACCACAGAGTGTTCACATAGTGATCATGTTCGATTTCATATTGTGAATTTACTCGCTCACAATGTGAAGATGTGATTCCCAATGTTAAAACGCTCGAATTTAACAGTGTGAAGATGATTTTACACCTCCAAAGTGTGGTTTACAACAGAGTGTTCACATAGTGATGTTCGATTTCACAGTGTGAATTTACTCGCTCACAATGTGAAGATGTGATTCCCAATGTTGAAACGCTCGAATTTAACAGCGTGTGAAGATGATTTCACACCGTGTTTCACACTTTGAACACACTGTGGAACACTGCGGAACACTGTGTTCTTTCATGTTTACGGATAGCCCTATATAGGCCTAACTTGGCGTTGTTACGTTCTATACACATATGATATTGATAGCGGGTTTCGGTTGCACCCCTCAACTATACACATTAAATCTTCGTTAAGAAACTTATCAGGGTTTACCTGACTTTTATATGTATGTCGGAACTGAGCTATGAAACTCTCTGTCACAATAATGCCGATTATCTTATCAGATAGCCTCTCAGCATGTAAACGAAAGTTCGATTCAGAATGTGTCTGACTATTTCCCCGTCATTTGTTGTCGTAATTAGTCTTATAGTTAATGCTAAAACTGTCCATACCCATCTCATTGTCTCCTCCTTCTACTTGTCTTCCTTCTTCTTTCTTTCTTTCCTCTCTGCCTTTCCTATTTCCTGCCATTACTTTCACTCTTTCAGTCGGTTTCTTGTGCAATAACAAGAGTCTTTTTTGTTTCCTCTTGTTTGTAACTAGTATTATTAGTTATTTTGTGGTATTGTCTTTTGTTGATGTCGTATTTTCCTTTTTCTATCTTAACTTTGAACATCAACAGGTCTTCACGGAAGACCGGATTCTATTGAATGAGTTACCCTGTCTTTTTAATATGTGAAATATGAATATGTGTGAACTATAAAAATATATATACCTGTGCGTGTCTGATTTGTGGTATCTCAAATACATCGTTGAAGCTACATTTCGTGTTATGTAAAGGATTGGTTGACGAGTTGAATGGTCATTGTGTCCATAATTATAGTATGAATTCAAACGCCAAAAACAAAAAAAGATCTGAATGAGAGATTAGGACAACCCGAAGGGAAGCATTTTCAAGCTCAAAGTGTCCCTTTTTTACATAATGAGCTACTAAACTGAATCAGTATCAATGATTAATTAATTATTTGCTCGGGCAGGGTTTTATCAGGCTCGGCTAGTTTACTGCGTTGTCAGAGATATCACCGAAATGCCATTGCAGCAGTTTTGCCATTATCTGAAGCATATTGATGGAATAGTGATGGATCTTTGGAAACTTCTTTCAAAGATACATTTATATACGCTGTGAAGAGTTTGAGAAGAAATCTCTTTCTGCAGAGTTTTATTTCGTAAAATCTACTTTGCCTCGGAATCAAGGAAGGAATATCTTCATACAGATTGAGTGAATTAAAAAATACCGACATGTACGATGTCGGGACATTTACAGCATGGGACTATGTCGTGCTGGCGATATCCTTGTCCATCTCGGGAGGCATCGGCGTCTTCTATGGCTGCACGGGCACGAAGCAGTCGACGACCAAAGAATTCCTACTCGCTGATCGGAACATGAGCCCGTTCCCGGTGGCGATGTCGCTGATTGCGAGCTTCATCTCAGCGATCACGGTACTAGGAACCCCCTCGGAGATGTAACTCTATGGCTCCATGTTCTGGCTGTTTTCGCTAGCCTACATCGGGTCGGGACTCGTAGCTTCACTCTTCATGCCGATATTTTTCCGTTTGGGTGTAACCATGAGGTACGGTGCAGGTAACGTTACATGTGGTGCAAGTACAGTTATCTGCGTCTGCTGGGGGTATACATCTTCCACATAATAGGCCAGAATACAGCCAGGTTTCAATCTATTGCATTTTTTAAATTCTTGCTTGGTGTATGAGCCCAGGAACATTTTTAGCCATTCAATTCTATGTACTGTCAACTATCAAAACCACCCAACATAAAGTTTACAATAAGTATACAAAGAAATGCATGCAAGAAAATTGGGAAAAGTATCCGAGTGAATGTATTAAACTGTGAATGTATTGAAATGCAAAAAAAAGAGAGATTCTGAACGATTACAGCACGACAGCTCGATATAAATGACACAAAGAGACCCCCCCCCCAAAAAAAAAAAAAAAAGAGAGGAGAGAACACAAAGGACAATCATTATTCAAATTGGAAAAAAAACTTCAAAGACATCTGTCGAAAATGAATAGGGTGTCTGTCACTGTCTGACCTATTTTATAGAGAAATTGGGCGACGGAATGCAATATTTTCTTCCAAAAGGGGAAATTTTAAAAGTCTGAAATTTGCCGATAAAGTTTGCGACAGAATTATCCAAATAAAGAAAGAAAAAGAGTCCTCATATCTTATTTTTCTATTCCGATGCAAACGAGCTGCAAATTTTGAAGCATCAGTAAACTACATACCAGTACATCTTCTCAATACCTCGAAGCCGTATTGGATCATAAGGGGGCCAGTTAAGAACAAAAGCCCGTGTAAAACCATGGTAACAATTTCCACAGACGTGAGTGTGGCAACATAGTACTTCGCGGAATTTAAAAAGGTCTACAATTTAATTGCTTCCCGCACCAGACATACAGCCCTGGAAGAAATTATAAGACCAACCTCTTTTAAAGGCGTATGTGGGAGTGTTGGTTACATCAGTAATTGAACTTTCAAATTGATTTCTACTAGCTAAGTTATAATGATTTGATGAATACTCTCTAAAACAATTACCCCCTACAATAAATAACCCCTTGGACAATTACCTCCAGGGTAATAACCCCTAGGACAATTACCCCCCCCCCCCCCTCCGGACAATTATCCCCAAAGGACAATAGACCTGTTTACTAATTATATGCATACTTTTTGAACAAAAGTTTCTCTTGACGACTCAAAAGCTTGCCAGAGGCTTGCCCGACATAGCAACAACTAATGTATGCAAAATGGATTCCATCTATAGAGATGCCATTATGCATAGTAGGTGCACCAAATAGTTGGTAACTAAGGATTCTGGAGAGAAACATGCATAAAGTGCAGTAAATTAGTAAACAGGTCTATTAGAACTAAATGCACGCACCCCCAAATGGATGGATACTTCAAATTAACTATAACAGAATGAAAATATCCTAGAGGATTATTGTCGTGGGGGATATTCTCCATGGGCAGGAAGGTTTTGAAAGAAATGTTCCGACAGTAATGGTCTCGGGGATAATCGTCCAGGAGGTATGCCTGATTGTCTGGTTAAGCCATGATCACTTCTCTATAGGCAGTTTGTTCAGTTATTGGTGGAAACGTGCTATATGTAAATTTGATGATAGCAGCCATGCCTTGTGGCATGCTGTCCAAAAGGGGTTGCATTTGTTTCTCTTCAAAGCAGCTCATTCATGTAGCTAGAATCTTTTCTTTTTAGATAACTTCAATTTTCTATTGTCTTCAATTTCTAAGTCACCTCAAATGTTCTCAGTAGAATCATGATGAGGCCATAATGCTTACACCAAGACAAGTAACGCTTGAAATTCACTCTCTCAGACATTTATTTCTATTTTGGGCCATAAACCCTTTCTCATAGGAAAATGGGGGGGGGGGGATTTCTGGGGAAATGGGAGCAGTATTTAATTAATAATGAATGAGCTGTTAATAATCACTTTCCTAGTTCCATAGACAATGGACTTAACACTACCTGTATGCCTCCAAATGCAGCTGGTCTAATAATCTTCCAGGGCTGTATATTCTTTAAAAACATACATTTACATGTATATTATGTACCTGAAATGTAACAGGGTGAAGCTCAGCACAAGCCCCCCGCCCCTTCAGAATTTCGGTTACTAATTACGGTCGGCGTACATTCATAACACCGTTTGTAAAATCTTTAAAAGAAAAAAAATGAAAGCTGTATAAATAATGGAAAAATCCAGTGTCGCAAGGCAGAGGTGGAAAGAATAGGTATCGTATAGGTCAGGTTGGGAGTACATGTAGTCTATAATACTCTATATTTCTTCAAGTCTGTGAAATGTTAGAGAGAAAATGATTTTAGCATTTCTGTTGAATGTTTATCATGTCTGCCCTATTTAAATTAATAGGGATGAAACCGGTTCAACCCTACTGGGTAATATCCATTTAAACCAAAAATCAAAGTCCAACAATCTAGCATTGACTTAGGAGTTCATTAGAGAATACAGAGCCCAGTGAGGTCTCCGGGTCTTTTGCAAATAAAATTTCTAGCCGATACGCCTATACCATGTATATATACATAGTGTATTAGCATGATTAGAGGACCAATATGCCTGGCCAGTGTAGCAAACACATGATCATGATGATTTCTCAAAACGTCATAAATCGAAGATGTAGGAGCCTGATTTTTAAAATCTGATGTTTGGGCATGGAGATTATTCCATGTGTGTCTGTGTCTTTGAACGTGTTGAAATAATTGAGTAATGTACCACTGTGACATTAGAAGTTACCATAAATACAAATTATTATTGTACACTTTAGCACCACTTCCAAAATGTCCTTTCAATAGAATACTTTGAAGTGCAACCTCAAACCAGGAATATTATGATTAAATGACCGCAAGTAAAATCGATGTAATAAGTGTAATAAGAGACAGCAACACAGCAGCAAACTCAACATTGTATGTCAATACAGTGATTTTGCTATGTACTTCAAACGTACTAATCCAAGAAAATCTATGGGACCGGACAGTCTTTGTGGGGAAATTGCTCAAAACATGTGCCTGGCAATTAGCCACCCCTTTTGTCACATTTTTTCAAGAGTCTTTGAACCAAAATCATGTCCCATTATCCTGGAAATCATCGATAATAATTCCAGCAGCCAAAACACCCCAAGCATCTGAACCCAATGACTACCGACCCATATCCCTCACATCATTGGTGAAGAAATGTTTTGAACGCCTCATTCTTCAGCACCTTCTCCCGCAGGTACTGCCTGACATAGATCCTTTACAATTTTCCTCCCAACCACGCAGATCTGTAATGCCTAGTTTACATTTGCTACGGTCATCGTACGATGGATTAGTCTACGATTTTCCTTGCGATTTGGGGGACATCGTAGGTGGCTACGGGCTACGATTTTTATGTTTACATTATTTACGGTCATCGTGCGATTTCATGTACTGGGCATCGTAGAGGGGCCAAAGACAAAGCCGTACAGAGGCTGTACGGAGATCGTACAGAGGTTGTACGGAGGTCGTAGGGAGATCGTGCGATTTCTGCGCGGTTACAGTAACATATTCACGGAAATCGTACAGAGATCGTGCGATTTCCGTACAGAGGCTGTACGGAGATCGTACAGAGATTGTACGGAGGTCGTAGGGAGATCGTGCGATTTCTGCGCGGTTACAGTAACATATTCACGGAAATCGTACAGAGATCATGCGATTTCCGTACAGAAGCTGTGCGATGATCGTGCGGATACCTTACGATCTTACGATTTCTTTACGATGCTTTTTTGCTCCCCTGTTGAAAAAAAAATCGTACGCTCTCTGCATGATCAGCGCAAGGCCTCCGCACAATGATCCTGCGCTGATCGTACGATGCCACCTACGATGTTTTTAAGGGCTACGATCCTACGATTTTGAAAAATTTGTATAACTCCGCGCTAAACAAAATCGTAGAGGCTACGGAGACCGTGAATCCGTACGAAAATCGTACGATCGTCGTATGCCACCCCGGGGAGATCGTGCGATTAGAGGGATACGATCAGTTTACGGTCACCCTACGATGATCGTAGACCAAATGTAAATGGGGCATTAATGATGCCGTTATTTTGCTAATTCACTTTATTGCACAGTATGTTGACACATTGGGTTGTTATGAGCGTACCACGTTCGTCGATATTTCATCGGTTTTTAACACAATTCAGCCCCACCTCTTGATGCATAAGCTTATGTAGAATCCTCTCTGATACTCTGGTTCCATGATTTTCTGACAGGTAGAATTCAAAGAGTAAAACTGCAGGATGTTCTATCTTATTACGTCACTACGAATACAGGTTCCTCCAGGGATGCGTGCTGTCGTCACCATTATTCATTATGTATACAAATGACTAGCCTACATCTCCTCAAATGACATCGTCACTTTTGTTAAATATGCTGATGACACGGCTATCATTGGCATAATCCATGACAATGATGAACACAAATATCGGGAAGAGTGATTCATGTTTGCGAAATGGTGTGAAGACAATTTCTTGGCATTAAACACAGCTAAAACGAAAGATGATTTTCGTTTAAACAAAGGTCAAGCAAATCCATCAAGCTCATAGGGGAGGATATACAGAACGTCGAGAATTTTAAGTACCTTGGCACAATAATTGATAACGAACTATCATGGAAAGACCAATGCCAGCCTCTTTATGCAAAGGCTCAAAACAACGAATATACTTTCTACGAAAAATGAATTCGTTCAATGTTGACAGAACCATGCTAAGGCTATTCTACAAGTCAGTAATAGAAAGTGTAATGCTTTTCAGTAGTGTGGTTTGGTATGGTGGGTGCAGACAGGAGGATCGAAAGCAATTGCAGAGAATAGAGCTGGTAAGATGAAAAACGGAAATCACCCCCTTCATCCGTGTTATACTCTAATGCGATCGGGAAAACGGTACAGTTCAATGAAAGCTCGAACTTCACGATTCCTCAATTCCTTTGTTCCGGTTTCGATTCGGAGCAACTTCAGTCAAATTGAATAGGCCTATATCTTGCCACTTCGCTATTCATCAAAATTTGCACTGTACCGCCAAATGTATCACTATCAAAAAAAAAATAATAATACCCTATGTTATATTCTGTGTTATTCTAAATTTTGTTTATATACCGTTTAATTTATCAAGACCAAAACAAGATTTCAGTTATACTGCCTTTACACATGTTACAAATCAATCCGAATCTTTCGTAAACATATGTTTTCAATATTGTAAGTTTATGTATAACACTGCTGATATCATTCCATTAATAACTAAATATCTACGTTTCCTATATACAATGACTATATGTCATTGTAAATTTGCTACTGTGTTTTATCTACTTGTATATATATTGTATATTGTGTATGTGCTTCATGTAATGCCGACAAAATGAATTTCCTATTGGACCAATAAACTTAATCTGAAGCTGAATTTGAATCTGAAACAGTCAGTAGCAAATTTCAAGCCAACAATCAAAACAAGAGTCGTATCATATGAGATAAGTGAGATACGGTAGGTTCAAGTAGAGCAATCTTAGATATTCAGAATGAGAGATAACAAAGTGTTTTCTTTGACCCCTTACTCTGCACTGTACCTTAATGGGTTACAACAATGACTCATCAGGGAGGAAAATTTTCTTTCTCCCAGGCTTGTACCGTCAAAAGGAATAACTTTATTATTACAAAATTAATGCATTTGTTCATAATAACAATAAAATGCGAAATTGTTTCAGACAGGAAACTAATTTTCTTCATGCTCTTCTTCTAAGATGTAGTAAATTAACATAATTATTTTGCCGCTTCCACTTAGTCATGAATGTATGCTCCGTGTATCTTGTTAATAGAAGTACATGTACTTAGAAAAAGGCTAGTGGATACAAAGTGTTGAATACTTAATCTGAGATATGACAATGAATGCATTTAGTCTTTCATAACGCATTAGAGCTGTAAGATCACAATTGGTATCTTTCACAGCTAGATTCCTACTAGACAGTGTCGAATTTAGCAGAGCGAGGACTAAAAGAAAAATCTTCAACATCCAAGGATAATTATTTTTCTTAAATTTTCTTGGGATCTAATCATCTGTTTGTTTGTGTCTATAGATTCACAAGTTTAAGATAGTTGATAGGCTTGATATGCCTATAGGCATCATGCAGCAAGGAATATAATGCCGCATCCACGAAGGCAAATATTTATCATTGATGCCTTCTCATTTAGGATATTTATAGATGTTTAAATGATACGGCAATCGCATTGTTCATAGCTCGACATTTGCGATATTCAAATGATTTTGTATCAAAGGACTGTATTTTGAGAAAATCTTGCAAACGCGAGTATTGCCGAAAAACCATTGGAAGCAGGAAATCGAGAGAATGGAGTACTATGACGTCGGGATCTTCACGGGTGCAGATTATGCAGTCTTCAGTGTCTGTCTGGCCATCTCTGCTTCCATCGGTCTGTACTACGGCTGTACCGGTGGGAAACAAAGCACCACCAAAGAATTCCTTCTGGCTGACAGGAACATGCACCCGTTCCCAGTATCACTGTCCCTGATCGCTAGCTTTATATCAGCCATCACGGTGCTTGGTACGCCAGCAGAAGTGTACCTCTATGGATCTATGTTTTGGCTATTTGGGTTTTCATACATAGGGGCTGGGTTTGTAACGTCGTTGTTCATGCCAATATTCTTCAAGTTGAATATTACTAGTGCAAACGAGGTAGGTTCGAAGATCGGTTTAAAATTTTGAAATCATTAGTTATACAGTGTGTCCTCCCCAAAACGAAACCCTAAAACAAAGAGCTATTGTGACCAAACCATGCGCTCTATGACGATAAGTATCTATTTTCCATAAACTAGAAGTATTATGCTTTTGAATGATACCTTGATGGCATCAACATCGGAACTTTGAAAATCCTCAGAGGGGGGGGGGGGGCTGCAGCCCATTGCCGAAGGGGACGCCTTTTGTCGAATATTAAAATTTCAGTGCTCTTGCGAGCTAGCAAATTTCTTTTTTTAATTTTTCGTAGTGAAAATGTACAGAAGTTACATACACAATTTTATATAATATCATCTGGGAACCTTGCTTTGCCAAATATTCCAGCACCTTGCTGCCCGAATATGAATATCGGAACTTTGAAAATCCACCGGGGGGCCGCAGCCCATTGCTGAAGGGGGACGCCTTTTGCCCGAATATCAAAATTCCAGTGTTCTTGCGAGCGAGCAAAGCGAGCGAACCAAAAATTTACCTTCCCTTTCCTTTTCCTTCTTTTCTTTCTGCTTTTGCTTTCCTTTACTTTCTCTCTTCTTCTTCCCTCTGCCTTCCCCCCCCCCCTCCTTGTTTTTTTTTTACCGACAGAGGTGGCGCATTTGCCCCCTCCCCCTCTATAGCGACGCCCCTGAGCTACCCTCTTATTTGTTACTGTAACTTTGCGACTGAATAACTTTCTCAGTGTGAGTAGAACATCTTGTAAATATTAGTAAGTGGGGAGGACCCCCTTCTTCTAAAAATTACATTTATTCTATTCTTCATGTACTCCTTTACTCAGTATAGTGATGGTTCTCTCTATTATAACGTCGTCATTTTACCCATTTCCTTTCCATTTGTTGGTCTCTGTTTTCATTCTCATTTTCATAAAATTAATCTAATGTAGTCTTCATTACTGTTCCTTTTTTGTCTTACAACTCAAACTTTAATGCACTTTATTTTGCTTGTAATGATCGAAAACGTTTCTGCACTAAGTTGTGTTGTCAATTATATTGTATATTGTTGATTGCACAATGCATATTGTTATATACATGTACTTTGAAAAATGAAAATGTAATGAAATAAATCTAAATCTGAAATCTGAATTTGATTTCAGCAACAAATGTCGTAATTTGGCTTTGGAAGATAATTATGCGGAAATACCTTTATTATTCATACATTACAAAGAAAAGAAGGGAATCCGTTTCATCTCTCTTGTCGCAGTCGTGTTTACGTATCTAATGGCTATTTTGTTTCCATATTCTTCATTTGATTTTGAGTTCCAGCTCATAATCTATTTGCTCCATCAATGTGTTTAACATCAGCACAGTAAACTGCACTGTTCGAAACCCTTTTTTATGCTGGCTTCTCAAACTGCAGGCCTGTACCTGTACCCGAAGAGTATCATGGCTTGTTTCCACTGATCCGTCCAAAGTCCACACAAGAATAGGTTTTGGCGACCATCAGCGTAGACATAAGGAGCAATTGCCGCACTAAACATAGGATAATTAGAGAATTCGCCGACACTTTCTACATTCATCCGACAAATATGAGCACAACACACACACACACACCCACGCCATCCTAAACTCACATGAAAAAGCTGGCAACGCTGTCGCTCGAAAGATACAGACAAAAAGATAAATCTAACATTGGAAAAAGTCATCTCTGTTTGGCATTATTGTAGTCAATTCCTACCTCCAGCTTGTTCCATTAGCAAACAAGCCGTGCCGAAAAAAAAATCACATATTCATGAAAGGACCTGGCAATACGAATTTCGCAATAAATTCACGAACCGTCTTTCTTCCAATACAAAGCCATGTGGCTAAAAAATAAAATATAAATAATAAGTCGATGTTTCATCATGGGCATACAATGCACACATCTCTCATCATGAACATTCGGTATTGTTGTTTCCGGGATAAGGTTTACAATATCTTGTGCGTGTATATACTCTTTTTTTTCTTTCATCGAATGACTTCTTCAACTGAATGTCTGATACCTCGGTCTCATCTATGCTTTGTGTATATAATATGCACAAGCCCAACACATATAGATATTTGTTTCTATCAAGCCAAGATGTGAACAGTCTAAAGGTCTGTAACCAATCTTGCCCTTCCTATTCAGTCACAGAATAGAGTAAATATTATCTGTCGTATAGATTACTTGTAAGAAGTTCGCAACAGTTTTGGTTGCAGATCGTTAATGAAACTATTGAAAGGGTGCTTAGCTCAGAAATTCGCCAAAAAAGAGAGGGACGGACAGATTTTCTAAGGGCAGACAGGGTCACATAGACAATTAAATTTTCACCTTTTCTTCATGGGAAATGATAGCATTTTTAATATTGTTCTAGGAATATGAAATATTTTGAACTTGGTAAAAAAAAAGGCAGTGCGATTTGGAGATGATTTCAATCTAGGATATCTTCTCTGATGTTCTGAGGGGAAACGTATATACCCCCCCCCCCCCGAATCTCTCTCTCTCTCTCTCTCTCTCTCTCTCTTTCTTTTTTCTTTCTCTTTCTATTTTTCTCCTGTTTAAGACGGTCCTAGTTCGCCGTTGGGAGGAATGGAGGAAATTTCTGGTTAACATCGACGGTACAAAATGAAAAACGTGAAAGCACTTATAGAATAATTAAACGATATGTTGATTCTGCGCAGATTTTCTTTCCAGTTTTAATTAAAAAAAACACATTAAACTGCAAGATTGATGATGGTTCATGTTTCAAATTTTCCTCATCTCAATAATTGATAACCCCATATTTGCTTTTAAAAAGTAGTCTGAAACTATTAAGAATACAGAAAGCTCGAACCCTCATTTGATACCTCCATAGACCTGACATTTTAATCTACAATGTTCTCTCAACCCAGGTTATCAAATCAGTACACCTGGTGTGATTTATTCTCCTGAACACTGCATGATAGCGGCTGACAAAAGCCACCACCTGATTCACAAACGGAACTCAATAGACAACTGAAAAAATATGAAAAGAATAGTTAATACTGTAAAGATTATGTAATCCCTTAGAAATAGCACACAGTATACTACTGAAATCTCGTAATGTACTTTTCATTTTGATTTTTTTTTACAGTGTTGTTTATTGTGTCTATAAATGGTGGTTCTGTGCAGAGTGTCACTTACGACATAATATTTATGACATTTATCCATATTATTCATTAATAAATAAAAAATCTCTTGATATGACCATGACTAATGGTAGTGATACCAGAAAGAATCATTATTATCGGGTGCTTAAAGGAAAAGAATCATTTCTGATAAATCATTTCAGCGATATACATATATAGAAAGTAAATAGTCCACCTGATTTAAAGATGAGACACAGTAAAAGTGCAGTAAAAGTAAAAGTAAATTGAATTATGTTGGGTAATGATGTTTGGTTTAAAAAATCCCCAGTTATGAGTAATTTTTAACCAATTCATCGCCTAGGGCTTTCACCCATTTGTGGCAAATAAATTTACACAACTGTTGGGCACATATTTACCAACGGTATTGGCTTAATCTAGGTTGGGAATTTTTTGCCTAGTAATTTGATAATTTTGGCCAGTTCCTCTTTCTTGTTGGGTAAACTTAGTTGGAAAAAGAAAGGTTGGTCGCAATCCATGAGTGAAAACTTTGCCATACAGAAGTTTACCTAACAGTTGGGCAAAATTTGCACAAGATTCAGGGGAAATGTTTATTAAGTAAAGTTTGTATGGTTGGGTATAGCACACTCTTTTGTTGGGCGAATTAAGTTGGGCAAACACGAGTTGGTTAAAAGTTTACCAATATCTGAGCTATTTTAATGTAGATCTTTTGAAAACACAGTTGAAACGTTATTAATTTGTTCAATATTATGGTAATTAATAATGAATTTGGTTTGTTTTCAGCGCCTTGGGCAACTTATTTTCAAGATGAATTCGGCGCTCTATAAGTACATTTACTATACATTTATTATTATTATTATTATTAACCAACCCAGCTAAAGCAAGCTTGACCAATTTGTGGCACTTGTATTTACCTAAAAAATTCATGCGCATATATTTACAAGGATTATATGTAGAGGAAACTCAATCTGCTACTGTGTTCTTTTCTATTCCTTAGTTTACGTTGAATACCCATAACAAAAATCGTTGCGGGCTGTGGTAACAAATACATGACTACGACGAAAACAAAACTCATACTCATACACTTGGTAAAGTTAAATATGAACATTCATGAATTTTTAGTTGCAAACGGTTTGGGGTGGGCCAGATTAACTAACTGTAACTAACCAAATGCATAAAAATTATGAAGGGTATATAAGAATTTGCACCAGATTGCATCAACCGGATTGGATAGGTCTATAGACTAGGATAGGTTAAGATATAGGGTAGGATACCTTAAAGTAGGATATAGGTTAGGATTTGTCCCAAAAAGACAAAACAGGCAGATTTCATATTTTTTTTTTATCCAAGGTTGGAGGAAAAAGGAAACAATTGGCAAATGTCTTGTTTCGGAAACAAAGTTGGTTCTTCTGTAGGCTTACCCAACAGTTGGTAGACTACCATTTTGGTAATATATCATTGGGTAAGATTTGTTGGGCAATGAATTAACCAACTATAACAAATAATTGAGCAAGTTGAAGGTTGGGTATATGTGATTGCTGAACAGCTGTTGGGCAATTTAATTTGCCCAATCACATAGCATTTTTACCCAACATCAGTTGGGCAAATTTTGACCAATAGTTTAGAGGTCAATATGTTGCTCAGTGTTGATTAATTTTTTTTTTTTTTTGCCCAACTCTTCTCATAGTGTAAAAGTACAGTAAAAGTAGATTACGATATTTCCGGTAGTAAACTGTATTCTATTTTTAGATTACATAATCTGTACAGTATTAATTGTGTTCTTTTCATACATTTTCACTCAGTTGTCTACTTTGTCCCACCTGTTAATGGGGTGAATCCATGGTAGTCATTTTTAAGTATGTAGATTCATGTGCTTTATAAAGGCGGAATATTCTGATACAACCCTTTGTTCTACTCACATTAGTTTCAATAAAGATTTAAGTTAAAGGAATACGATTTATTTTTTTCTTTTCTTTCTGTCTTACCTTTTCATTTTCTCTACTGTAGTATCTCGAGATGCGGTTCAACAAAGCGACACGTATACTTGGAACTCTGGTATTCTTCCTACAAATGGTAAGAACATGATATTTAAACCAGCAACCCTTCCACAGAAAGAAATATAGTGTTTTGCAAGATGAATTACTTGGCTAGAATTAAAGAAGAGTTTTCGATTTTAATATATCATGGTTTAACATTATGTGCTCGATCTTTCCACATTTCCTTTGTCCCATTCCTAATCTCGTTTCCATTGCCTACAAATTATATCTATTACGCTATCCCTTTTCTCTCCCCTCCCCCCCCCCCCCCCCCCCCCCACCCCTCTTTCTCTCTCTCTCTCCCTCTCTCTTCTCCTTTAACAAGTATTGTATTCGTGTAGTACTATGTATATGAGAATTATTTTTGATATAGCAATATTTTTAAAAAAAATATACGCTTCAATATTTTTATTATATATCTCTTTTTGATAATATATTTGTTTCATTAGCCCTGTTGATGTAGAGGGGTAACCTTGCTAGTCATAAGGACCGCTATTCATAAGGACCGCTATCCATAACGCATGACTAAATGAATAGCGGTCCTTCTAAATAGCGAGCAAACCATAGACAAATTACCTCGCTATTATTACCTCCATTCATAATGACCACTATTCATAACTATTCATAAGGAGCGCTATTCATAACGCGTGTTAAATGAATAGCGGTTTTCTAATTCGTAATTCCGAAAATGAAATAGGGTTCGTAATTCCGAAAATGAAAAAGGGTTCATAATTCCGAAAGTAGAATATAGCCTTATAACCATGAACCATGAACCATATTTCATTTTCGGAATTATGAACACTTTTTCACTTTCGGAATTATGAACCTTCGGAATTACGAACCGTCAGAGTAGAACCTTCGGAAAAACGACATGTAACCTATACTATACACTGCCTATATAGAGACCTAATCTATGGGGTCGATATACCTGTCATAGTACCAGTGGTACCAATAGAATCATCGCTATCAATAAATTGTATTGCGATGACCGAGACCCAGGGTAGATTTTAGCTGGTGTTACTAATACGGTTAGTGAATATTTGCCTTCTGTTTTATGTTAGATGTGCGACTTCAGAAAGATGCACTTATTCCAGGGGAAGAAATTTATTTGTTATGTTAAACCCTTTTTCTTTCACCAAAACACTGAAAGTAAACAATTTGTGCTTAACCTTTTACTTCATAAACTACTGTCTGCCTTCAAAGCTTTCTTGTGAAACAGGCCATTTTGGCACTGAATAAGGCTGATAAGTTGCTATGTCTGTTCTAAAGCACAAAAATGAACAGAACATCATATCACTTGAAATGTGTGTGTACAGTAGAATGATGAGAGTATCATGGAAGAAGATGAAAACTAACAAAGAAATGCTGCATAATACCCCTGATCGGACTAGTTAGAGAAAGAAAAGAAAAAAAAAACTCTGGTCACATCAAAAGACGTCTCTGGGAAGCGTTTCATCAAGCGTTTTGTCAGTGATTTTTACCGACAACTGTTATAAGCTACTGAAATCCTTGGATCTGATTGGCTGAGAGCAAAGTTGTCATTAAAAATCACTGACAAAACGCTTGATGAAACGCTCCCCTGATGTCTTTTGATGTGACTAGAAACATCAGAGTCTCAGGAAAGGTGTGTTAGAAGGAAACATAGAAGGTACAGTATGATCAACATGATCAAGAGGGAAGCCGAGAACCAACTGGGAAATGAACATTATAGTCTGGAGTGGAACAATACTGCAAGAGTCTCCTAGAATTGCAGAGAACAAATATGTATGGAAAATTAGGAGGAGATACCATCATAGATAATATAAAACTGAAAGCTAGATATTAAATCTTGATTTAAAAAGAAGTATATCCGCTCCTATTTTAGGGCTTATATTACATGTAGTGAAACAGGTGATATTGACAGCAGTTTTTCTCATAACTCCTGAGGCAGTCCTGCTTTTAAAAATAACGGAAATGAATAGACAAAATATTAACTGGGTGTGACAGTTAGCAAGAGACCAATAAACATTTCTATTCGTCTCTCATGTGACCATAAATCATTAATAATGTTCATATTTTATCATAAATGTGTAGTAACTAGGAGAAAATGACATAAACGAGAACAGCACGTTGGTGTTGAGAAGACACCTAATTTGAAAAAAATTGTGTGTTTTGTTAAGAAAACAAATACATTTTTACAAGGCGTGCCTTTTAACATGCTCAAGGTTCATGTTTCTATGCAATATCACGAATCATGATGACATATACTTTGACGCGAAAAGCAAAGTAAACACAATCAAGATTGTGTCATGATCTATATCTGAAAGTGTATTACATGTCTCTTATCTTAACTATACTTCTCAACCGCTTTTTTACGAGATAATGGTACTTGTGAAAAATAAACAATGTCATTTCATCTGATATACTTTATATTTACTTGCACCATACCTCATAATTGCGGTCGGGTCGTTCTTATATATATATAATATAATAGTAATATTAAAAGCGATGAAATACAGAAGTAAAAACAATATAAAATTTAGTCACGTACAAAGTGCAGCGATTATTTTTCAACAACAGAAAATACCACGATCTCGTTAAAAAGGAGCATTACTGATATTAAATATGAAAAAGGGGAAGTACGTGCAGGCATAATGAACAACTGGGAATACATGAAATGCAGTTTTAAAGCACCGGTATGAAATTTATTGCTTATTTCCAACTATACATTGAGTATTTAAATCAAAGCATTTGCTTCTTTACTATCTAATATGATACGAATTCAATGCATAAAAATATGCATAAAAAGACAAAAAGTATCTGCAGAAGCACTGAGACAGTGAAGGATTGAGATTAGCGCGATCTCTCCTATTTCATTTTATGTAGTCCTTCTTATCATTGATTTGTAATTAAACACCCATAGTCATGGGCTGCGATTTGCGAGACCCTTGTACCTGAAGTAATTATATCCGAAGCATGATGAAATCATTACGGCCAGTATTCATAAAAACTTCTTAAATTTAGGTCAAATAAAATAGGTTTAGTTTATATTCCACTGGCTTATAAACCCTTTGTCAACTTCCTCATCCAGTACAAATTACTACAATTCTGTAACTTAATGAAGAAATTAATTTCTTAATTCAATTTTCTTGAATTGTTAGATTAATTTCGTTGCATAATTATAGTGGTGTGTACACTGTAAATATAACTTTAAAACTACAGTTTTTTTTAACTTGAAATTACAATTTGTTGCCGTTATTTCAAATTTACAGTCTTTTTCCTGTAATACAACAGCAAGTTAGTTGGTTTACCGGAAATCAGTTAATTTATAACAATCGCCAACAAATCTGTTGTTGTTTAATATGGAAAAGACTGTAATTTTATGTGAGGCGACTGTAGATATATATTGATTTCCGGTTTTTAAAAAAATTAATAAAAAACTGTGGAAAAACGGGCATTCCTGGCATTCTGACTGCCAGGAAATTTCCCGTGAAAAAACAATTTTTTTTGCAGTGTACGAAAAGGAGTGGCTGACATTTTGTGTTTTATTATAATAATGATAATAATAATAATAAGATTAATTTAAATAGCGCAGCTACTATTTTCAATATATTCAACCGCGCTTTGATGGACACTCCTATATGCTTACACTATATAAACTAAATCTACTTAAAAACCTCTGAAAACAGATGGGTCTTCAGTAGAGATTTAAAGATGGGAACTGATTGTGCTTTCCTTATCACAAGAGGAAGTTGG
>CM046862.1:42325940-42360940 GCA_025617745.1 Heliocidaris erythrogramma | reverse complement strand
AATTTTGAAGCCATTGGTATGACTATCCCATGGGAAGCACAACATGGCACAGGGTGATTATTTGCGTGGCACATAAAGGTTAATAATAATGATAATAATAATGACAAATACATAAGCATCAGCAACATGAGTAGATTTAACCATTAAAGTGTCAACTTATTTGCCTGCTAGCTTCGCTCGTTCGTATATTTATTTATTTTTCTTTGAACTGTAGAGTTCATTATGTGCCCCCAACGCCTCACGAAATTGCGCCCATGTTACTAAATGAAGCTTATTTTTTTTCTTTTTAGGGAGGGATGAAAGCTGTGCTATGGACAGATGCCTTCCAGGTGATGGTGATGATGTCTGGTTTCCTGGCCGTTATCATCAAAGGATCTATGGAGATTGGTGGGCTGGACAAGGCCTGGAAGATATGCGAAGAGAACGGGAGGATCGATTTCTGGAAGTAAGTAATAGCGGCGAAGGTGCTTGGGAGGGGACATAGTTTACCTCACTCAAAATATCCCCCCCAACAACCTTAAGTTTCTGTAATAATTAACCCTGATTAGATATCAGATAATAAGAAGTGAAACACATTGTCGGTACGGGGTAACCTCGCTAGTCATAAGGACCGCTAGTCATAAGGATCAGTGGCTCATAAGGACCGCTAGTCATAACATGTAATTTCCTATACCTGTAGGGTCGCTATTCATAAAGCGAAAAGGGGGTCACTATTCATAAACTCATAAGGAGCATTATTCATAAGGATTGCTATTCATAATATGAGAAGAGGGTCGCTATTCATAATCGAAGAAAAGGGTCATTACTCATAAGGGCCGCTATTCATAATAAGTCATAAGGGTCGCTATACATAATACAGATACAGGGTCGCTATTCATAATACCAAATCGGGGTCGTTAATCATAAGGGTCGCTATTCATAAAGGTCAATATTCATAAGGGTCGCTATTCATAAAGGTCAATATTCATAAGGGTCGCTATTCATAATCGGAGAAGAGGGTCGCTATTCATAATCACAGAAGAGGGTCGCTATTCATAATCAAAGAAGAGGGTCGCTATTCATAATCACAGAAGAGGGTCGCTATTCATAATCGAAGAAGAGGGTCGCTATTCATAATCACAGAAGAGGGTCGCTATTCATAATCAAAGAAGAGGGTCGCTATTCATAATCAGAGAAGAGGGTCGCTATTCATAATCGAAGTAGAGGGTCGCTATTCATAATCACAGATGAGGGTCGCTATTCATAATCGAAGATGAGGGTCGCTAATCATAATCAAAGAAGAGGGTCGCTATTCACAATCACGAAAGAGGGGCGCTGTTCATAATCGAAGAATAGGTTAGGGTTAGGATTATTTGTCAAATATTATAATATGATTTTCATTGTTCAATGAACACTCAAATATGAAAGAACAAAAATAATAATATTGGATGGGATCTAGACACCCCACGGCTGTGTCGAGCCAATATGGGGACGGGCGATGAAACAAATACACCCCTTAAAAACAGGCGAGAGCGAAAAAGCATGAGGAAGCGGAGGAAGAGAACGATAAAAGCTACGAAATTTGCGTCAGTATTCGCGCTTCCCGTGGGGAGGGGGAAGTAATTCCCCATCCATGCATCCACCCCTGATACATGCAGTGCAGCATTGCGTGGGTGTCGAACTAACTTTCCGCCTAAAAGGAGGTGCTAAATGTACGAGCCTTTATCTTTCTCTCAAATTTGCTACAAAACGTCTGAGGGACCCCCCCCCCCCCTCCCCTCTCCATGCACCCACCCCTGTTACATACAGTGCAGTATTGCGACGAGCCATTATCTTTATCTCAGATTTGCTATAAAACGTCAGAGCTTTCGCACGGGAGAGGGGAAACCATATAGTTACATACCCCTAACAACTCTATGGGGGAATCTCCCCCTCCCTGCATCCATCCCCCTGGGGAGCACGCAAAGAGTTCTCATCACCAAATTGGCAAGCTTTCCAGCTAAAATTCATAAATGTTTCATTATTTTTACTTTTACTGTTTAAAAACAATTAATTTTATGTTTGTAAACAAATCTTTCGGCATATTACTCCCAGTGTTAAAGATCGTATGCTCGATCTGTAATGAAAAAACACAAGTCAGAAAAAATTGGAACCAGCGGGATTCGAACCTGTCATCTACTGCTTGCCGGGCAGCGACTTAACCACCAGGCTATTCTGGTTCACGGCCAAGTCACGACGAACTAGAATCAAATACCCAAGATCCTCTTCTTTCTGACTCATTAATATTCAAACGGTCCGCCGTAGACAATGGTTAGTAAACGAAGAAGCTTGACTGGGGAGGAATTTTTAATTTGTAAACAAATCTTTCGGCATATTACTCCCAGTGTTAAAGATCGTATGCTCGATCTGTAATGAAAAACACAAGTCAGAAAAAACACTGGGAGTAATATGCCGAAAGATTTGTTTACAAATTAAAAATTCCTCCCCAGTCAAGCTTCTTCGTTTAATTTTATGTTGTTTAGGATTAAAATAGTGTCGCCGACAAATTCCATCGAAAAAACAATAAAAAACATAAGAAAAAAAGGATTTTTACCGGTTTATTTGATCAGAATCTGACAAAGAGTCTCTATACCAAAAATTAGCAGTTTTGGGGCTTTAATTAATTAATTAAAGCAAATTAATTTCATGCATAAATTAGCATAATTAATTAGTTATTACATTTTTCGGAGAAATTGACTATACAGTTTTGTAGATTACGTGGTCGGCGACGTGTGTGCCGATTTTCGTTGCGAATGCGCGGTGGACGGCCGAGATCTTAGGGGGCGGAATCAGCCCCCACCCCCGGCTGTGAGATGGGTCTAAAATAACCCGGCTCTGTTAGGGTTAAAGCCGTTGGTCCTGTGGTTGTTTACATACAACCAATATGCTTTACAGTATAAAGAAATGGGAATAAATTTGATAGAATTGAATTAAGATCAAACAAACATAGAAAATACATGATGCGCATGCCCTTGTAATGGGGGGGGGGGTGGCCTGTAGGATTGGCTTGTATCATCCCCCCGCCATAATTCACCTTCAATAAATGACATGATCAAATAATATGATCAGGAGGAGGAGGAGGATGACCATGATGATTATTATTCATAGGATCACGATCGATCAACATGGTGATAATTTTTGTCATGATTTTTGTTAAGATTATGATAAGGGAGACCGAAATAAAGATTTCAAAGAATATAATGAAATAAATAAGTTAGTAATTACCATGAAAGAACATGCACTCAAATGCTCTGAGAGGTGATTTTTAACTCGGGGAAATTTGAAAGTCCCAACCGTGGGAGGGCATACTTCATTCCCATCCATGCCCATAAACAGGGGCACACTGTAAAAACGGTAGATGCCAATGAATTGTACGTTACTAAAATCACGTATTATGAAAATATTACTATCCCACCCCAAAATAAAAACGAAAACAAATTTTTCACGGCAATTTCTAAGCCCGTATCGGACAACTACCCCTACAACTAATCTCCAGGACAAATACCCCCTACGAGAATCCCCCCCCCCCCCCCCTCCTCCCCGCCCAACTTTCCCCTCATCTCCCCCAAATGGACGATTGCTGGAACTTGAGATAAAGGCTAAGGATTAGGTCTTCACAGGAGTTGAGAAACGGGAGGATCTGGATGATTCAGTGATTCATTTATTGTCATGCAACAACCCTGATAGCAGAAAGTGGTAAAAATTACGTGATATTTACGTCGTGGTTTTCGTCTTTTTTACGTCCTGTAATTACGTCAATAAGACGACAACTTGCACCAATGCAAGACGTCAATAGGACGTCTTATATTGACGTCATCTGTACACTGCAAAAACTGAAGTGCTGAGCACTTTGTGAAGGCATGCATAGGGACTGCACTCAGAGTGTTATTGAATGCACACAAAGTGCTATGCTAAACATTCACCAAAAAAAAAATGATTTGGGCGAGCTTCGAACCAGGGTCCGCTGATCGAGAATTGCTGGCATTACCGCTAGACTAACTCACATTGTACGATTTAGAGCAGAAATTGTTACATAGTGAATTTACGACACCACATAGTTCATGTTATCTACTTGACTCCCATGACTAAACTGGATTGCAAGAAGCATTTGTTAGTCCATCGGTAACGTCAGCGGCTCTCAATCAGCGGAACCTGGTTCGAGGCTTGCCACGGTCAATTTTTTTTTTGCTGGTAAATTAGCACACTACAAGTGCTATAAACAGCATTTTTGTACAAGACGTAGAGATGACGTCAAAATAAGACGTCCTCTTGACGTCTTGCGTTGGTGTAAGTTGTCGTCTTATTGACGTAATTACAGGACGTAAAAAAGACGAAAACCGCGACGTAAATATCACGACATTTTTAACACTTTATGCTATCAGTGAAGAGGAATGAAGACGTAGAGATGACGTCAAAATAAGACGTTCTCTTGACGTCTTGCGTTGGTGCAAGTTGTCGTCTTATTGACGTAATTACATGACGTAAAAAAGACGAAAACCACGACGTAAATATCACGTCATTTTTTCACACTTTCTGCTATCAGGGAAGGATACAAATTGTGTTACAATCTGATTTCCCAATTTCAAGCATAAAAAATTGCACGTGATGGATAAGAATGAATACAGAAAAATATATTAATGCACATGTATCAAAAATATATTAACACATTGAGAAAGAGGCATGACAATAATTATTCCATGATAAATCTACGTAAACAGTATACAAAAGGAAATAAGAGTACAAGCAAGAGGTCCATGTCTTGCAGAAAACCATGCAGAAACAAAGAAACAAGAAGCTGGAAAAGGAAGGAAAGAGGAAGAGAGAGAGAGAGAGAGGAGGAAAAAGAAAAAAGAAAGAACGAAAAGGGTACATAAATAGACAACCAGTACTTCCCCTAACTCTAAAATAGGCGTGGCAATGACACTCCAATATTCAAAACAAAGCACATGTCTGCGTGTATGTGGGTGTGTGGATGGGGGGGGGGGGGGTCCTCTCCTCCCACGTAGATGTATGGATTAGACATCGTTTTTTTAATTATTAAGGCACTGGCAAAGCGCCTTTCAAAGTGTGGGGAGTATTGATAAATATAGTTCACTTTTTTAGAAAATAGGGATATATTTGACAAAAACCGGAAATGCATTGTATAGAGCTTTCTTAAATAAAATACCGTTGGGCCTTGGGTTGTCCTTCCTCCATATCCCTTTCTTATTTGATTTAAATGACAACCCTCTTCTTTGATTATGAATAGCGACCCTCTTCTGTGATTATGAACAGCGACCCTCTTTAGTGATTATGAATAGCGACCCTCTTCTCCGATTATGAATAGCGACCCTCTTCTGTGATTATGAATAGCGACCCTCTTTTGTGATTATGAATAGCGACCCTCTTCTCCGATTATGAATAGCGACCCTCTTATGTGATTATGAATAGCGACCCTCTTTTGTGATTATGAATAGCGACCCTCTTATGTTATTATGAATAGCGACCCTCTTATGTGATTATGAATAGCGACCCTTATGAATATTGACCTTTATGAATAGCGACCTTTATGAATAGCGACCTTTATGAATAGCGACCCTATTTCGTATTATGAATAGGGACCCTTATGATTAACGACCCTGATTTGGTATTATGAATAGCGACCCTCTTTCCATATTATGAATAGCGATCCTTATGTCTTATTATGAATGGCAGTCCTTATGAATAATTACCCTTATGAATAGCAACCCTTATGTCTTATTATGAATAGCGGTCCTTATGAATAATTTTTTTTATGAATAGCGGTCCTTATGACTAGCGAGCAGATCCGTCGGTACCTGGTCCCTATATCTAAATTACCTTATGTTTGTTTTCGTAACGCCTATCAAACTCGCATCTGTCATACATAGTGGCCTTTGTCAAAGTTTTCAAAGTTTCAAAGTTTATTGATTTTTCCACACATGTCTTAACAGTACATATCAAAATTAATAGAAAGAACAAAATAATCATATTTCTGTATAGGAAATTTAAAGCTTTGCTAAGGTACCTTATCGAATTTAATGGTACCTGAGCTTATCATGCCTGCTTGCTTTGCGGGCACATTTGGATGGATTCTCCGCCCCAAACATGCCAAATAAAAAGATGACATGGCTTATGATGACTACTGTTTATGTTCTTGTTTTTTTATTTGTGTCTTAACTTCGACCCTGACCCTACCATTCGTCATACCTTCTGGACCATCGTAGCAGGCGGGACCTTCACTTCGGGTAGTACCTACGGTGTTAACCAATCACAAGTCCAGAGATATATCACGTGATAATAGACCTGTTTCCTTTTGTATTGTTGTTGTTTATATTTTTATCCTAGCTTCGATCCTGAGCCCACCATTCATCATTCCTTTTGGACCATTGTAGTGGGCCGGACATTCACTTGGAATATAGGTTTTCCAGGTCAAATGTCCACTGATTGGAACCAATCATCCATATAGGCAGTTCATTAAGCTTACGAGGCATATCAAACAAAATTCCACAAAATAAATTCTGCATAATCTTATTGTTCGTGTTTCGTTTTTCTTTAAATGAAAACAAATATTAATGTCATTCAATTTTCTAAGGAAAACGGGAAAACGATTTCTTCAATCTTTTTACCTGATGTTTTTTCTCCATTAAAAACTCATTTAGATGCAAATGTCAATGTACTCTCAATACCTTCACACTTTCGGTATATGTATGTATATATATATACACATATAAATGTTCTTTAAAGTGTTCTATTTCCTTAAATTAAAAAAGGTGGAAAATCTCAAGTTTTAGCTCTCACTTGTTTCCATTACCTGCCGCTCAACAACATAATCCAAATATTCTACACAAAAACAAATTAAAAAATTTAACATTCTGGAGAGTCTTTGCGGATTGTCTTACATCAAAATGTCATTCTGCCTGATGCATTCAGGTAAGTATCTCTTTATTCGCCGGAATAGGTTCTGGCTCAAGCGTGGGGTGATGACGTCGACAACTTGCTCTGCAATCTTTGCCAACGTCGCCATGCGCTCCTCGTGAGGCTGAAGGAGAAGCTCTTCTCGGACGTTCGCTAACTCCCTTTTCACGGCAGCCTTCCAGGTAGAGATACAGTTCTCGTGCTCGACCATGTGCTCGAGCATTGTCAAAGAGCATGAACGTGTTCTGATCGGCGACGAGAGGAACTTGCTCCAAGAAATGGTTGAACCTCTCTCCATTCATGCCACCTTGAATCAAGTCGTGATGAACAAGCCCTCTTCTGTTGCTCACTGCGAAGGTCATTGTCAGACTTGGTCCTCGGCGTCCTGTAACAACCCTAACTGCTCGTTGCCCACGCCTTGCACGACCACGGGTTCTCGTGGTCCAGAGATTGAACCCAGCTTCGTCAATGTAGATGAGCTCCCTACTGACCCCAATGTTCATCATCCACATAGCGAACTCCATTCTCAGTCTCTTCGTCCTATCACTATTCCGCTCAGCCACGGTCAAATTGGCGGTCAACATGTTGGATAAGGTCGAACGAGAAAAATGAGGGGCATTGGGGAGTCGAAGTCTAAGCTCTGCGTTGATTTGTTCCAGTGTAAATTCTGGATGTTCCCCAACAATTTGTACAGCTGTTCTGCGACGACGACCATCACGTGCCACCGAAACTACCCCATCTCTTGCCTCTGCTCGACGGATGATACGATAGCAGGGGCGGATCCAGGATTGAGTAAAAGAGGGGGCACAAAAATGAAAGTTTTTGAAAAGGTAGGGTGGGGGGTAGGGACAAAAAAAATTCTTTTCATCCTTATCTTTTTTCCTTATTTTCTTTCCCCCTTTCTTCTTCTTTCCTTCCTCCTTCCTTCTTCTTTCCTTCTTCCTTTCTTCTTTCCTTCCTCCTTTCTTCTTCTTCTTTTTCTTTTCCCCTCTTTTTTCTTTTTTTTCGCCGCCAATAGGGGGGGCCGCGGCCGATTCGCCCCCCCCCCCTGGATCCGCTAGTGCGATAGGCTGTATCGCCAAGAAGCCTTGCTACTTCCACATAGTCTTCTCCCTGCCTAAAGGCATCAAACAACCGCTGCTTATCTTCCTCTGATATCTTTGCATATTTTTTCCGCTCACTTTGAACTGATAACTGACATATGAATTACCTATACGACATTTGATTTACGTATGGAAGACTTACTGTTCTAATTTATGCAGGATTATGCAACAATTTTTATTGTGCGGACATTTGACTTCTCTATGGACATTTTCTTTACCTATTGGGATATTGGTGTTGCTAAGGGGGCATATGATTTCCCTATTGACATTTGAATTACCTAATATGACACTTGCTCTGACTCGGCGGACATTTGACCTGGAAAACCTATAATACCAATGGAGTTAACCGATCACTGCTCCAGAGATATCTCACGTGCTAATGCTGTGGCTGCTTTTATTTGTTTTTATTCATATCTTAGCTTTGACCCTGATCCAACCGTTCGTCACACCTTCTGGACTATCGTAATTGGAGGGACATTCACCTGGGGTAGTACCTACGGTGTTAACCAGTCACAGGTCCAGAGATATCTCACGTGTGGCAAGGAGAAGACCGCTAAGCTGTAAGTAGCATCTTACCGATTAACTAATCATTCAGAATTTTCAACAAATTAAACATTGTATACACAAGCGTTCCAATCCGAATACATGACGTATGGCCACGGCTCATGTAACTCAGTAATAATATTAGTTTAAAACTCATCAAATTCCCTCTAGCTTAAAAAGTCCTTAATTTTTCATCCCATCCATAGCTCGAATGAAAGGTTCACCGTTATTATCGCAATTTATTTTCTTGATTGTACTCGTTACATCTGTCTGTGCAACTTTTTTATCCATTTCTGTTTGTGTGTGTGTGTGGGGGGGGGGGTATTTTTCTTCACATCATCTCTATTGTAGGTTAATTTCTTTACGTTGATTTGTTAGTAATAAGAATAAGATTTTTATTCATCTCAGTTACTCTCTTGAACTTGTCTATAGGGCCCTGTTCATGGCTGTCATTGGCATGGTGGTCGTGGTATCTGCGGCTTGTCTGTCGGGTCTTGTCATGTATGCTAACTTCGTGGAGTGCGACCCCTTCACTATGGGCTATGTGTCCTCATCAGACCAGGTAACTACGAAAGTTCGATTTGTAATAATGATGATAATATTCCGTTCTTGTACTGCGCAAATCATATTACAATATCTCTATGCGTTTCCAAAGGACTTTGGATAATATCACCCCGGATTTAACTGAGACAACCGCAGCGCTCTGTGCATTCAAGGAATAAATCCTACTATAAAGTGTCCACTTACTACACCTGAGTCGAGTGTGGCAAATATAATTGTTTAGAAAAGTAAAGCCTCATTCACATATGCTGTCTCAAATAATCGCCACGGTAAAACAGAATAACATAATTTTCCACCCACTTGCCATTCATTTACACATAGAATGGTTTTTGCTTTGCCGTTTTTCACCGCGTCATTAATGTGAACGAGGCCTAATACCTCAGGAACACCGCTAAACCGACTCCACACCGACCAGTTTTTCGCTATTCCTTGTAATGTTTTGGTCTGTTCGGTCCGTTGTTGGTCTATATGTCGGTCTCGTTGGTGAGACTGAGGTATAATAGATACATGTAACTAATATTAGTGACTGAAATGATTCTAAAAAATTGTGAAAATTTTGTATCATTTTTGTTCCAGAATGGTGACAAAAAAGGGATTTTTCAGCGAGATCATAATTATGTAATTGTTTTCACGTGGGTTTTAGCCTCGGTACATTACGGGGACAATACCCTTTGACAAGTCAATTACCATACTCCACGGGTGTAGTTTATGAAGTATAATTATGGTAGAGAGGTATACCATGAATTGTTGGAGCAATCGAATCGATAGCCTATAGCTGGGCCGAAATTAAAGTTGGGACGCCTTGAGGACCGTGCTTGGTGGATTTGAGCAAGTGAACGTTTTCACAAGTATTGTCATCGTTACAGAAACACAAGTAAACGCACAAATTAAACCTGTTAATGAATTATCCCTTGCTTTTAATTTAAACCCAAAGGCTGGTAATCTAGTAATTCAGTAAAACCCGACGCTCGGTCTAAAGCCATGTTTAACAAAAGAAAAACTTTGACCTCGGTCCAACTTCCTTTCTTAAAACTTGCCAATTTTGATTAAAAAAAACAATGATTTCGAACCTCTCAATGTGTTGCCAATTTAAGGATTTTAAAACTTATTCTCCTTTTAAAAATTCCCTGCATCAAACGCAATAAGGTCATGCAACCAAAATGGACATAGTGTGTACAGAAATTTTTGCTCTTTCTACTCAATGTATCTGGTATATTATTTAGAGCTCTGAATCAAAGGTTATTGAACCAAACCACAAAATGTGGTCAATTGTCTCCAAAGGGTTAAAACTCGAATTTAGACCCATGGCCGGGTTTAAATGTTAGCAGAATACGGGCCATAGTCATGTACAAATAAGATTGTTGTGTATTGTTTAATATGTTAACTTTTTTTCTTTCGTTGTAGCTGATGCCTTACTTCGTGATGTACCTTTTTGGTAGCATGCCAGGTTTACCTGGGCTGTTTACATCAGCCGTTTTCAGTGCAGCATTGAGGTAATACCCGTTGCATAGGAAACGTCATTTTGCCTGGCTTATGTCCCTGTCACACCGACGAGACCGATAATAGACCGATAATAGACCGATAATAGACCGAACAAACAGTTACATTAAAGGAGAATGAAGCCCCCAAAATAAATGCATTTTGACAGAAGCAGAAAAATCAAAGAAGCATATCAGTGAAAGGTTGAGGAAAAACGGACAACTAATAAAAAAAGTTATGAATATTTAAAATTATAAAATGTCCTCATTATGCTAATGTTGTGATGTAAATAAGCTAGACTTTCCAATTGCCTTATACAAACAATGTTGTAAAAATCCACTTTCCTTGAATATATCTCAGAAAATTTGATTTCTGTATTATAAATGGTGTTCATAAATTTATTCCTCACAATATATTTACATTGTTGTATTAAATTTTGTTAGGATCTTATAAAATATACTTCCTGCATTCGTTGAATTCTGTTGTAATCATCGTTATGTAATTGTGATGGAGAAAAAGTTGGATAAACGCTGTACTGTGGCATCATATAGTTCTCGCTTTTGTTTGGATCTTTGTCCTAGTACGGTCTCATCTGGTCTTAACTCGTTGGCTGCCGTCACTGCTGAAGACATTGTGAAGACAATCTGGCCGAAGATGGAAGAGAAGAAATACACCCGCATCACCAAGGGTTTGGGTAAGGAATAGCAATTATGGTAATGGTAATAATTATGAGATTCATGAGGCGCCAAATCCACTTTAAACCAAATGCTCAAGGCTTACTAGTGGAAAAGATGAATGGCATTAGACATAAAAAAATGAGTAGAATAGAACATAAAAAAGGAAGAAAACATATTAATCATAGTTCAAATCAAACACATAACTTTTAAGATTATTTTGAACGCTCCAACTGATTTGCTATTTCTTAATCTCTCGCGGGAGAGCATTTCACAGTGAAGACCCTGCATGAGCAAAGGTTCTCTCCACCCCACCCCCCCCCCCCCCCCCCCCCGACCCCCTTGTATTCAGCTTGACAAGAACAAGTAATGACACCATAGGACAAGTTTTGAGACCGTAGACATCTGGATGGAACGTAATTTCAAAGTCAAAATTAATCATATTTTTTTGATGTTATGTACTCCCAATAAGTTTCATTGCAAAATTTGAGCAACAAGTGTCGAAGCAATAGACCGCTTCTGTAATTTATACAAATTTATGCACTTATATTCTCTGAGCATCTAGTGACGAGCTATTCCATGAACCTACTTTTTACAAATAAGCCTCAATGCTTGGAATCCAGTTTGCATACATTATTTGTTGCTATGTCCGGCAAGCTTTTCAGGTTGTCAAGAGCAACCTTTGTTTGAAAGGTATGCATAAAATTTGTATACATTACCGAAGCGGTCTATTGCGAAATGTTTATTCTGCTACCGTACCGAAAAAGACAAAGTATTAATACAAATTGACCTCGGTCGTTTATTTTTCAATGCATTTTACTTTTCTAAGATAAAAGAGGGGTCCCGAATCGGTCTCTTGATGTTTATATGGAAAAGGTGTGGGATATCCTTGACGCAACTGATCCCAAAATTCGGTGCAGAAATCCTTTAGCATAAATCAGTGATTGGAGACCTCCAACGTCAATATCCAATAATTTTACCACATAAACTTCAGGAGCGATTTGAGTATGATTATTAGTTATAGTATTAAGCTGACAAATAAGTTGTGGCCTTTTTTATAGAAAGGCTGAGTATAACATTTCCTGCGTGTCGATGCATCCGTAAATTACCTTCCATGGTTCTGTTACATGTACAATTTACAAAATGCAAAATATTTAATGCTTATTTTGAAAAGAAAAATGTATATGGTTTCATATTGCCAGCGTCGCAGAAAGAGTTAATCAGGGTTAGGGTATTTTATTTTGTATAGCCAATCTACTGGCGCACATCACCTTTATACTGATGTTTGTTGATTAACTCGTTCTTGCTTTTGCTTTGCTTTTGTTTATTTTGCTTTCTCTTATTTACAGCTCTTTTCTTTGGGATTCTCTGTATTGCTATGACGTATGTAGCATCACAACTTGGAGGTGTCCTCCAGGTTTGCGATTATTGATTTGATTCAGAATTTTTGTTTCGCGGGGGGGGGGGGTGTTTGGGGATTTTTTTTTTTTTTGCTTCAGTATGGTTTGATTTAATGCGATTTGATTGAATAAGATTTGTTTCGTTGAAATCAATATGATTTGGCTTGATTTGATTTCATTCATTATGGTTTTATTTCTATTGAGTTGTGTCAATTGGATTTGCTTTTAAATTAATGGATATGATTCTGTTTGATATATCGCTATATTTAATTTGATTCAATATAAATTCTTTCGAATTTGATTTAAATCGCATTTTAGTTATTTTATTAGCAGGGCCGGTGGAATTCCGAAAATGACGTTCTAACCCCCTTTTCAACAATAAAAAAGGCATTAAAATATACCATTTTCTTTTCTGTTTTCATTCTTATTCACAGGCTGCTCTGAGTATATTCGGAATGGTCGGGGGTCCTTTGCTTGGCCTTTACAGTTTGGGGATGTTCTTCCCTTGGACTAACTCCAAAGTAAGTGACATGACAGTTCGGTTTCATGTTTAGTCAATCTAAAATGCTTCTGATCGTAATTTCAACACACGTTCTTAGTGAAAATTAATCAGTCACTAATCAAACCGACGTGGATGTAATTATTCATCCTCAAAATTAATATGGAGGGTTTTATTTTTTTTTTAATAAGCCAGTTCCTAATTACAATTTGCGCATTATGCAGGTAAAGGTCATTGGTACCCAGTATAATTTACTATTATACGCTGTCATTTTGTACCAGTATGATTTGACTTGTTGACAATTACAATAAAAATGACAATCGATTGACAATGACAATGACTTTTTAATTTCTTATGCAACCCTTACCGGGCATTGAAAAAAATCAAACAAGTTACATATTGCAAGTATACATTAAAAATCAAAGAAATAGTTCAATGAAACAAAATTGTTTTGCTGAAATTTCTTTAGAAATAGAGAAATAGGCAAATCAAACTTGAATGATGTTGTAAATTACAAAAAGTTTACATATAATGTTTTACTTTACTAGAAATCAATAATAATGACGTTGATTTAGATTTGAGAACGCATGTAACTGACTTTCTAAAAAGGCACACCCTAACATTAAAGAAATATAAAAACTAGCTCCAAGCATGAATTATTAAAAAAAAAACACAAACATACTAAAAAATAGTAATCAAAACGAATATAAATCATTCGATAATTAGGAACGGCTTCGGCAAGATTTGCTAACCTAACCAACTCGTTTGTGCTGGCTGAATTAAAGAGATTATGTATCTTTAATGTATTAGGATATATTTGTATATAGCTTTCTCTCATTAATGAACACTTGACATTCCCAAAGATGATGAAATTCATCGTCGATTTTTCCTTCATCACACAAACGACGGTTTTGTATTTCAGTTTTAGAATATTTTCTTGCCTATCATATTCATTATTATTTCTCTTTTTCTTTTTTTTTCCTTTTTTTTTTTTGTCATGGTCATTAATTTTGTACTATGAACTAATTACGAACTGGCTTAATACATTTTACAAGAGGACGTAGATGACAGTGAAAAGCAAATGAAGTTTCATTGTTTACCTACGCTACTAATAGTCAGTTGTAAGGTACTTTGTGCTAGGTTTTTATCAATTAAAATTTGAAGTTCTGTTGCAGTCTAATTACCATCATTTTTCTTAAGCGAACCCGAGAGCGTCTCTGTATTGATGCAATTATTGTTTTCAAGAAGTTTTATCCACAAATAATAGGAATTTCTTTATTTTTCTTCGTAGGGGGCCATCGGGGGTACCGTAATCGGACTTATCTGGGCCCTATGGGTTGGTATAGGGGCACAGGTTTACCCCCCTGAAGTGCCCAAGCCCCCGTTATACACCGATGGGTGCTACAATGAGAGTCTCCTGATGACCACCGCCATGAGTATGGGTCCAACTTCAATGATGCCCACGGAAGAACCCAGGTGAGTTTGCAATGGTGTACGGGGTTAATTTACTGACCCCCTCCAAAAAAATCTGAATAGAAGTAGAAAATTTCATTTGGAAATTCAAATATTTGACTCGTATTTCCGGGAAAAAACTTTAGAAAATAGTGATTGATAATTATATCACGGATGATTGATTTATGGAGAGCCGAATGTCAACCTTTTAATACCGTATAAATTTCCATTATTTTGTTACTAAATAAATGAACGAAATTTTATTCATTTTTATTTCATGATTAAATTTACCTGTTTGTGATTTCAATACACAAGTCAGTTATTTGTACTGAATTAGTGAGGATGTTGTTTGGCGCTCCATAGATCAGATCAGGGGAATCCGTTGAATATAATATAATATGGATAACATGCCCCCTAAGAGGTAATATTCAATATTGCTGCATGGATGACCATCCGCTAATGGCTTTCGAATTAATAAAATAGCTTTTAACCCATTACCTACGGGGAACCGGGTGGTCCCTGTATCAGCCCTATTGGAATGAGATAATTCAGTAGTCAACGGCTTAAAATATGTATATTGAACACGATAAAAACTGTTTTTGAAAAATAAACTTAAGACAATTTCAATAGCTAGCCCTGTCTATCACCTATAGAAATGTGCGAACATTACAATGGTGTATTACATAATCCGAACCTGATTTCTATGGGCAGTACAATAGGCCTTTGAAATTGCCCTAGAGTTTATTTTTCGAAAGTAGTTCTTATCGTGTTATTGTAGAATTTTCACCTCTTCAGGTAGTTGGAATGTTTTGAAACTATCAAAATCATTACAAATTGCAAAATATTTGGGTGAATATTACAAAGTTTGAAAGACACCGTGAACATGTCTGAGCATAGAACGACACAGCCATTTCATGAAAAATTACTATACCCAAAACTGCTTTTATTGGTATTAGAATACAACAGCATTTTATGAGTTTTCTGCAGTGATTCTAACACCAAGTGTATCTCTCGATTTCTCTTACCCTGCATTCAACTTCCCTTATTACAAATGGCTATGTTGATATTTCAGACCGCCTATCACAGAGCTATACACCCTATCGTACTCCTGGTACAGTGCGGCTGCTTGGCTTATGACATGTTTCTGGGGACTTTTGATCAGTTTCCTGACCGGTGAGTATGGTAACCTTTTATACAGACAAGCAGACGTTATGAAAATAATGAAATGTGTATTCATGTATGTGTAAAAACTAATTGACCTTGTCCACTGTTGGTAATAACTTCAGAACGTTACTCTACCAAGAATGGATTGATTTGATTTAATTTGATATTATAGGTTTTCCCGTTCAATTTCACAATTGTTCAATCTATTTCACATTTCGAGCATTCGAATTCACAAACGATATGATCGCCATGGTACATGTAAATTCAATTTCGTTTTTGCTCCTTCAAATTCGTGATCTGTGCAACGAATTTTTCAAATGGGTCATCAAGATTCCTATTAAGAGCAAACGATTTGAGGAAAGAGCAATCAATTTCACTTTGATTCGTCCAAATTCACTATTCGTGCAACAAATTCTTCAAATGGTTCATTCTCATCTGAAGAAAGAGCAAACGATTTAACCAGTGAGCATCCAAATTCATTTATACACGTGCAAATTAACTTTTTGTGCAACAGATTCTTAAAATTCTTCATTCAAATTTGATTTACAAGCAAAAGTTTGAAATCGAAGCATCCAATTTCACCTGCAACCGGCTTCTGTTACTCTTCGGTCATTCAATTTCATCAAAAGGCTGGCAAGTTTTAAATAAGTGCATTCGATTTAATGTGTATTGTAAGTTTTGGGAAAACTATATACTCCACACTAGTTTTACCATATATAAATTATGGAATATTAGCCTGGGGAAACAGTGCGACATGTCTGTTAGACAGAGTTTTTTATTACAGAAAAAGGCTATGCGAATTATAAGTAATGTTAATTATCGCCACCACACTGATGGTCTTTTCACTCTAATAATGTACGAAAAAATTATGATATTTACCGCCTCAATCTTGCTGTACTTATGTTTCAGTATCATAATCATGAATTGCCCACTGTCTTCAATAATATATTTACAGCAAATAATGAGATCCATCATTACCCCACCAGACAAATCAATCTATATCACTTGCCAAGAACTCGTAGGCATTAACCCAGAATACTTTTTCATATACAGCTCCTAAATTTTGGAATTCCCTCCCTTTAAACGAGACAGTATAAGTTTGAGTACATTAAACACCACGAAATCCGTGAAAGTTGATCAACGAATCTATGATTTTAAAATGAATTCCTTAAAATGAAATTGAATGCCCAAACAGGCCCCTCTGGGGTACTTTCTTAATTTGAATGCATGAACATTGAAATATAATGCACGAAATTTGAAACCGTATTGTACTAAAACGAATTCGTAAGAACGATCGCTAATTTGAATGCCCTGAAAATAAATCGAATGCGGATAAATAAAAATGGAATGCTATTAATTGAAATAATCTTGTCCATAAATGAATTTCAGTGTTCATAAATTAATCCGCTTGTCTCGAAAAGAATTTCAATGACTCCATTCAAAATTTGAAAGACCGATATTGATCGTTAGACGATAGTATCTGAATTTGAATGCATCTAAATTAATTTCACTGACAAAAATATGAAATTGAGCGGGAAAACCTATATTATTATTTTGCATATTTGGTTTAATTTGAATCTTATTGGTTCGGTATCTAACTACATAGTTTACGATGCGAAATTAAGTCATAGCATAGTAAAAATAGAAAAAATGACAATACAATGAAACTAACTATTTCCAGTCAGAGTATTAACGTGATATATTATGATTAAGAAATAGCCAGTTATAAGTAAGCCTGTTGGATACGGTTTCTAGAGGGTCACTGCTTAGGGGAGAGGGAAAACACGCAAAGAAACAGGGAAAGAAGACAAGAAGAATGTCAACAAGGATAATGCAAAATCTAAAAATGCTTTGCTAATAAAGCAGTCGAATGGGGGCTCTTTCATATTAGGTGTGCACGCACCTAGTTGGGTGCATAGTCTTTGGAGGTAGAAAGAAGACATCACTGAGTTTGATATAATGAAGTGCTAAAATAAATGTGCGGAATAAATTATATTTCACGGTATAGTTTCATGGGTTTTGGAATGAGCTCATATTTGTACAATAATGTCTAACACCAGGGCCTGGGGTGCGGTGCTGCAGCACCCCCTGGAAAAGCGCAGCACCCCCTGCAATTTTTTGAGGGGGTGTACAGCATATCCCTAGAAGGCTGAGGATGCTGGGGGTGCTGTAGCTAAAAATTAGTTAAAAAGAGACACTAAAATGCTGAGGAACTTTTTTTTTTTTTGCTTACAGCACCCCCAGTAACAAAATCGTTCCCAGGCCCCTGTCTACCACAATCGTAAAAACTTTCAGCAAATCATCCTGAGGCAATTCCAATAGTATGCGCGAACTCTACAATTATATATTAAAGGGGGAGTACTCTCCAAAAATAACAACAAATAATAAATGACCTACAGATCAAAAAATGTTTGAGGAAAATCGGAAAACTAATAAGAAAGTTATGAATTTTTTGTGGCATGAAAACTAGAGAAACAATAAAAATCACTAGTAAAATTGGCAATTCAGTCATGAGTTTGTGATGTCATAGGTACACAACGCACCAATTATTTTGTTTATATTCATAATACAAATTCTCAATTTTTGTCCAAGAATATGAGTTTTCATATAACTTGAACCAAGTTACATCTATAGTAATATGTTAAATGTATAAACCTTTACTAAATATTTCTTGAACTTCAAAATATTGATACTGCTTCAAAATATTACATTTCCATAATCACTCATTTTTATTGTATATTGTAATATTCATATTTTCATGATCTTTACAGAAAATTATTTACTCTGTATTAGTGTATACATGCAAAAACATTACTATAAATATAAATTGGTTCAAGTCATGAGGATAATATCATATTCTTGGACAAAAATTTAAAATTTGTATTATGAATATAAACAAAATAGTTGGTGAGTTGTGTACCTATGACATCACAAACTCATCACTGAGTTGCCAATTCGTCTAGTGATTTTCATTTTTTCCCCAGCATTTCATGCCACTAAAAAAAATCATAACTTTCTTATTAGTTGTCCGATTTTCATCAAACCTTTTTTGATCTGTTGGTATAATTTTTCTGCTATCAAAACCAAGTAACTTTTGGACCGGACTTCGCCTTTAAGTAATCCGAAGATTATCTTTCTAGTCAGAACAATAGGCCTATAGGGTATGGACACTGCGCAAGAATTGATTTCTCGAAAGTCTTTGCGATCGTATTATCTGCTCATGTTTTCGTGGTTCCAGTCTCCTAATAAATCAATTATTAACTTCAACAGGTTACACCGACCCACGTACCGTTAATCCCAGCCTGATCGCCCCCATCGCTGATCGCATGTACTGCTGTCTGCCCGAGTCCATCAAAAAACCTCTCCGATGTGGCGTGGGTGAGCTGTATGTTGACGACGAGATCAAGGTATATTAGTGGAGACTCTTTAAAGTGCTGGGTAGATCTTGGATACCTAATTTTTCTTTACTAAACACCAATGTGGCCAGCTTATTTTTAGGACTGACGCGAAATTACTCATTTTTTTTCTAAAAAGATGATGCTAACCATAGGCGGACACATTTTAGCCCAAAATTAAGTGGCAAACGAGAAAGAAAAAAGGTTAACACATTTTTCAGGTTGCTAAATTTCAGTAAATTAATGCCAGGAATATGCACCATTTTCTGAAATTCTGAAATTGTGCAAGGCATAATGCTAGAAGCTGAAAGGATAAAAAAAATTATACCAGAAAGGATGATTATGCTAGGGATAATTTTAATTTCTAAAATTTTCCGTCTTTCTATCCAGTAATTTGGCAGTTGTAATTGTCGCATACGGGCAGAAACGATGCATGAATATCTTTCATCTTGGAAAGTAATGAATCACACGGCTTCTGCCAGCTTTCAAAACTATATTAGTTGGCAATGTACATGTATTTCCCGCTAAGATGTAATAGACAGTTTTTACATGTATTAGCTCGAAATTAGTTCGTATTAATCACGTGACACGAAGGTTATCACTGGCGGATCCTGGACTCCCAGTCCCTGATAGAGAGGGTGAAAGTCCGACAAAATCTTTGACAGGCTAAATGAGATTTCTCACAATTTCATTGCCTTTCTTGTGCCCAAGTCTTGATACAAGCAATGAAACAAATCTTGATATATCCGCCACTGGTTATTGTCCTTCAGCCAATTTCTCCCAAATATTTTAATCAATGTTTTAACAAATGTTCGTATACCGAAGTAAGCGTTGATGCGACTGTCAACAGTACCATTTCAAACAATAGTTATGTTTACACGTAGTACATAGCGTCGATGCTTTGTAAGTCTCGAAACTATTTCCATTGCGTTCAGACAGGCCATGATCGACTTGCTTCTATCACCCACTCGTGACTATTCATCGCTCACTCGTTGCCAAAACAATAATTACTGCGCCACACATGGTGACCCATGTATGGTATGGTCAAAACGCGTGCACAGGGGTCATATCATGCGAAGTTGCGAGTGAAGATAGCAGCGAGTGAAGCAGCGATTGCGTTCACATTACATATAGTCATAAGCGCGGTGGGTGGTCTACCGCAAAGTATCGATGCTTCGTCGCTGGATCCTGAGATTTACTCCTGCCAAACTCGCTGCCAGTATAGTTTCGAAACCTAGCTCCAACTCGCTTCTATCTCGTGACTATCTGCGTTCAGAGAGCGTTTGGTCTTAAACTATCTGATCATGACCAAAATAGTCTCGAAACTTAGATAGCATCGATGCTTTTGCTCTACGTGTGAACCCGCCTTAAATAATCTTATTAAACTCAATATATTCAACGGCAAAAATATCCTAACCAAATGTGATCATTTTGTCGATGTAGGAAAAGGACGACACCGCGATGGAAGTTAAGTATGACAACCCCGCCTACGTTAGAGATGAACCAGTCGAGGCGTATTACACAATGGATGGGGACACCAAGGTATGACCAGGTGTTCATTCAATACAAACGATATTGAGCTATTTATCAAAAATGTATTTACCGGCTGAAGCCTTTATTCCTTTATTTTGACACATGAGCTCAGTTGTCATCTAGACTTTGTTGATAATGTTATTACAGGAAAAACACGTAAGAACAACAAAAAACTGTTTGGAAATTAAAAAAAACTATGTTGTGAGAATTTACGCAGGGACGCCTATTCATGTTTTAAAAATTGGAAGAAGAATTAAATTACCATATAAGTATCGACAGGTTTCCTTGTATTTTTCACAAGAAATGGTTATTGTTGTTCATTTATTCCCTTTTTTATTCATTCACAGCCTAAACTCAATGGCAATGCGATGCCTGAGCCTCTGTACAAAGAAGCAGGAACGCAGTGCTCAAGTACTTCAGAAGACAGCAAATTGTAAAATAGATGGCTATACCCGAGCCCGGGACACCCCAGTTAACCGGAGGTCCATAGACAGAGATTTAGGGATTCACGAGACCGAATGTCTGTCAGACAGGAAGTCAAAAGTAGAAAGGACTATAAAACAAATTTTTTCACTGTGTTTCCGGTCTCGTGAACCTGACGTCTGTATAGTTGTGAGTACATGAAGGTCTGCGAGACCGATATAGTTTCACGGGCATCGGTCCCGGGAACGAAACTGTATTAGATGGTCTCGTGATCCTTCGGTAAACTGGGCTGTATCCCCTTAGGTAAAAGAAACCAAAGGTTCGCAAGACCGAAGATTCCGGTCTCATGTTGCTTTCGACAATGTGATAAAAGGTTCACAAGATGATTTATTAATCTAGTGGACCTTTTTTTTTTTTATAAATCTTTATTCTCGAGGACCTTTTGTTCATTAGACTACGCACAAGAACGACGTACAGAAGATGATTCAAGCATTTTGCCTTTTGTTTAAAGCAACGGTTATTTACACAGACTGGTACATACGGCTTCATTTTTTTCGTTGGTGTATGTATACTAATTTGCAGCGTTTTTAACATATGGAACATCGTGGCAACATTATTACGTATGATTGAGTTAAAAGAACTCACATTAACGCTATTTCCATTCTAATTTGCTCTCTTACTTATGATTATAGTTCAGTTCAGTTCAGTTCATTTATACATTTCATTTCTAAAATGTACAAACATTTGTACGTGACAAACATATATTTGATATTTACATTCATATAAAAAACAATTAAATATGAGTATCAGTTAGCCTGTATTGAAATACGAGAAAAATGAAACAGAAGAACTTAAAATAAAGCGTTAAAATAAATTTGTGTAGCTGTGGTCGGAGGCAATATATATATACAATAATAGCGATTGTCCTTATTCTGTACGAATACAAATACAATATAAATTTGAAGAAGAAGAAAATGTACAAAACCAAAACTAACATATAGATATATAATATATACAGCCATGGAATTAAAAATTATTAGACCAAGAATGGTTACTGAAAGTGTTATAATTATGGTAAAAAGGAAATAAAATATCATAAAAGCAAGGTACAATTGTTGGAATTTGTCATTCATTCAATGAAATACAAAAAAAATCATTAGTTTACATGCATGCATTATAGTACCTTTAATACAGAACCTTGGTCTAATAATTTTTTCCAGGGCAGTATATATATACATGTATATATATATATATATATATATATATATATATATATATATATATACATTATATAGATTATAACGATAGGAAATCACTTAACCCTAAAAGGGCCGGGGTGGAATACACTCCCCCCCCCCCCCCGACTTTTCTCGCGATATGTCGGCAACGCGCAAAGCAGTCGCCGCCGTGTTTCATAATTATTTTCCTTTCGAATCTCACGCATCTTTTGAGACCAAATTCGCGATGTCCGGACATGCGATTCCGAAATTACTCAACATCTTGCACGTCAGACCAAAAATTCCTCAAAAACGTGATTTCATGTATAACTTCAATACAAAATGTGTTTTCAGCCAAAATTTAGAAATCTATGAATATTTTTACATATACTGATTATGATCGCAAAAGTGTCCCCGACAAATTTCATCAAAAAACAATAAAAAATAGAAGGTAATACATGAGAAATCAATTTTGATACCGATTTTTTTTTTCAAGTATATTTGCTAAGAATACTGGAAAGAGTGTCTACCATTGTCTGAGCTTTATTTAATGATTTAGGGCAAAATTTTGTTTTCATGCATAAATTAGCATAATTAATTTAACGTGAAAATATTTCGGAGCTTTTAACTCAATACAGTTTTGTAGATTACGTTGTGGACGACGTGCGTGCCGATCTTCGGCGCGATCGCACGGTCGACGGTCGAGATCCCCCCCCCCCCCCCCGGCCCTTTTAGAGTTAATAGTCTAAACAATGCAGGCGCAATAAAGTGTGTTCGATGCTTAAATTTTAATATGGAAATCAGTAATCACGGGTTAAAAATGCTTTTCGAAACAACTTAACTGTTACAAAATAATGTTAAGATAATAATTATACTGTAGGGCCTACTAATATTGTAACGGATTTATGCTACCACATGAGGCATTTTCTTACCTATTTAATCGAGTATATATTCCTTTTACAGAAGAAGTTAACCAGAAAGGGTTTAAAATGATAATATTTAGGATAAAATATTGAAGTTATTCATAATTATCTGTCCAAGTTAATTGAACAAACACAAGCGAAGTAAACCTAAATATAGGTCTTTCTTTCATTTTATTTTAAATTATACATGCGTAATTCAGATTACTGTAGTATCGGTGTAACTTAATTAGCACAAATCATGATATATTAGTTTTATACAGCATTAGTTTGAGTAAATCACAAAATCAACGCATAACATGCAGCTCTCCTCATCCACGTTCGATGCATTTACAGTATTTTTTAAATAATATCCCTTCATGCATATTCGATTATATTTTATACTGTTCAAAAATGGGATACAGTTTCAATGTAGACAATTACCTCCATTGAGAGTTTAATATGTAAAGAAAAAGGAATTGTTTTAAATATGATTCATAATTTATGCGAATGTATATGTAGTTACAATGCTTATTGTGAGAGGGAATTATCAGGAAATTATTCCCTAGTGAATTTTGGCCAAATTTGTCTCAAAATAACGTTTCAACGTGTGTGTGTGTGTGTGTGTGTAATTGAGTTTTTACAGACGTGTATCAATCAGATATGATTATTTACGTCTGGGGACCGACCTTTAACGTCAACGATGATGACGACTTTCTTATATAGTAAGGGTGCTCAATATTTGCTGTGGAATTGGGTGAACAGAGCAGGAAAACAAGGCATCGGCGTCAATTCGTGTGATAAGAAAAGGTGTCTTTTTTCATGTACATTATATTGTAACCATCATGATGCAGTCTTCGGACTGCGAGCATGGACTTACACTCAATAAAATCCTTCAATGAAATAAAATCAAATATTATTAATCTGCTTCAGTTATTCCGGTGTGTGGACAGTTCCCACAAGACTCGGTGAATGGCCTAAACATATCAAACAAAGCTGCTGCTGCAAAATATATAGTGCGCCTCGCTTTTCTGTATCTAATGGCCCGAATTCAGGAGGTTTAATCTAACCCATGGTCTATATCATGCATTAAACCTCGTTGGCATGACTGGGGTATAAGTCATTTTCTCAAATATAATCTACCGGCAAAATATATCACAGAAAGGGCTAAAAAATTCTACCTTACAAAGCGTGTGTTGAGAGCCAGAAGGGCGTTAACTCATATGTTTTAACACAGAGTTAACGCCCTTCTGGCTCTTAACACACGTTTTAAGATTGAACACTCCTAGTGCCAGTACTTCAGTGCCTAAATGGGAAAGGGGGTCAAGGTGTTTATTCTTAATAACAATAATAATAAAGATGGACTGATACAGCGCAAGGACTATATACATGTATTATGCGCTTTACTATATGCCTGTAAATACGACAAAATGGCAAAACACAAACTACATTTTGATGATAATAGGTTAACAAAATCTAAGAGTTCTTATTTTTTAAAAGATGAAATTGAGTTCTGATGAAGTGATTACAATCTGAAGAAACTGGAAGGAAGCAATTGGGAATGTAGTGCATAAGAATTGGTGTGTACTTTGAGGTTTTGGAATTATCAAAAGCGATAAGAAATTAACCCTCGAATCTTGCTGAAAATCATGTGGACTGCACACAGAACTGTATATATGGGACTGCACACACTTGTATGAAAGTTTGGTCCATATTTCTTTTTTCAGCTGTTTCGTATATGAAGGCATTTCTTTTCAAGGGACATTCTATGACATTATTTTAAACTAACGTTAAAAGAATAAGAAAGCTCAGAATTGTTTTTCAACTTTTAGCAGAAATCAAGTTGTGATCACTATACGTATGGGATATTCAATTTGGCCGATTCAGTACGGTCACTGTGATGTAGCGGTTATCAACTTTCCCATTCGCTCCAACACACAAAATGACTAAAATATCAATTTTCAAATGTATAACTTGAAGGATCTTTTTCTTTTTGGACGACCTATAACAATGTACTATCTACGATATATTTTGAGTACTGACTGCCCTGAGGCCTGGAAAAGGCGCTCACGCAACAGTGGCGGATCTACGGGGGGGGGGGGGGGGGGGGGGGGGTTAAACCCCCCCCCCCCCCCCCTTGGGCTGCCAAGTAAAAAGCTAATGTGCATAGAAAAACGCCATGTCCAGACCCACACAGTATGTGCCTGTAGCACAGAACTGCTTTTTATGGTCTCCATTGCGTTAGTAGATGCCAGGAAAACATCACTTACGGGGGTTCAAAATAGCAACAACAACAACAACAAAAAATCGGCTCGCCGCTTAGCGGCTTGTGGACGATGGTTGGTTGGGTCCATTGGCGGATCCAGGCGGATCCAGGGGGCACTTCCGGCCCGTGCCCCCCCCCCCCCCCCTTTGGAAGAAAAGTATGCATTTTGACCATAGACGACCCGCCATTTTCTCGATTGTGCCCCCCTTTTAGAATCAAGACCTTTTTTTTTTTTTTTTTGCTTGTCAGGGAATTATGGAGGAAAACTGGATCCCCCATAACCCTCCCCCCACCCACTAAGCGAATTTTGCAGGTCTGGCGAAAAAGATTTTTGTCGACACCCCCCCCCCCCCCCCCCCTCTGACGATTCCTCTTCCGTATTTTCAAATTCCTCAACCCCCCCCCCCCCCCCCTCCCTCCATACGAAAACCATGGATCCACCCTGTATTCACTCTCATGGGGCATTGTACTACACGCAGTTGCTCTTTTAGGAGAGAGGGCAGGTAAATATTCGTCATACACGCAACTTCAGACTCACTTATCTATAAGAAATACAAATTCAAGTACTAATTACACCATAATTAACTAGTGACACGATCCCCCAACTGATAATAGGCCTACATCTACAAGCGAGTGAATTGGTCTCAAGAGAGAAAATATTCATACTTGAATACGACTTCTGATAACATTTCCCCTCTATTTTAATGATCGTCGAGGGCATTTTCATCATTATTCTATCATCCTCAATCATGAATACGATGGAGGGTCAGAGAGGCGGTATGGATCTTTGACAAGTCCTTGATAGAAGCACGTATAGTGTACTTTCTGACGATATATGATTTCTTTAGCCTTCAATCTCTATCATGTCAATGCATCTAATCAAACAACACTCCAGTTATTTGTTTTACTATCGGCTAACCCAGTGAATTTGAAAGAAAGGTGATGAATCCGACAAAGCAATCAATGCTCATCATGATCCCATTCCACCCAGGGAAAATTGAGATTTGATATCCACCGATGAGTGTTATGACGCAGGTGTGTGTGTGTGTGTGCGTGGGATGCTCGTGTGAGCGCGTGCGAAAAGACAAAAAAGAGTGTGTGTGTGTGTGTGTGTGTGTGTGTGTGTGTGTGGGTGTGGGTGTGCGTGTGTGTGTGTGTGTGTGTGTGTGTGTGTGTGTTTTGGGGGTTAACTGTTAGAATTTATTTTGGATTATTACCAGAACTCAAGGTTTTTTTTCAAAATAAGAGTGTTGTATAATTTCCTCAGCATTGAGCGTTCGCACGTCTGATTAGGTGGCTTGTTATTTAATGTCTCCACGATATTCATATTCCTCCCAATAAAAATCGCGATAAAGATGGATATGACCTACATGTATATTGATCATTAAAATAGAGGGGAAATGGGACCAGAAGACGTATTCAAGTATGAGCAGGGATATCTTGACAAACACTCGCTGGAAGCTAGTTGATGTCCTTATCCACCTGTAATAGTTATTAAACGGTGTTATTATTTTGATTTGATTTGATTTGATTTTGATTTGATTTGATTTATTCGTCAGGTATATTGCAATACAAACATAACCAGGTACCATGACAGGATAGCCCATGAAAGCCGAAATGGCTTATTTCCAATGGGGTCCTTACCTAAATAACTGATTAAAAATACACTAAGAAAACACATTAGTACGGCTACAAGACTATCGTACACGTACGACAAGTAATACGAATGTACTAAAGTAGCAAAATAAAACATAACATTTTTATAAAGTAGGCGAAGATTACATAAATGTGAAAACAAGACTTACTCAACGGAAAAAACTATATACAGAAAAGCATAATGAAACTATCGATAATAAACGTTGGTTACATAAGTCATATAATATAGGAAAAAAACCATCTGAGCTACAAAAAGGAGAGGAGAAATATAGTTATGGAGTAGACATATTTTTCAGATGATGCTTCAATACCCTTTTAAAATGTAAAAAATTCTTAACTGACTTAACATGATTTGGGAGGGAATTCCAGAAAAGAATACCGTTAAAATAAAAGGAATTTCCAATTTTACCTTTCCGCTTAGGCACTACGAAATTAAATTGACTATTTCTAGTGTCATGCCCATGAACACTTGAAGAGCGAGTAAAATTATTTGAAATATAGTGATCTGCATTAGAGTAAAAAATCTTATGTACATGGTGAATTAAAAGTTGTTGTGATCTAAGGTTTACATGAAGAAGACCAGCTGTTTCAAGTTCACTCTTCCCAATGTGTGTTCTTGGTGGTAAGTGATTGATAAATCTTACAATCTTATTTTGAATTATTTTTAACTTGTTTTGATCCACCTTGCCTAGACTGCAGTACCATGCCGCATTAGCATAATCAAATAAACATTGTATTAAGGAAAAACTTAAAATGCGTCTTGATTTTAAGTTCATGCAATTTTGATAACGATACAAGAATTTTAGACGAGCATTAGCTTTTTTGACAATACTGTCAACCAAACTTGAGCAAGAAAGATCACTAGCTATATTTAGTCCTAAATACTTCACAGAATCCTGTCTCTTAATGAGTTGATTGTTATAACTTATATTGAAATCATCAGTATACTTCAGCCTACCCCGCGAACAAAACAAAATACTTTCGGTTTTACCAATATGTAAGCTAAGCTTATTTGCTGTCATCCAATTAACACAGTTTGATAGTTCTAAGCTAAGTTTTTCCCCGATCAGCTTAGGATCAGTACCAGAATATCGTTTATTTCTTAAAGATTATTTAAGATGGCGAGTGTGAAGGTCCTCCTCTCTTAAAAGTGCAATCTCACGAAGTACTAGTGTGCTGCAACAGTAACAGTGTTGATGATTAAAGTCATAACACTATGAAATAAATTATTACACGCTTACGGTACAACTTTCCTCACTTCCTAAAAATGGACCAATTTTATCAGAGGGAAGAGGTATTGGTAGATATTACAAAAATATACAAACTGGCAAAAATTTCCATCGGGGAAAAACCCACCAAAGTGCCCCTAAACCAGGCTTTGCTGCCCAAAATGCTCTTGACGTAGAAGAAGAGATTTTTTGGCATTACAACCTTCATGACCTTGATAACTCCAAAGTGTGTCAATCAATTTATTCAGGTCAAATTTACATAGTACAATTGTGAGTATTGTAACTTTCTTGGGGTGAAATTTGGTGTCAAATAATTATTCCTATAATATGTTATCAAATTGTGAAAATTTCCAGACTGAATAGCAGTATCAGGTGAAAGTTTTGCATGGAAATACAGACTGAGTCAACATATGTACCTCTATGATACTACAGGCAGGTAAACGGGGAAATGAACCCCCAAATTTCAAATCTGTCTGATCGTATCAAATTTGGTGTCAAATTAATCGGACATATCCAGATTTTCATAAAAATCAAACATTTTCACACTTACTGATACTGAAATTTTGCATGAATAATTAACGTACTTTAGAAATCAATATTTTGATACGAATTTAGACATTTAGAATGAGAAGAGGAAAAGGGGAAAGTGGGCACTTATTAAAAGGGAAAAGGGGCACCTATCAGAAGTAAAAACGCACTTATCAAAGAAGAAAAGGGCACAACTGAGAAAAAAATTAAAAGGCGAAAGGGCACTTATTAGAAAGGAAAGGGGGCACCTATTCGAATTAAAATTGTACTTATAAGGAGAAAAGGGCACTTATTAGTGAAATAAGGAGGCAATGAAAAGGGGCATTTATCAAAAGGAGAAGCAAGGGCATTTTTGGGGTATTTAAAAAAGTGTGCCCTCCTCTGGCGGTGGGGGGGGGGGTATAACGTCCATATGCGATTAAAACGAGTTTGGAAATAGTCTAGATTTTGCTAGGGCAACCACTTTCAGCGCACAGTGCACTTCAAGGAATAAATTCTGCCAAATACCCATTAAACACCTGGGTGGAGAGAGACAACTGTATATTAAATACGTTGTATTTAACAGCATACGCACCTTTCAGGGATTCTAACCTTCAAACTTTTTATTTAGATTCAAGTGCATGAACCACTATACCACGATGTTCCCACAATAACAATGATAATGATGACGGTGATGATAATGATGATGATAATCGATGATAATAATAGTCATCATCATCTTGATTATTATAAAATTCTCGTGCTTTATACAGGACATACGTCATCCGCAGAAAAGTATCGATTAGCTCATATTTACGCCTCTCTGGGATAGTGGACCTGCTCGGATTTTCAAATTCCGCACCCCCCCCCCCCCCCCCCCCCGACTCTCCATAGAAAAACCATGGATCCACCCTGTATTCACTCTCATGGGGCATTGTACTACACGCAGTTGCTCTTTTAGGAGAGAGGGCAGGTAAATATTCGTCATACACGCAACTTCAGACTCACTTATCTATAAGAAATACAAATACAAGTACTAATTACACCATAATTAGCTAGTTACACGATCCCCCAACTGATATAGGCCTACATCGACAAGCGAGTTAATGGGTTTCAAGAGAGAAAATATTCATACTTGAATACGTCTTCTGATTACATTTTCTATTTTAATGATCGTCGAGGTCATTTTCATCATCATTCTCTAATCCTCAATCCTGAATATGATGGAGGGTCAGAGAGGCGGTATGGATCTTTGACAAGTCCTTGATAGAAGCACGTACCGTACATAGTGTACTTTCTGACGATATATGATTTATGTCTATGCATCTAATCAACCAACACTCCAATTATTTGTTTTACTATCGGCTAACCCAGTGAAACCTGGTAAAGTGTAGATTGTGCCTCACCCTTTCAGGCCTGATGACCTTTATTTTTTATCGATTCAACATAATCATTGCGTCCTATAGTTCGATTCTGCTCCTTGGCACTTTCATCGTCAGTCCGTTTGTCAATGCCTTCAAGCACATGCACTATTTTCAGGCAGACTGTCCGATGCATCTTGAAATGTTTAAATGGGCAAATGTGCAATTTAGTTATTTCCTCGATGTATACAGAAACTGAAGTGTTTCGAACCTACCACTGCACTAAAGCGATGGAAACATGCTGAAAACCCATGCATGAGGCTCTGATCCAAATGCACAGACTGAAACGGGCTTACTCGTCTCTTACAATGTCAAAGACATTTTTTTTTAATTTCTAGAAACAAGCAGCTGTGATAAAACAACATGACCCGGGGAGCGTTTCATCAAGCGTTTTGTCAGTGATTTTTAATGAAAAATTTGCTCTCAGCCAATCAGATGCAAGGATTTCAGTAGCTTATAACAGTTGTCAGTAAAATTCACTGACAAAACGCTTGATGAAACGCTCCCCGGATGGTGTGCCAGGCACGCTCTTAAAAACATCGAAAGTCCGAATTAGTCAGGCAGCCCAGTGACTTTTGATCAAACGAACAAGGTACCAATATCTGAGTATTGGAACATTATTTATTCAAAGTACCACTTAAAACCAATTTGGAATGTTCAGGTTAATCTTACAGACTTACAGAAATTATCTTGAGAGACAAATTCTCTGCTGCTCAGGGCCCGCCAGACAGAAGAGCGGGGCCTCCAAAATGTGCCATGATCAAACATAGGAGGTACCACACATGTCAAATCCACATCACTCTCTATTTTCTCTTTCTCTCTCCTTCTCTCTCTCTCACCCTCTATCCCTCTGTCTATTATTTTCTTTTGTTCTATATTTTCTCTCTCTCTATCAACCCCTCTGTTTTATATTGATCACTAGATGCATATTATATGATGGAAACATGAAATTATGTCAGTTTGTATGTCAAATTGTAATTTCCTCTGTATTTCTATATGCGATGTCTGTGTACACCATGTAATTCAGCTCTGGGGCTGCGATCTAATGGAATAATAAAGGGATAATAATAAATAACATTGTAAAGCGCATTGCAGTATTCACATAATGCACTATATAAATGTAATATATTATTATTATTATTATTATTCTCATATCTATGCTTCTTTTTCTCAGACATTACTGGATTACATCTGGAATCATATTGTTTGACTTGGCAGTTACTTTTTTTTTGCAAGAAACACTGAACAAGATTTTTTTTAATTATTCAAATGTTTATTACAAACAAGAATTAGAAAGCCAATATTTGCTTTACCTGAAAACACCATGTCTTTTTTAATTGAAAATCTACACAGTCTAAAAGGTTTTTTAAAAATGTTTTTAAGACAAAGTTAGTTGTCATCATAAAACATTCTTGTAGTCGGACTAAGATGACTATTTTCAAAAAGCTCACAAAGCGTGTACATGTGCTGTACTCCCTGCATGGTGAAAACTAATGACGCCTGAATGTGACATATTTGCATTATGAATTTATGGCATTGCTGTGTAAGATATGTGAAATTAATGGTTATCTCCATTTTTACTTTTCTCAGTATACAATCAAATTAATTTCTTTAAAAACTTTGGTGCATGAACATCTATCGGATGTAAATGTATCAAACTTAACGCATTAATATAATCCTTAAAACGTAAAGAATACTTACATAAGGCATACTTATAAAAACACACGAATACTTCTGCATAAGTGATCATCTAGACTTTGTATCTTTCAAAAATCCAAGTTAGATTGAATATTAGAGAATGTAATGAAACCCATTGCATTCTTACACTGAGATATTAGATACAAGAATAAATTTAGGTAAAATTAAACAATTTGGGCAATTTGCAAAAGGTTTGATGTAGTTAGAATTTTGATCGATCTGATCGACTAAGTTCTTATCTTAATGATAATTAGGATTTTTTGTTCGAATTTGTTTTGTTCGGAGTGTTATGGACAAAGATACAAAATTTAAAATAAAACAGGTGGTGGTGGTGAATTGCTTTCTAAGATGTACTTAGCAGTTACAATTTTTGTCTGAAACTTTCCAAAATGCCTTTCGAAACATTTAGTGGATGAAGTTTGAGAAATGAGAATTAATGGTACAGTATAGTGATAGTGATAAAACTAAATACGCCATTCACACGTATCTTAAAAGTATCATTTGTAAGCTAATGTAATTTTAAAATCCCCTTTAACTTTATGCTTAAAATATTATGGAAGCTGAAATCTCTGTTTCATCTATGGAGTCATCACTCTAAGTTGGCTCGGAACTTGAATCACACGTATCCGGCTTCATTGACATCATCTCCATTCATACCATACAAGCAGCAAATGAACTCCAAATTAATGGTAACTCTGCTGCCAATGGTAACTACCATGTAACATCACTCAACAGCCAATAAAAATCAAGGTTTCCACGGAAGTTACCATTGATGGCAAAGTTCTGTTAATTGTAAGTTTTATGCAATGGGGCCCTGGCATTGCAGCAGCTAGTCTAGTTTGCAATGACTCAACATGCTCAAGGTTGGTAGCAACGCTACTAACATCAATGTGATGGCGATAATTCCCAGATTCGCACACCATGATAATGCGATCATAGGATGTGTCTCTCTGACTTCCCAAGTGCCTTCCAATCATTCCGGGAAAGATCACAAAACATCTGTATCGGAAGCTCTGACCATTTCTAGTAATGTTTGCTGGATGAAATGCAAGGAGGGTGTCAGCTTAATTCCTCATGGCTTCATTGAAGTATACCATGCTTGAACATTACCCATAGTTTGGTGGGTTACAGCCCTATAGCTAGAAGGTCCGATAGATAGCGGGTCCGATAGACTGACACCCAATAGATACAAGGTTCGATAGACCGAATCGGCGGAGGGTCCGATAGTCCGAAGGTTCTATAGATCGAATGTCCAACGGGGTCCGATAGTCAGAAGGTCCGATAGACAGAAGGTTCTATAGACCGAATCGGCAAAAGGGTCCGATAGTCCGAAGGTTCAGTAGGGGTCCGATAGTTAGAAGGTCCGATAGACAGACAATAACGTAAAAAAGGTGCAGACTAAGGCCCCGAGGCCCATCATGCCCGAAGCATTTTTTTTTTCTAGTGGAGCCAGCTGAGGAAAGGGCGTCCCCTTCTAACACAAGTGTTATTTTTTAAACAAAGAAATCATATGTGGTGAACACTTTATAGTTGAATTTTCATTAAAAGTAACAAAAGATAAGATTCTGACAACAAAAGATTCTGACCGATAAATATGAAATTGTTTCAATTAGGCTCTACCACCTTCTTGGGAGGGGGGCGTTTCCATTTTTTTCCCCCATTTTTTTTTTTTTTTTGAGGGTTGTCAGGTGATATTTTCCTACCGGCTATGATGTCAGCCTTTATACTTTTTTTAATGTTCACCGACTACACCCATACTACTACCTTGTGGCAAATTTTAGTCTGTGGACTCTGTCGGGTAAATTATACCATTTGGGGGGGTGGGGGAATTCGAGAATAGTCGGATACCTCACTGCCCGAATATTATGATAGGCCTATTCGGACTTCTTGTTGCTGCAGGACGTAAGAGGTGCTTGCTGCAAGAAACAATCTAGGTCTAGTTTCTTTATTGTATCAGCGAGCAAAGCGAGCGAACGAGAGAGAGAGAGAGAAAAAAAAAATTGTATCCTGAGAATAGGTTCTAGCGTATTGTTATTCCGTTCTCATAATCTGTGTAACATGTTATCGGCATCTTCCGTTCTCATATTGGGAAGAGACTATTGGTCACAGGCCATTATTTCTGAAAATTCACATCTTTAGCCCCTTTAGGTCAACTTGCCGCTCGATTCCTTTCAGTTATGTTGCTAACATTCTTTGATTAGAAAATAGCATACCATTAGCTAGAGATTCAAGATGCAAATCAAATAACTTCCATAAGAATATGACTTATTAATATAATTGGCATTGGTTTACATACATAAATATGGCGATTATATTAATAACAAATATCAATTCTGAAAATATAATGGGCATTGGTACCCTAATAATGCTAGTGAGCGAAGTTTTTGAATTTTTGTTTTTTCTTCTCTTTCCTTCGGATTTCTTCTTTTCTTTTTCTCTTCTTTTCCTTTCTTTTCTTTTCTTCTTTCCTTTTCAACCTCTTCCTTTTTTGCTTTTTCTTTGGTTGGAACGCCCCCACTTAATTTAACCACTTATTTTTACCCACTTATCATTTTATCCACTATTTTACCCTTTTTACGTATTTATTGTCGGTCTATCGGACCTTCTAACTATCGGACCCCTACTGAACCTTCGGACTATCGGACCGTTTTGCCGATTCGGTCTATAGAACCTTCTGTCTATTGGACCCTCGTGTACATTCGGACTATCGAACCTTCTATCTATCGGACCTTCTGACTATCGGACCCGTTGGTCATTCGATCTATAGAACCTTCTGTCTACTGGACCCTCTTGTACATTCGGTCTATCGAACCTTCTATCTACTGGGTGTCGGTCTATCAGACCCGCTAACTATCGGACCTTCTAGCTATAGGGATGACCCCAGTTTGGTGCCGTCGACGGCCGAGGGAAAATGAGTTTTTGAGAAGGTTTGCCATCAAGAATGATTG